>JADLZL010002214.1:0-200252 GCA_015844335.1 Chrysopogon serrulatus
GCGCAGTAGGCGCCGCGCGCAGCAGAAACGCGCTCACAGGGCGGCGGACGTTCGCGCTGCGCTGGCGCGGCGCGCGCCGTTGGGTCGCGCCCGGCGCCGCGCGGCGGCGCGGGCGGTGGCAAGCGCCGGGCAAGCCGCGACGCGCGTAAGGAGGGAGATAGGGCGAGCAGAGGCGGAAGAAGGAGATGGCGGCGACGCGGCTAGTGTCGTTTTATACGAGCAGCCTAGGGCTACGTGGGCACCGACGGCCGGATGCTCGGGCGCCCATACCCTAGGGTGCGGGCGCCGTGATCCCGAGGTAGAGCGGGCGAGAGAGCGGGCGCAGCAAGGTGGAACGCGCCGGCGCGGCGGCGGCTGCCTCGGGAGCGGCCTCCCCGCTAGGGGTTTCGACGGGGCGCGCCCCTAGTGGGGCTCCTGGCCGCGATAAAGTGGGGCCGGGCAAGAGGCGCCTCGTGGGAGAGGGAGGCGGGCGGGCCAGGTGGGCCGGGGTTGCCCGGCTGGCCCAAGGAGAGTGGGAGGGAGATGGGAAGGCTGGTTGGGCCAAGGGCCGCGGGGGTGCAAGTTAGGAGGGGGAGAAGAGGGCCCAAGGAAAGGAAATGATTTTTCCTATTTTTGCTATGGATTAAGGAATGAATTCCTAGTTGATTTTGAAGGAAGATCTGTGGAGCTCTGATAGGATTTAGGAGAGTTCCAAATGGGGTTATAGATTAGGACATAGGGAGGTCGAGAGATTTTGGAATGAAAGGAAAAGAATCTTCCCCCTTTTGTGACTAAGAATTTGAGGGATTCAAAAGGGGTTTTGAGAGTTGTTTGAGGAAAGCAAATTTGCTATGGATTTGTGCACCCAGATCACGATCGAGCCCAAACTCAAGAACCAACTTGGAAACAAGGGCACCCATCTACAAGCAATTATACATGAATGCAACGGGCTCACTACCAAACCCCTCATGTGTTGCCCTAAGTTGACCTAACACTACATGATTCACACGATTGCAGAAAAAAAGTTTTAAAAATTCAGATTTTTGGTGTTTTGTAAACCCGGATGTTACAGTACGTACCTTGAAGACTTCAATATAGCTTGTTTCGCATAGTGATTTTTCTTGTGTTAGCTGCAGGAAACGTTTTCCTCAAGCTAGACAGTACAATAACCTCACAGCAAGTCAGCTTAACCAAGAACTATGGTATCTTATTATTACTAATCATATTAAAGGGTCCAAATAAGCAGTGTTGGCCCAGCTTAGACGAAGACAATCGTCAATCTTCTGACTAGAGCGTCTAGACATTCTAGACCAAGATTATACAAGTATCTGCAGGAAAATGTACATTATATATTATTACCAGTAAATGTAGACATTCTTGACCAAGATTATACAAGTATCTGCAGGAAAATGTACATTATATATTATTACCAGTAAATGTTATATATTATTAACAGTAAATGTGTTTGTGTGTTGCAACAGAATACAAAATGTATAGGAAGTAGACTTTGAAACATCACTAGACAGAAGATGTTCTAACTTGTAGGGGGTGGGCAACAGGTGTCGCTGAGAGGTTTGAATTAAAAACTAATCAGTGCAAGCTAATCAGAGAAAATGAGCATTTTGATTGCTATCGGTTTCTTTGGTGCGGTTTCCGCTTTCATCCAAAGTTTACATTATTTGGTCCAAATCTTTCAATAGTGGAGATGGACAGACCACAAGCCAAAGAATCAAGGAAGCAAATCATGGAGAAATCAAACCACTAGCTCATTCGCGGAATTGTAGACCTACACCCCATTGAGGCAGCTTGCCTATCAAGTTGTAGACCATGCACTCACTGCTCACTTGCTGATTCGTCGGAGCTGCCGTCGCATTTGATTCTCACCGGTCGCCATGATTCCGACGATGTCATCTCACCTCAGTGCTCCACACATTGTGCCTCCAAATGGAGATGGATCAGGAGTCATTGAGTATTTGAGTGCGTGCTAGCTAGGGTTGGAGAGAAACGAAAGAGAGGTAGAGACTTGGCTGGGAGGACCAGAGGCGTTATGGGCACCAGGATGGTGAGCACCTGAGCGCGTGACGTGGGCCTTGGCGAGTTTGCAATGGGATGATGCGGTGCAAGTATGGTGGGCTCCATGTTTTGATGTTAGGGATGTTTGTGCTCCGAAGGATCGAACTAAAATTGAGCCGAGACCAGATAACGATGAGAACTTTGGTGGTAGGGCCATGTCGACTCAGTTTGGTATACCTAAAATGGAAAAAACCACTTAAAAAGTAAGGCACCACAATTAGCTTACCTAAGGTCCTTTTTATAGCTTCATGAGCTATTTTGAGCTGTTTTTCTTGTCAAACATCCTTTTTTAAAATAACTTTAAGAGTGAAATCTCATTTTTTTATGCTCTCACAAAGGAACGGAGAGAGGTGAAACCAAAAAAAAGAGTAGCTTTTCATAGCTCTCTCCCTTATTTCCCTCTCTCAATCATACATGAAGATGTTTGTGAAGCTATTTTATTAAACAATTCTTCCAAAACAACTCAACTTCATCAAGAAAGTTGCTCATGAAACTGTTTTCTAAAAAATAGCTTCAATAGTAAAATTGAGCAGTGCCAAATGCGGAACCTAAATTCTCTTTGTCGGTTGTCAGTGCACAGGCTCACACATAGGGGGAGCGGCCACAGATCTCTGGCCAATGCAATCGGTGACAAGTAGAGCTCGCCAATTGTGGCTTGCAGAAAGCCCATAGCCAAGGCACTCAGTCTGCTCCGTCGGATGGTCGTCACACCTGTAATCTTATATATGGTCTAGCTCCGCATGTGGAACAGGTCTGCATACGTGTAGTACATCTCTTACATGGATTGTGGTGTAGCTGGAATTGATCTACTATATTAGCGTATTATTCGAGAAACCATAGATAATATAGTACTCCTAATAATTGTGCACCGTAAAGAGGAACAATAACTAGGAATAGGATAGAGTGACCACTTCACATTAATTAGTGCTCTCTTAACCTGAGAACTGATTATGTTTACAGCTTCTGTATACAATGTCTCACGGATGAATTAGTACGATAGCCATATCATAGAATGTAAGAGTGTTTACAGCGGGATCCTTGTGCCCATATCATTATAACCTGCTGAAAATTTGTAAAAATTCAAGCACCTGAATTACTATCAGCTCAGCACAATGCAAGGATCCTGCTGTAGGCTCTCGTCTGCGGCCTATCCAGATCCACCACACGCTTCGGAATCCTACCAATACCGCCTTGAGCAGCTTTAATAACTGAAATCGATCCCTTGGATTTCTCCATTCTCTTGCGAGCAAACTGCAATGTTACTGCCGTGGCGCCACATCTCTCGAGTTGTCATCGGTTCAGTACGATCTAGCGACCGGGTCACTTCCAACTCTATTCCAGCACACCGTTTGGCAAGTTATACTTGTCACAGATCGAACTCAATTGGTCATCACATGTAAGTTTAGGTTACTCAATGCATCCCAATCTCATGCTATAGTAGTAGTCTTTTAACATCCCCTCTTTGTGCAGGAACATTGTTCCACTACAGAATCGATCTTCAGTGCCGGTCCATCATAGTGCCAGTTGCTATATATTGAACCACCAATAATAATTCTTTACAGCCGGTTCTTAGATAGAAAATCAGAAAATAATTGGGGATCAGCAAAAACGGGTAGCGATGGCTACAACTGTAGTGGTGTCCTGCACAGTACAAAGCTGATGACCTCCTCCCCCTCTCTCCCATCTCGAGCATACTCATCCAGAAGAAGGATTCACCACCACTCCTATATATGCTCCAATGGCAGATCGGAGAGCCCATACAGTTTCTACTGGGATTTTTGAAATTTAACAAAAATTCAGAAAAAACAAATGTACTGTTGGCCTCTCAATAAAAAGAAAAAATCGTGTTTCTGACTCCTTTTCTGACATATGACCCGCCCTCCTTCGAGAGGACAACAAGGCATGTGCATCCATGGAATATGTTTCTACTGCAGCACAGTGCTCCTATTTACCATAAGTATGTACAGGCCAGAGAAAATATTATGACAGAGTTTATATATAACACCCACTATGCCGTAAAAATCTTATCAGTGACGCGCGTCTGGACAGTCATTAGTGACGTGTAAAAAGACGCTGGTCACTATTTTTTGCGTCTGTGATAAGGGAATATCAGTGACACGTAAAAACACGTCACTGATAACCGTCTATCAGTGACGCGTCCAGCCACGCGCGTCAATGATAACCATCTATCAGCGACGCGTCCAGCCAATACGCATCACTAATAACCATCTATCAGCGACGCGTCCAACCAATACGCGTCACTAATAACCATCTATCAGCAACGCGTGCCCGTATCACTAATAACCATCTATCGGTGACGCGGCCAGCCAATACAGCGTCACTGATCACCATCTATCAGTGACGCGGCCAGCCAATGGCGTCACCGATCACCATCTATCGGTGACGCGGCCAGCCAATACGAAGTCACCGATAACTATTTTAGAAAATAAAAAAATACAATGATCCTATATATACACACATACACATCACATGCTCCACCATTTCAACAATTAGTTCTTTACAAGCTTCTTAGATACAAGTTATACTACACAGTGTGTTATCAGCCATAGGCCATCGTTTACAAGTGATGTCCTTAATGAGTTCAAAGACAAAAAAAAATAATAACAATTAAGCAGGGCTCCATCTAGAGCAGCTGATCTGATCAACGGTTAGCACTAGTCTTTCCACTTGCATGTCATGCTCGTGTCCTGTTCTGTACAGCTCTCACTTGCCTTAAAGAATATAAAAACATCCATTATAAGAAGAAAGACAAGGTGTCGGAATTTAGACCTCATATGGGCTTATAACCTTTCAACATGGAAGACCAGAGTTCTTTTGTTCTGAGATGGAGATAAGCATTAGTAAAATGTAACTTTACCAAATATTTAACAATAATGAGCAGCCAGTTTAATTTCTGTTGTCAAATTACATGACACCAAAATTAGCACAGGAAACTTACCATAGCTTCACGTGCAATTAGCCAGTCCTGATGATCATAACGCAAAAACTTGTCGAGGAAATCTATGGCCTACAAATATTATAAACAAAGGAATCCTGTTAGAGTTAAGCATTATCAAATGCTAGTTAGGTCTACTCAAAATGCAACAGCATTAGCAAACACCTCAGGAGACACTAGGTGTTGGTTATCTGCATTCAGCCAGCATTATATGATATGAATCTACTCAAGAATGTGAACTCAGGAAAAGAAATGTTTCTACAGCAAAGCAAGAGCTAGCTGACATGTATCATGTATGTCATATTTTACCAGCAGCACATGATCTGTCTGTTGTTGTTCCCTTCACTGTTTGGTATATCTGCATCAAGTGAAGCAAATAAGAAAACAAAAACATGGTGCATCAAGTAGGCTAAAAACATTAAGAAAATCATGAAGGATACACTAAAATAGGAGCAGTGTGTCAGGCTGTAATAAATTGAATGGTGCAGCAAAGGCCTAAAATATGTGCTGAAGGCTGTAACTGTTGGTATTCATAATAACTTGAAAATTTTGACATGAAAAGTAAGAATATGCATTCTGAAGATAAGGCATACCATTTATTTTTGAAGGTACAAATGTTCCCTTGCTCTTCTTGTCTCCACCAATCTCAGAATGTTTTGCACCTTCAGCACTGCAGTTAACATTACAGTTTACACTTTACCGAGGAGAGCTACACAGTAAAATAATCATAAGGCATATCACTGAGCACAATACACTCTCAAATGCAGTCGTCATTCCTGTGTACAATAGTCACAGGCAAGCCTAGTAATCAGCAGTAAAACTGGAGCCTAGCAATCAGCATACAGGAAAATAAGTCCCAGTAAAGTTAGTGCAGATCATATAAAATGACATGGCTCCTATACAGCATCCATAACAAGGCATTCACATATATCAAGGCCAGATATGTGCTCTGCATCCATAACAAGGCATTCACATATACCAAGGCCAGATATGTACAACTGCTACATTAACAAGAGCTCTACGCCTCTACTAAATCATATGAAAACAAAAAAAGACTAGGCCATTAAGTATCTGACAGTCTGACTGAAACTAACCTTATAACCTTAACATAATTCAATTGGCTCATGCCCTTAGATCAGTAGAGAAGCCAATCCCCTCGATGAGATGATCTCCTGCAAAGAGAAGAGATGAAAAAAATGGTGTGCATTCAACTAATGTAGCAGGCAAACAACAATCTTCTCTATTTCAATGTAGTTTCAGTTGCATGAACAGTAGTGCTAGTGGAGTAAAGTACTATTATTGTTCTATTCTACAAATGGAACACGGAAATAATGCCATTGTTCCATTAGCCATGCTTGGTTCAGAATTCAGACTTCAGAGAACAATCATCCGGCTGGCCCCTGCCTCTGCCTGAGCTGGTGCTTTACCTTGGCATGTTGCTGCCTGCTGGAGAAGGGGCTGCTGCTTCTACGAACTAAAATAGTAAAATATAACTCAAATAATGGACTGCTTCACATCTATCATATAATAAGGTAGATAGAAATACAACTAGTAACTGAAACTGTATCCAAACTGTTTCACGAAAGGGACATCTCAAAAGTGAACTGATGCTAACCTACTGTCACTGGTCACCTGAGATAACAACCAAGCTGCTGATTGTCCACCTGCTTTTGCTCAAGAACTGAAGCTGAAAGCTACCGCTGAAAATTGATGAAAAAGGACTTCCGATGCTGCAAGCTCTGAACTGCTGAAACATGCAAGCAAAGAAAAGGCACCCGTGATTTCTGTCTTTGTGCACCTCCAAGAACAGAGTTAATTTAGTCAAACAAGAACATTGAGAAACTACATGACAGAATGGGTTAAAAGAATTGTATATGAAAGACAGAAGTTGGTACATGAAGCAAAGTCAATGCTGTGGCTTAAAACTATCTGTCTTATAACTGCATTTTACCTTAACATGTCTTAGCTGCTACTTCAAGCCTCATACTATGTGTGGATTGAAAAGTAGGAGAGCATGTGCACTTGGATGATCGGTTCAGTTCACCAGTAGAGTGAGAACATACAGATGTGACAGAAATAGAAAGGGAATTAACAAAACATTTTGGGCTCCACTAAACACATAAAACTGGAAAAGGCATAAGACAGAGAAGGCATAAAACATACAGAATGTTTTGCTACTTGGCCAGATAACCTAACTAAAAAGACAGAGAAGTCAGTGATATGTATTTCAGTATGTGCCGACATGAGAAAAAGAGATGTTCACCCGACTATGCAGGCCCAGTACAAATCTGCATGGTCTGATGTGTGCATATATGAAAAATAATCACCAAGAATTAGCATAGACAGATTGCATATATAATGGCACACCATCACACATGTAAAAAAACAAAACACAGTTGAGGAGTAACTGCAATCAAACCATGACTGTAAAGGGAATAAACAGATTGCATTTATTTGGTGACAAGTTTGGTAGAGAAAACAAATCTGAATATAAGCTAGCATAGAGATAGAGATTGCAGTTCAAACAAATTTACGTTTTACAAAATTTTGCGACACCAAGTCAGGCGGTCTTGCCGGCATTGCGCCCAACACCTGTTAGGCATGCATGCTGAAGACATAGTCCGGCTCAAAGAAAGTACTCTGTGTCCGTGGTCTCCCAGACCCTGCATGAGCAGAAGGTGCTGCGGGGAAGGGGGAGGGGATGGGGAGGGTGCTCACCGCCGCCGCTGCATGTGGCCCACCTGCTGTTGCTGGTAGGGTGTGCGCCATAACTGGAGGAGGATGCTCACCGTCACCGATGCGGGCCGGAGGCATGCGCCACCGTCAGTGGGGAACTGTGCCTGTGCCGCCCGAAGCCACCCCTGCCTGCGCCGCCCGGAGCCGGCCCCACCTAGGCGTTCACCATGGCACAAAGGAGGTGGAGGCTCAAGCCAGATCTAGAGGAGAAAGAGAGAAATGGTGGCGATGGAAGAGGAGCGGTGGAGGCAGAGGAAGAGACGGGAGAGGTAGCTATGGTGGGCAGAGGAACAGATGTGAGAGGTAGGCGGAGGAGAAGGGGCCACCGGCGGGAGGCGGGCGTCGGGGGCTCGGGGCACCGTGGGGAACGATGAGAGAGAGAACGGGTGATGGGGTGAGTGGGCACGGGCGAACTCTTCAGTTCACAATATTTTGATAATTTTTCAAGTCCACGATATTTTAAAAGTGACGCGTTTCGTTCCAACGAGTCGCTGATAACACCTCTGGTTATCCGTGACGCGTCTTGTTAACCCGCGTCAAAGATATAACGTTATTAGTGACGCGTCTTGTTCCTAGACCATGGGCAACAACTAATCAGTGACACGTATTGTTAACCGCGTCACTAATATTCTTTTAGTGACGCATTTTTTCTGAGTCATTCAAGGTGTCACTAATAAGCTTTTTTTTGGCATAGTGACCTATTCCACATAGTAACTTTTCTTGTGGTAGTTGTGGCAAACATTTTCGTCAAGCGAGCAAAACAGTAACCTCACAACAAGGGACTTAGTTTTACAAGAACTAGGCATCTCACTATTACTCATTGGAGAGTCCAAATAAATCACGTTATTGATCCTCATCGTTTTGATGCTCATGAGACATGCAAAGAGGTGGTGTAAATTCTTCATATTGTCACAACTCACAAGAAACAAAAACAATATTCAACCATCAGTTGGTAAACTAATAATGTCCCAATTGACATCTTTATAAAATTAACTTACTACTAAAATAAAGACATCCAAAGGCAAGCAAAATAGATTTCTTAAGGTGTGCTAGTGCCCTCCTGTACACAATGGCCACTATTAATCTAGAATATATGAGGCGGGTACTCAGTCAGGATTTAATATCAGAGGTAGGCATAGTGCCCAAACCTTTGCAAATTAGGAAAAAAAAGTTTTAAAAAAATGCAGGGCGCTGCCTATTGTGGAGCCCGCTGCAAAGCGCGTCACTGTGGAGCTTAGTGTGGCCAAGTACTGTCACCCGTATCCTGAACAAGGGATATAGGGCTGCATGGCGTCGCTGCTCAGAAGCCACACATCCTGTACCTGGAGCCAATATGGAGATATCGTGGTTTTGGCACCGCCACGGTTCAACGCCAATGGCAATGACTTTGGGTGGAGCACACCAGTTGCCATTTGGAGTGTTGGCGTAACCTTGCTGCTCACTGATGAAGCTTGGAGCTGTTCAGAAGCTGGAGAAGCGGAGCAGCGGGAGAATTTGAAATCAAGTGATGGGGGGAATGGTTGGTGACACGCTTG
The DNA here is from genome assembly GCA_015844335.1 of Chrysopogon serrulatus. Lineage (NCBI taxonomy): Eukaryota > Viridiplantae > Streptophyta > Magnoliopsida > Poales > Poaceae > Chrysopogon > Chrysopogon serrulatus. The sequence goes on from JADLZL010002214.1 coordinate 9,280, forward strand.
TGGGGGTATAACCCCCCGGTACCCTCAAGACGATATATGGGCCGCATCATCAGCGGGCCGGCCATGAGATATGACAGATATTGTAATCTGGATTAGTACCAACTTGGATACTTTACTTGTAAGACTATCCCCTCTAGACTATATAAGGAGGGACAGAGGTATCTCCATAATCAACGCGAATACATCATAGAACACAGGACGTACGGTATTATGTCACCTTGACGGCCGGAACCTGTATAAATCTTGTGTCTCTGTGCTTGTATTTCCCCACCACCATCATCTCATCTACTACCTCGGGTATCCCCCTTGGTAGGCTGCCGACCAGATATCGTCGACAGCTGGCGCGCCAGGTAGGGGACTGGATCAGTCTAGAAGGACATGAGAATTATCGCCAACCAGGTGGTTGCACTACCTAGCGCTCGGATTTCATCACCGACCAATTGATTGGACTGCTCGCCGCTCGGGTTTTATCACCGACTAGTTGCTCCGACCACTTGGCGCTCATCGCCAATCGCCGCTCGCCGTTCGTCTCCGCTCAGCGCTCATCGCCAATCATCGCTCGCCATTCGTCTCCGCTCGGCACTCATCACCGACCACCGCTCGCCATTCATCTCCGCTCGGTGCTCATCGCCGATCGCCGATCGCCGATTATCTCCGCTCGGCGCTCATCGCCGACCGCCACTCGCCGTTCATCTCCGCTCGGTGCTCACCACTCATCGTCGCTCGACGCTCGCCGTTTGTCTCCGCTCGGCGCTCATCGTCACTGGCCGCTCGCCTCCGCTCAGACCACTCACCGCCCGTCACTCGTCGTCACTCGCCATTGTTCGACATTCAGATTCTTTTGTACAAGTGTCACTAGCTATGCTAGTATGCTATCAGTTACTCAATCTTTGTTCGGATCGTGGTGCCGATCCCTGGGCAAAGACATCGGGGGTCTTAATACATACATGACAGCCTAAGGCGGGACCGACCGTTCATTCACACGGATGTTGAAATCTTCTATTATTTGACCCTGCTACAAGATGCTTCGCTATCTTCTAGCAGGCTCGGGGACTACGGGTGTACACGTCATCCCACGGTGACTTGTCGGGTGTACACGTCTCTAGACGCGAAGAAATCTTAAATTCAATTTTTGAGTCTCTTGCATCCTACGAACAAGTCTTACCTGAATAAGCTCGAGCTCCATCGCCGACCAGCTTGCTCAAACTTCATCACCGACCAGCTTGCTCTGACTCCATCACCGACCAGTGCGCTTGACTCCATCGCCGACCAGCGCGCTCTGACTCCATCACCGATCAGTTCAACCGGTTGGACTCTTCGCCCGACCGCTTGACTTCGGGTTCAGCCGACATTGCTCAAAGGATACAAGACGCTCGGGGACTAGGCGTGGGGGGTATACCCCCCGGTACCCTCAAGGCGATATATGGGCCGCATCATCGGCGGGCGGCCCATGAGATATGACGGATATTGTAATGCGGATTAGTACCAACTTGGATACTACTTGTAAGCTTTGTCCCCTCCGGACTATATATGGAGGGGACAGGGTACCCCCATAATCAACGCGAATACATCATAGAACACAGGACGTACGGTATTACGTCACCTTGACGGCCGGAACCTATATAAATCTTGTGTCTCTGTGCTTGTGTTTGGGTTACCATCTCGTTCTTGGTCTCGCGCACCCCACCACCATCATCTCATCTACTACCTCGGGTTCCCCCCTTGGTAGGCTGCCGACCCGGATATCGTCGATACCGGTGGCGCTGAGTAGGGGGCTGGATCAGTCTAGAAGGACATGAGAATTATCGCCAACCAGGTGGTTGCACTACCTAGCGCTTCGGATTTCATCACCGACCAATTGATTGGACTGCTTTCGCCGCTTCGGGTTTTATCACCGACTAGTTGCTCGACCACTTGGCGCTCATCGCCAATCGCCGCTTCGCCGTTCGTCTCCGCTCGGCGCTCATCGCCAATCATCGCTCGCCATTCGTCTCCGCTCGGCACTCATCACCGACCACCGCTCGCCATTCATCTCCGCTCGGTGCTCATCGCCGATCGCCGATCGCCGATTATCTCCGCTCGGCGCTCATCGCCGACCGCCACTCGCCGTTCATCTCCGCTCGGTGCTCACCACTCATCGTCGCTCGACGCTCACCGTTTGTCTCCGCTCGGCGCTCATCGTCACTGGCCGCTCGCCTCCGCTCAGACCACTCACCGCCCGTCACTCGTCGTCACTCGCCATTGTTCGACATTCAGATTCTTTGTACAAGTGTCACTAGCTATGCTAGTATGCTATCAGGTTACTCAATGCTGTTCAGATCAGGGTGCTGATCCTGGGCAGCACATCGGGGGTCTTAATACATACATGACAGCTAAGCTGGGGACTGACCGTTCATTCACCTGGATGTTGAAATCTTCTATTATTTGACCCTGCTACAAGATGCTTCGCTATCTTCTAGCAGGCTCGGGGACTACGGGTGTACACGTCATCCCACGGTGACTTGTCGGGTGTACACGTCTCTAGACGCGAAGAAATCTTAAATTCAATTTTTGAGTCTCTTGCATCCTCTGAACAAGTCTTACCTGAATAAGCTCGAGCTCCATCGCCGACCAGCTTGCTCAAACTTCATCACCGACCAGCTTGCTCTGACTCCATCACCGACCAGTGCGCTTGACTCCATCGCCGACCAGCGCGCTCTGACTCCATCACCGATCAGTTCAACTGGTTGGACTCTTCGCTCCGACCGCTTGGCTTCAGGTTCAGCGACATTGCTCAAAGGATACAAGACGCTCAGGGACTAGCTGTGGGGGTATAACCCCCCGGTACCCTCAAGACGATATATGGGCCGCATCATCAGCGGGCCGGCCCATGAGATATGACAGATATTGTAATCTGGATTAGTACCAACTTGGATACTACTTGTAAGCTTGTCCCCTCCAGACTATATAAGGAGGGACAGGGGTACCCCCATAATCAACGCGAATACATCATAGAACACAGGACGTACGGTATTACGTCACCTTGACGGCCGGAACCTATATAAATCTTGTGTCTCTGTGCTTGTGTTTGGGTTACCATCTCGTTCTTGGTCTCGCGCACCCCACCACCATCATCTCATCTACTACCTCGGGTATCCCCCTTGGTAGGCTGCCGACCAGATATCATCGACAACGCTGGAGTGAGGTGATCGCGCCCACGACGTCGCACAGCAACAGCAGTTGCAATCTTGCTGTCTTGTATCTTGTTTTATGCAGTTTTTCTTTCTGTAAGTGTGTGTGTTCGCTACTGGTATAAGTAGTCGGATGTTCAGAGAGTATGTTAGCACTTTGGTAGAGTTGTAATTGTGTGTGTACTCGAAACTATCATCAGTGGAAAATTGCACTGTACTCTGGCAGTTGCTGTGTTCGTCTAGTTCTGTGTTCATCGAGTTCATGCCTTGATCTTGTGTTGTAGGTTAGCCACCATGATAATTGTGATGTGATTGAGATCCTTGTGTCCAACATTTGGTATCGAAGTGATCAATCACTCGCAAGAGCGTCATGTGTTCATCCATGGGTGACCGCCATGGGTGACCGGGTGCTGGGAGTGGAGGTGGAGGAGGCGGCGATCAAATTCTGTATCCATCTCTCACAGCAACCAACTACACAAAAGTTGGAGCATATGAGTCCAGGCGATCATGGAGGACCAGGGCATTTGGGAGGTCATGGAGCCATCTAGGGAGTCGTTGGAGTAGGAAGCAGCGGCACGGTCGACGGCGAAGGACAAGAAGGCACGGGCTCATCTGTAGCAGTGCCTGCCGGATGACTTGCTGATGCAAGTTGCAGTGAAAAAGACTGGAAAGGAAGTCTAGGATTTGCTGAAGGCAAGATTTGTTGGGGAAGAACAAGTCAAGGAGGCGTGGTTACAGATGTTGAAGAGTGAGTTCGATGCGCTACGGATGAAGAAGGACGAGTCGATCGGTGCCTATGTTGGAAGACTGATGGGGATGTCAGTGAGGTATGGGAATCTAGGTAGGTCACTAGAGGATGCCGATTTGGTGAAGAAACTATTCGACACCGTGCCAGATTAATGGAAAATTGCATACTCCTGCAACACAAGTGAGAACACCAAAACTCGTGGAACTCGTTAGAATCAAAACCTACAACTATGCTTTGTAATCTATTTTATATCATTTCATGTAATAGTTGATGATTATATTTGGTGTTTAATGACTGTCAACAGCCGAGGCAGTTGCAGCGGAGGCCGAGGTGGGCAAGGCGACGTTGGCAAAGAGAATGCTGGAAAGCGAGACAAAAGTCATGTGAAGTGCTTCAAGTGTCAAGGATATGAGCACTATGCCAATAGGTGCTCGGGGGAGAAGAAGGAGGAAGAAGCTCACCATGCACAAGCTGTGGACAATTTTAGCTGAAACGGTCACACTGGGACTGTAAGAGAAAGCACTGACAGTGGTTTATCTGAATGGAGAAGCAGTGCATCATGAGCTTCATTTCACTAGAAATGGTGAACCCACCGGTGAGGTGTGGTATCTTGACAATGGAGCTAGCAATCATATGACGGGTGACAGGCTCAAGTTCAAGGAGATTTACCCCACAGTTACTGGCAATGTATGTTTTGGGGATGGGTCTGGTGCTGATATAGAAGGAAAGGGTTCTATTTTGTTTCAGGGGAGATCTAGGGATCAGTGGTTGCTTAGAGATGTTTACTATATTCCTAAGCTTGGAACAAACTTAATTAGTCTTAGACAGTTGACTGAAATTGGGCATAGAGTTGTTTTGGATGATGATGAGATCACAGATTCAGAAAAGAATCCGCCTAGACTGATTATGTGTGTTCAGAGAATAGTTAACAGGTTGTACAAAGAGTTAGTACCTGTTGAGCCTAAATGTCTTTTGGGTTGTTTGGGAGAAGATGCTTGGTTGTGGCATGGTCAGCTAGGTCATGTGAACTTTCAATCTTTGAAGAAGCTAGGTGAAAAAGACATGGTAGGGGGTGTACCACTGATCCAGCACCCTGATCAGGTGTGTCAGTCATGCTTGGCTACAAAGCAGACTAGAATGCCTTTTTCTTATCAAACACAGTGGAGAGCTAGTGAAGCTTTAGAGCTAGTGCATATTGATTTGTGTGGCCCTATAACACTAGTTACAGCAGGTGGGAACAAATATTTTATGCTACTAGTGGATGACTGTACTAGGTGGTGTACAGTTTTTATGTTAAAGTCCAAAGATAGGGCTGTCAATGCTTTCATCAAGTTTAAGGCAGAAGTGGAGAACAAACTTGGGAATAAGATTAAAGTGATTAGGTCAGACGACAAAGGGGAGAATTCTTGGCTAGTGTTTTTCAGAAAGTTTTTGATGGAGCAGGAATCAGACACCAATTCACAGCACCATATTCACCACAACAGAATGGTGTTGTGGAGAGGAAAAATAGGACTGTGATCGAGATGGCTCGAGCTTTACTAAAAAGCATGGGGGTACCTGGTTGGTTTTGGGCGGAGGCAGTCAGACATGCAGTATATCTGATAAACAGATTGCCTACCAAAGCAATGGGTGATAGAACTCCCTATGAGGCCTTGAATGGAAGGAAACCACACGTTGGGCATCTAAGGATCTTTGGATGCAAGGGGCATGTCAGACCAGTAGTACCACATTTGTAAGAAACTTGATGACAGGAGTGATCCTATGGTTTACTTTGGCATAGAGGATGGCTGCAAAGCACATAGGATGTTCAACCCTCTTACCAACAAAATTGTGGTTAGCAGAGATGTTGTGTTTGAGGTGTCAACAAAGTGGAGCTGGGATGCTGCAGAAACTGATAGTTTTTCCAAAACAGTTGAAGAGGAGAATGGAAGATTCTTCCCACAGATTACTGCAATAGGAGTTGTTCGGGCTAGGAACATGCATCCTAGACATCAGTCTAATGATCCAGGGGGAGAGCATGGCATTGGATAGCATTCAGCAGCAGCTGGAGACAATGCTGTTTCAGCTGGAGACAGTTAGGCAATGACTGATGGAAATCTGACAATAGGGTTGGAGTATGGAATGCCACAGAATTCAGGACAGAGTTTAGGTCTGAATGAGATGGCTATGGAGGTAGAGAACAATAGTGATTCAGATCATGAACCTCAGAGATTCAGAAGCTTGCAAGATGTTTGCCAACATACATCTCAGGTTGAGCTAATGCCTGATTCAGAGGATGATAAAGTGGAAGTAACTGCATTATTGTCTGTCATGGAGGAGCCATCTTGTTTCAAGGATGCAGCTGGAGATCCAAAATGGATGGAGGCCATGGATAGTGAGATTCAGTCTATCTGCAAAAATGGGACATGGGAATTGGCTGTGCTACCACCAAGATAGAAGGCAATAGGATTGAAGTGGGTATTTAAGCGCAAAAGAAATACTGCAGGTGAAGTTGTTAAGCATAAAGCCAAACTGGTTGCTAAAGGTTATGTATAGAAACAAGGAATTGACTTTTGAAGAAGTGTTTGCTCTAGTTGCCAGATTGGATACTATCAGATTGATTTTGGCATTGGTAGCAAATAGAGGGTGGCAGGTACACCATCTTGAGGTCAAAACAGCTTTCTTCAATGGTGATCTGGAGGAGGAAGTGTATGTGGCACAACCAGAGGGCTATGTGGAGAAGGACAAGGGGAAAATGGTCCTGAAGTTGAGCAAGGCATTGTATGGTTTTGAGACAGGCTCCAAGGGCCTGGAATGTGAAACTAGACAAATGCTTGAAAGGGCTAGGGTTTAGCAAATGTATCAGTGAGCCAACTGTGTACAGAAGGGGTGTGGGAAAGAATGCAGTGATATTTGGTGTATAGGTGGATGACTTGATTGTGACTGGAGAGGATATCTCAGAGATTGTAGTTTTCAAGAAGCAAATGACTTCACAGTTTGAGATGAGTGACTTGGGCCTACTGTCATTCTACCTTGGGATTGAGGTCAATCAGCAGGAAGACTGTGTCACAGTTAAGCAAACAAGTTATGCCAAGAAAATACTTGCAATGTTTGGGATGACAGACTGTAATCCCACAAAATTTCCCATGGAACCTGGTGCTAAACTTGATGCAGATAAGATGGGAGAGAGAGTAGATGCCACTAAGTACAGAAGAGTAATTGGGTGTCTCAGGTACTTGTTGCATGCTAGGCCTGATCTCTCATTTTCTGTTGGAATGGATAGTAGGTTTATGGAGAAACCTACTGTCAAGCATATAAAGGCAGTGAAGCAGATATTGAGGTATTTGCAGGGAACACTGTCATTTGGCTAGTTTACACACAAGACAAGTCTGAAGAAATGTTGGTGGGATACACTGACAGTGATGTGGGAGGTGACCTGCTTGGAAGGAGGAGCACTAGTGGAATGGCATTCTACTTGAATGAAGGACTAGTGACTTGGAACTCTCACAAGGAGAAGATAGTAGCTCTGTCATCATGTGAGGTAGAATTCATGGCAGCTACAGAGGCAGCTAAACAAGCCTTGTGGCTCAGGGTGCTGTTGAGTGAGCTGACTGAGACAAAGCCGAAGGCAGTGACATTGTTTGTTGATAACAATTCAGCTATTGCCTTGATGAAGAACCCAGTGTTTCATGGGCGTAGTAAACACATAGATGTGAAGTATCACTTTATCAGGGAATGTGTTGAGCGTGGTCAGATCTTGGTGAAAAGGGTTTGCACCACAGAGCAGAAGGCAGATGCATTGACAAAGCCTTTGGCAGCTGTAAAACTGAGTGTCATGAGACATCTGTTGGGTGTTCGTGATCTTAGTGAGCATCAAGCTTAAGGGGGAGATTGTTGGCGTAACCTTGCTGCTCACTGATGAAGCTTGGAGCTATTCAGAAGCTAGAGAAGTGGAGCAGCGGGAGAATTTGAAATCAAGTGATGGTGGGAATGGTTGGTGACACGCCGGAGCGAGGTGATCATGCCCATGACATCGCACGGCAACAGCAGTTGCAATCTTGCTGTCTTGTATTTTATTTTATGCAATTTTTCTCTCTGTAAGTGTGTGTGTGCTACTGGTATAAGTAGTCGGATGTTCAAAGAGTGTGTTAGCGCTTTGGTAAAGTTGTAATCATGTGTGTACTCGAAACTATCATAAGTGGAAAATAGCACTGTCATCTAGCAGTTGCTGTGTTCGTACAGTTCTGTGTTTATCGAGTTCATGCCCTGATCTTGTGTTCTAGGTTAGCCACCATGATAATTATGATGTGATTGAGATCCTTGGGCCTGTTTGGTAGGGTGGCCAAGGCCTGGCCTAGCTCTCTAGGGCCAACTTTCAAGTGTTTGGTTCCTTATTTTTAGCCCAGGGCCTGGCTGAGGAAGGCCATCCGTACCGAGTTAGCTTGGCTTAGGAAAAACGGAATGAGGATCCATTTTTGCAAAGCCTGGCTTGGCCAAGCCGTCATCTCGGTTGCGTCACCTTCGTGAATCTCGCTCTGTGCAATCACTGCCGCGCACGCGCGTCGCCTCTCCTCGGTCGCGCCTGCTCCTCATCGGCTTTGCTCATGCTCAGCGAGGACAATACTGTGGCTCTTAGCACGGGCGTACTGGAGAAATCTCCTCCCGGTGACGTGCCCAACCTCCATGCGCCGGCGAGGACGACACTGCGGCACTCAGCACAGGCGCACTAGAGAAACCTCCTCGCCGGCACCGCGCCCTACTTCCATGCGCTCGTATCGTCCAACGCGGAGGCCGTCGTGTCACTCGCCGTCCACGAGCGGAGGTCGATTCAATGGGGATGGATGTAGAGGCCGTCATTAATGCTGGTGACCTCGGACGCTCCTTGTCTTCTCCAACTCCAATGAGGTGGGGCTCCGCTGCGGCGGCATGGCATCCTCCATAGCCCGTGGTGTGGCCGGTGCATCTTCCGCAAGATGCCATGCAGTCCACGGCGTCGCTGCTTGAGGAGACCACGACAGAGGCTCTTCTTCTTCCTAGGCGCGTCACCACCGCTTACAAAATATAGTAAGACCAAGAATTATACATGCATGTTGTACTTATATAATCATCACTTAGGAAAGCGATATTCTTTTAACATTCTTTGAAATGAAATCGTCAATGAGTGCCATCGATGTTATCAGAAACTTGCTCAGCAATATTTTCTATCTCTAGCTAATCATCACTAGGATTAGGGTCATCGGCATTTTCTGTATTTTGTGTGGTACCCTGTCCAACTGTATCGCTATTGGGAAAAGAAACTTGTGGTTCTCTTATAATAAACCTCTCCATAGACCCTTTTCGAGATTGAGTTAATTCCTCAATTCTTTGCCTTTTCTTACGCTTTTGATTTCCTGATTCATATTATTTTCTAATCTGATTTGAAGAAGACATGAGCTGCAAGTTGAAAAAATTACTCTAGATCAATTGGTGTACAAAGACAATGCACAAAAATAAATAAAATAGAGGTTGAGCATAAAGTTTACTAGGCGATCTCTGTCTCTGATCTGATTTCTAGATTGCGACTAGTCTCGGACGATGAATAACGGCGTCAGGGAGGGTGAGGAACAGGAAGTCCGTCCAGCCGACCAGGTGAGAAAGAGTGACGTGAAAATTGAAAACGGCTGCACCGCAAGGTCTGTTTCTCCGATCCTTGAAGGAAGTCACGATCGTGACTCTTCTACATGCGACCAGCCACGTTTTTGGGCCATAAAAGATAGCTTTGGCTGATTTTTTTTAATTAAAACAAAGCCTAAAACTATCATATATACTTAGTATACTTAGTAAATCTTGGGGCCAATGATTTTAGGGGGCCCTGTTCGATCGCACAGCCCGCACAGGCCCATGGACGCCCCTGTTGCTGTGCTTGCTGCTTGCCGCGACGGAGGCTTACTTGCTTGCTTGTCACGATGGAGGCTTGCTGCTTGCTCGTTGTGTTGCTTGCTTGCTTGCCGTGGATCTTCCAGTTGCTTGATTGCTTCCTAGGCATGTCATCGTGACGGAGGCTGCCATGCGCTCGCCGTGGTACTCGTTTTATCCTACCATGCCCACCACCTGTTTGAAGAAATCACTCAAAGGGGGTAATCTTACCAATTCAGGGAAGAGGTGATTCTTTACAGAGCAAACTACACAACCAAACACAGTCCAAGACGAGCCAGGTCAAGAATAGCAGCTAACCAAACAAGGCTATATTGGCTTGCTGGAGGCGAGCCTAGCCTAGTCTGACCCAAATCCTAGCCAGGTAAAGAATAAGCCATGAAACCAAACACACCCCTTGTGTCCAACATGGTGCAGCGCTTGGAACAACGGTAATTCTCTAGTTACCGCGTCTGGCCGCCCGCCGCGCCGGACGAATCAGCTAGTCCTAGAAGCCTCTTTCTATTTCCCAATCGATACGCTTGCTTTTCCTTGTTACACATTCAGCCGTATGTCTTCACCGCGTAGCCCACTCCCACGGCGCCGCCGCTTCGCGCCGAGCACTGCCCTCTAGTGCGCCTACAGCCCCTCCCCCATCGCGGCATCCTCCTCCCCCATGAGCCGTGCGCTTGCTGCCTCCCTCTTCATCCTAATCCGGCACTGTGGCATCCTCGGCGCGAGCACGGTCTCGATCCCAGGCGCCACCCTCGGCGACCTCCTTCCTCTTCTCAAGCCGGCCACCCTCGTCGTGAACTCCGATGTGGGAACAGGCGCGAAGTCCGGTGGTAGCCTCGGCACGAGCGCAGATGCAACGTGGGCTCGCGACCTCGGCAACGGCCGGGGGCGTGGGCGTGCGGCCCTACTGCGGTGTGGGGGGATGGGCGCGAGTCCGGCGGTGGCCTCAGCATGCAGATACAACGTGGGCTCACGACCTCGGGCGGCGGCCCAAGTGTGGGCGTGATCTGAGGATGTAACACATGTTGCAGTTGTTGTTAGAGATATGTTTCAATGGTATATTTCAAGTGTTTCATATTGTGCTTCAACTGTGTTTATCCTATGCATGTTGCAATTATGGTTATTTGGATGTTGCATATGTTTCAGATGGATATTGTTGTGTTTTATTTGGATGTTTGCGTATACTTGCAATGGTTTTCAAATGTGTTTCAAGGATATTTTTTAAGTGTTTCGGAAGCATGTTTCAAGTGTTTCAACTGTCCTCGGACGTATGTTGCAACTGTTGTATCTATATGTTTCGAAAGTATATCAGTTACCGTATCTCTCCTCTTCCCACCTTCTGTTGCATCTCGCGGTTGGGAGCAGAGGCGCAGGTGCATGGTGGCCTGGGGCACAGTGGGCGTGATCTTCTATTTACGCCGAGCGGGCGGACGCAGCGGATGCAATTTCTGTTTTTTTTTTACATGATGGGAGCGGGCGGTTGCGCAACGGAGCTATGTCCGGACATGCGTAGGGCCGGACGTCCGGGCGCTAGGATTACCGTTGGAACAATATGGATGGCGTGGTAATTGTGTACCAGCATGGCGGTGGAGGCGTGCATGTCTCCTGAATAGCCGTCAGCAGGCTCACCGCGGACAGGGAGCTAGTGGAGATGGCGTGAGATTAGCTAATAGTTTTTTTTTTAATTTCTGTTCTGTTGTACTTGTACAAACATTTGTGTGCATTCAGTTAAAACTACTCCAAATTAGCTATCATGAATCATTTTCTCGGTCAAAGATAGGATTTGTGTAGACTGTTATAAATCTAGAAATACTTCGTGTGCATTGGTGGGCCTATGATTTTGAGCTCAGATATTCAAGGTGTGAGGTGCTAAAATTTTTTTACACCCTAAACTCTAGTATTGGGTATGTATAATATGATTTTGAACGTCTATAGTATTGACTATAATTTGAAATTGATTAAAAAAAGGAAACTGTCCAATATAATATATATCTCTACTCCTAATACGACGAAACTGGAATCGTCCATGGATGCTTCACCCTGCCCCCCTCCTCACCCCTGACTCCCCGGGACCCTCTCGCTCATGCGATCGTTGGACGCTGACAGGTGGACCCTCAACACATATGGTTGCCCACCCTCACCTGCTACCGCCTGCCCACAGCGCATTGGCTTCCTTCATCCTTCATCTGCCTCCATCCTCTTCGAAGTCCGACCCATACTGGTAGAGAGCAGATCGAGGCAGGAGGTATTGCCTGGCCAGATCCGGTTCCGGGCCCTGGTCGCCGGCGGCTTGGATGCGCTCGAGCGAATGGATGGTGGGGTGTCCCTTAAACACCGAGGAGGCGGCAGCTTGTCTTGCCTGAGCAGTGAGCACCTTCACGGCGTCGTAGTGGAGCCTGCCCTCGGTCCTCTTGGTCGGGAACCCCTATCCCGGGAACTCCTATCGCCCTACCCGTCTGGAGCTGTTGAGGCCGAAGAGGTGAAAGCGATGGCGTCGCCGGCCGCGGTGAAGACAGCGGACGCGCCGCGTGCATGCAGCGAGCTAGGAAGGCCGGGAGCCAACCTCATCCACATCATGGGCATCGGTTGGATTGGGCTGCGACCGTCTCTAGCCCAGCAGCCACCTGGCGGCAGGCGCCCCGCTCGTTGCTCGACTGTACTGTGCCGTTCGCCACTTCGCCCTTGCTGCCGCCGCACCTCCCCGCTGACTGCTGGGGCGCTCCCAGGCGGGCAGGCACCCAGGGGTCAGCGCCTCAGCCGTTGGACCGCCAGCCGACGTGGCCACATCGCCGGCCCCAACGCCTAGCCGCCAGCCAGCCACCAGGCCCAGGCGGCCATGCCCCTGCTGGCTGCAGGTCTGCAACTGCACGCTACAGGATGCTGCAGGTGCCCTAATGACATGCCATCAATGTTTGGTTGTGCCCTGATGCATGTGTTATTGTGTTTTCTCACTTAGTGGACAGATTGCGCGCCTCATATGTTCCACATCAGTGTTGCTAAGTTCATTTAAATGCGCTGCCAGAGTGGACCGATTGATTCTTCTCGTTTCTATAAAGACTTGGCAGCTATCAGGTAGTTTGTTTTAAATGTCAGTGCAATTTTTTTTGAAATGGAAGTGTTCCATTGAAAGTTAAACTTTAGTAAATTTAGACCAATGTGTCTCTATAATCTATTTTGCTACCAAGTTTCTGAATGTGCTTGTAGCACAGATAAGAGTCCGATTTGTTTTTGAAGTGGCACGACTTGTCTGAGTTTTATTTCCTTACCAATTGCTGGGGAATCAAATTCTTGAACTAACACAGTTCATATATAGATCAATTTTATCATATTTGTTTTTCTCATTTTTTTAATAAGGTGCACAAGGCAGAAGTAAAACTCAATGGAAAGGCCTGTATGTATTGTGGGTTAGCTGGAAGTATTGTCGGTGTTCTTCCATGAGTATATTTAGTACTGCAGTGAAGACTGAAGAGGTTTCTTATGCTAGCCTAGAGGATGCTATCATATTGTTGGCAATACGAGCTGAAGGAATCTGGATGTATCACTTTTGTTTTAGGGTATTGGAGTATTGTATATTCTTAGCTATTTCTCCATAATATTTTTACTGTAGTTTATACACATATTATTGTGGCTTTATCCTTTCCAGACTATACTGACGACGTTTTACTAGCCTTTCACATTTTTTCTTTTGGATAGAGTCATCACTCAGCATACATATTTAGGCATTGCCAGTTCTCTAGCCTTACAATCTTTTGCTTCCAAGATGTTCAATAAAATGCTTATTGATAACTTGCCCTAACAATCAGTCAGCATACATATTATTGATCGGATTTGTCATTGTTTACCAATGAGTTGATGACCTGTATGTTGGCTTCCCATTCCAATCGAATTTGGAAACCAAGGCGGGGCTGCTGGAGAAGACAAATTTCCACTTCGGCGTAGGTAATAAGAATTGAGTCCAACAATATTTGGAGATAATTCTCTCTTTTTGTTGCACATTTGTGAGCTTATACAAGTGCCACACTTAAGGTTTTTTTTTTTTCTTTTGTCTGTTCACCATAAGATGAGAGAAGAGCCATGGCAGCAAGATGTTTCAACTAAACTAGTATTGTTGCCTGCAATAAAAGGTTAGAACAACCTGAAATATGGTGAGCAAATGGGCAGAACACATTGATTTAGTTGAGAATTCTCTACCTGGTGTCTAAAAAAACTTTATGCAGAGCTTTTCATTATTTAGTTATAAATATGCAACTCATCATTGTTGTAGTGTATATTGCCATTCATGTATATCTTTCATTGTTGCTTCCAAGCTCATTGAGTAACTGATTAGACCATTTTGCTATTGGTTGAATTTGTCTGATTCCATTCTAGGCTGATTCACATAATTCCATAGGCTCCTTTGCAAGGATAGATGGAATATGAAATTGTGCTTTATATTACCATGAGAATTCAATATCACAATTCACTTGTTTTCTATTTGTTCTAATCTTCTTAATTTTGCATTCCCAGATTATGGCTAAGCATCTTTTGGAAGAGGAGGTTGCTAGCAGGCTAATAATAATTTTCAAGGCATTGGACAATGGAAGTAGTAGTGCAACTTGAAACGACCAGATTTTCCACCTAAGGGAAAATCCACACGATCGAAGTGTAATACAACCTTTTTTAAATCATATTACCCATATTCCAATTGATTATCAAATCCATACAACGATAATAAAGTGCAAATAGAAAGGTTTACGATAACTTATTACAACGCCAATAGGCGCGAATCACAGAGTACCATCAACTGGAACAGCTTGAGGGTGCGGAAGCAACTTCTATCCAACGACTTAAGCGTAGCGACGAAACCCCTAACCATCGAATCCTTCGGAGTGATAAGCCTCCTCAGAACCTGCGTGCCAAAGTATCAGTATGATATGTACTGGCCATATTTCCACCCTATGCTTTGCTATGCTTTGTGGAACTGGATGCAATAAGGGTATAACAAGAGAACCTATATTTGGCTGTGGTTTCCTATGCAATATCAATCATGTATAATATATGAGTATGTATATAGTTTAAGTTTAACACCATTTCCACACACCATCCATCCATCCATCCATCCATCCATCCCATACCACCCATCCACCTCATCCACCACATCTCATCTCACTTGTGTCGACAGGCCAACTCCCACTCGGCCTGCCTCAACGGTCCTTGACCGGCTCTATCTCACAACACGGGGGAGAAAAGAAGAACTCATCTCCTATCTAGTGAAGCAGGTCTCAAGAAAGGTCCATAACCGACAAGTCGACATATGTATCGACCGATCAACCATAACACTCTGCAGAGGTCACTACTACAGCAAATTTTATGGAGGCGGGCAAAATAGCTTTCCCGAGGCGGTTTTCCCGTCCGCCTCGCCAACAAGGTCGCGGTAAATCAACAGTTTACCAAGGCGGACGGATGCCCGTCTCCGTTAATAATAAAATAAAAAAAATAAAAAACGGCGAGCCCACCCACAAGCCCATCCGGGGCCGAAGACGAGCCCATTCCGCTGGCGGCTGCCGCCGAAGCGCGGCCGCCCACCGCCACCGCCGGATTCGAGGAGGAGGGGTGCGGATCGGGAGGAGGGCGGATCAGGGAGGAGGAGGTCGCCGGATCCGCCCACCCCCGTCGATCGACGGAGCACCGGCGAGGAGAGAGGTCGCCGGATCTCGCTGCTCTATGCGCCTCACCGCCTGCGCCCCACGATGCGCGCGCCTTGCCGCCGCGACGGGCGCGCGCGCCGCGCGCCCAGCGGGCGCGCCGCCCCCGCGAGAGGCCGCCATGCCGCTGCTCGGTGAGGGCCACCGCTCCGCCATGCCGCGAGGCCGCGCGGCGCCCAAGTGGCCGAGCGCCGCCGGGCGCATGCGCCGCCGCCAGCGAGGCCTTGCTGCTCGGGCCTGTCCACCGCGAGTGAGAGAGAGAAGGGAGTGGGAGAGGTGAGGGACGTGCGTGGGGGAGAGAAGTGAGGGAGGTGAGGGAGATGCCGGGGGGAGTGAAGAGAGAGAAAGAGGCGACGGGCTACGCGATGGGGAGAGACGGGGAGTGAGGTCGAAACCCTAGTGTGTTGGTTATATAGTGACCGGTAACGGGCCGAGCTTGGGCCTCGGGCCTTTTTTCCGAGGCGGGCAATATTGGACGACCGCCTCCAAAAATGGAGCTATTTCTGGAGGCGGTCCTAGTTAGAACGCCCGCCTCCATTAATAGATTTTGCGAGGCGGTTAATTTTAACCGTCTCGGTTAATAAAAAACAACCGCCTCCGTTAATCGAGGTATTAACCGAGGCGGTTAAAAATAATGCCCGCCTCCGAGGTGCCATTTCAAGTGCCTCCTAAAAGATTTTGTGTAGTAGTGGGTTTCACATACCAACAAGATAGCCATCCTCGACCATGCATTGTCTAGGCAAATTTCGGCTGCTTGCTTGATAGACTGATGCCATCCTACCACTCAGCCCCTGGGAACCTCCGGATAACCTCTCGAGCATAGTTGAGACTGGGAAAGCATAGTACCGGGCCCTCCAAGTGGTACCAGCATCTAGGACGGTATGGGCAACTCTCATCCTACCGTCCACCCTATCACCTCACAACCTAGCAGTAATGGCATCACTCTACTAAGTAGTCCAACCGTCTCTCCCATTACAAGAGAGCGAGTGGTATCCCGGTGAGTCTGGATACTAGTAAGTCCTTAGAATTGACCAAGCTGGACATCTTCATCAGGTTTACCATTTTACGTGCCACCACAGCACCCCTGTCCTGGGCTCCACCTCTCAACAGGCTCACACCAGGATCCCACCTCACACAACACATCACATATACCCGCCACAGGTATTCATCTCATAGGATGCCCAGGTCACATCACACAGCAAGACTCGCCTCAAGCTCGTCATATATCCCAGCTCGGTCGACACAACCCTCACCCTCTACTCACCCAAGACACACACAGCACACTCACCATCTGATGAGGACATGACACATTCAGATACAACCATTGATTATAAGGTGAGCTTGTTTAGTGTTTTTGGTGTAACTCACTTGGTTCTACATGTACATGTTTCTATTTGCTTGTAGGTATAAATATTTCTCAAAGTGCAGGGCAATCAAGATTCATCAGTGACCCGACAGTACCTCGTTGGGAAGGCCGTAACTCAACCATCCGGGGTGCGATTGAGATCAATGAGTACTTAATGGAAAGCTTATTTGATAAGCTTTCAAATAAATCAGGTTCCATCTCAATATCATGTTGGCAAGGCCTCCAAATCATCAAGACATTCTGTCACCATTTGTCGCCAAGAGCTACATCATTGTCATGGGTGGATATTCACACTTGGGACCCCGCCCAAGTTGGAGCACGTTCCGAGAAGATGGAAAACACACCAAGGAAGCCCTTGGACGTCCTCCTCCTTGGCCACCACCTTAGGGGGCCAGCAAGGGTGTCCAAGCCAAGCCAGAGGCCCAGTCCAACTCGAGTTCGCGTCAGTCTCGGCCTTCAGGACCAGCGAGCGATAAATCGGATGCCCAGGACACATCCGAACTCCGTTTTTGATGATCCATATATGGATGGAAAGATAATTTCATAAGCTAACTAATGGCTTTGGTTTGAGGTCCAAATTCCATTAGAGTCAATGAGAATCGTCAAAACAAGTGAACGTCCAGAATCTGTTTAGGCGTTGCATTGCTATCTTTTGGGCCGTCGGGCCATGTAACGTATAGGCCCATGAGGAGGACGTGAATGAGGGTGCTTGCACGTCCCTTAGACCATATAATCAGTAGCCGCCACCTACGTTAGGGTTTGGGTTTTGCTTTAGATCAATCTGTTATTGAACAGTCGCCGTTATTGGTTTGTGAAACCCCACGTTGAGATCTTAATCATATATCTGCAATTGTCACTTCATTTGAGTTGCATATTATCTTGTTCTTGCTTGTGTTCTTCGATTCGCAGCAGGGATTAGCCTTCTTGGTGAGGTCAACCGGATTGTGGCACGGTTGATAACCGGAGGAGACGTGGTGCTAAGGTTGCAGGGTTCGGTCTTTGTGATCCGAAGCCGGATCGGTGTGTCGCCTCTCCGACCAAATCGATAGTTATCTTGAACCGACGGAAGATCGGGAATCACGTCCCCATCAAGTGGTATTCAGAGCTTAAGGTATACCATCAGGTTTGAAGTTATCCCTTAGTTTGTGTTTTATCTTCATCCCATAATCCACGGCCATAATTGTTTCCCATCCTAGAGCCAGCCACGCCATAGCCTTTGCATAATTTAGTTTCAGAGTTCGCTATATTGAGTTTGTGTCCTAGGTCAACGTCTTATTGCTGGTTTAGATCGTGTTCTTCTCTAATTTGTGTTGATCCTTCCATCCGCAACCATTATATATCATCATCGATTTGCATCTTGTGTCCACATAAAACTCTGATTTGGATAGCCTACCTTAAAACAGTCATAACTTTTTCGTCCAAACTCGAAACGGGGTGAATTTTATATCTACGGAGAACGCTAGAAAATTTTAGATTTGTTCCATCCCAGCTATGCTGGGTTCGCAAAAATTAGATTTGCGAAATTCAATCAGCAAAATCGAGTTTTTGGGCCAACAAATTTCGGTGTTATTTTGAGAGCACAATACTTATTTTTTATACACCACATCTTTTATCCAATTGAGCTCAAATTTTTTATGGTTTGTTCTTGTGTGCTCCTTACTGAGAAAAAAATATCAAAAGATCAAAAGAAAAAGTTTGTATAAAAATATAAAAATAGTAAAAGAAAAGAGAAGAGAATAGGAGCACATAAGGAACAACTAATTGCTCTATTTTGTGTGGTGCCTTTGCCTTGTTCATGTCCATTGGTTTCATTCATAATTGTTCCTTTTATCCTTGTTTCACTCCCTTGTTTATCATAATTGGTGCTAGGAACACGTATAGGCCAGCAACTAGAACAAGTGCTTTGGATGTTTATTCAATATTGCTATCTGTTACTAAATTATGTGCCACATATATAATTTGTTTCTTTGTGTGCCTTCCAAGCTCCACATATATACTTCAGATCGTACAGAAAAAGACCCTTGCAATTTTGGTGCCACATCCTCACAGGTATCACGAACCACCCGGCCCGGTTGTACCATTCAATTGTCTTGCTTTGGTAAGAACACTTGTAAGAATTTGGTAAGACGTGTGTGAGAGTGTGCTTCCACCGACACATATTATAGTTGATAGGGCTTTTGATTTCTAACAATACCAAACAACAAGTTTCTTTTTAAGTGTGAATTGCAGGTCATCATGGATCAGTCATCTTCCTCCATAGCTACAAGCGACATTATCACAACCACTTTCCACATGCACCACAGAGTTTGCACATCAAGTGCTCAGTTCCCAAATGGAGAAGGCAGAGCAAAACCAGTTCAACAACGTGTTTCAAACATATTTTATTGTGAAAGAGGCACGTTGTCGTGTCATAATCGATGGTGAGAGTTGCAACAACCTTGCAAGCTTAGAGTTGGTTGAGAAGCTTAGTCTCACCATAAAGCCACATCCACATCCATACTACATGCCTTGGGTAAATTCTTGGGATAAAATAAAGGTAACTGAAACCGCACACATTAAATTTTCCCTTGGTGTTTATAAGGATAGTGCAGATTTCGATATAGTACCTATGCAATCTTGTCATTTATTATTTGGTAAACTATGGATATCTGAAAATAAGGTTATGCACAATATGATTGCTAATAAATATTCATTCAAATACAATGGTAAAAATATTACTCTCATACCTATGACATTTGCTGAAATTTTAAGAGAAGATCTTATGAGAATGGAGAGAAGAAAGAATGAGCCTTTTAGAAAAGAATGGGTTATTTCAGATGTTAAGATATCTTTATCTAAATCTAAATTTTTACAAAATAAAGATATTGCTTTGTCTCTTGTTGAAACTAATAGTTTGCAGCATGTATCCAAGAAAGAGGACAAGATAATAGAGAAAGAACAGGTAACTGTCTCGGGTAAGAGCTCTCTTGAGATGCTGAATTTGCCCACCAATGATGCTATTAATGCAATACTAGAACCTTCTCTTGATTTGCCATTACCACATGATGATTCTACTAATATTTGTGATGAAGAGAAGTTGCATGATAGCACTTTTTGTTATTCCTATGCCTCCACTTGTGAAAAAAATTGATTCTTATATTTAGAAACAAAGTACTATTGCTGCAAGTAAATATTTTCTTCCCGTTACCACTGAAAAGGATGAGCTAAAATTATTATCTTCTTTAAATACTTTGGGTTATATTGAGTTTGATACTCTATGTGCTCTTAATATTTTGGAAGAAAAATTTAAATATGCTGAATTGCCATGGTTATCTAGATGTATATATCACTTTGTTGGCAAATATAATTACAAAGGAGAGTATATGGTGCATCGTGTCTATATTTGTTCAAATCTGAAATCTCCTTTTACTATACAAAAATATGATCAACTAGAGGGCTGCAATAGCTATAATTTTATCATGTCAAGTGCTTCTAGTTTTGTTACAAAGAAACAAGTTAAATTTCAAGAAGGGAAGCTATGTTGGCTACTACATACAATCTGTCCTGCACCTAACCTCAAACCGATAATGGTTTGTTGTCAAGAAGGGAAGGATGATGAGGACATGACACATTCAGATACAACCATTGATTATAAAGTGAGCTTGTTTAGTGATTTTTGGTGTAGCTCACTTGGTTCTACATGTACATGTTTCTATTTGCTTGTAGGTACAAAATTTTTCGAAAGTGCGGGGCAATCAAGATTCATCAGTGACCCGATAGTACCTCGTTGGGAAGGCCGTAACTCAACCATCCGGGGTGCGATTGAGATCAATGAGTACTTGATGGAAAGCTTATTTGATAAGCTTTCAAATAAATCAGGTTCCATCTCAATATCACGTTGGCAAGGCCTCCAAATCATCAAGACATTCTGTCACTGTTGCTCTGATACCAACTGTAATGACCCGATTTTCCACGAAGGGAAAATCCACACAGTCGAAGTGTAATACGACCTTTTAAATCATATTACCTATATTCCAGTTGATAATCAAATCCATACATCGATAATAGAGTGCAAATAGAAGGGTTTATAGTAACTTATTACAACGCCAACAGGCGCGAATCACGTAGTAGCATCAACTGGAACAGCTTGAGGGTGCGGAACAACTTCTATCCAACGACTTCAGCGTAGCGATTTAAACCCCTAACCATCGAATCCTTCGAAGTTGTAAGCCTCCTCGTAACCTGCGTGCCAAAGTATCAAGCACGATATGTACCGGCCACATTTTCACCCTATGCTTTGCTATGCTTTGTGGAACTGGATGCAATAAGGTTATGTCAAGAGAACCTATATTTGGGCTGTGGTTTCCTATGCAATATCTGTCAAGTATAATATATTATAAGTATGTATATAGTTTAAGTTTAACACCATATCCACACACACACCATCCATCCATCCATCTATCCTGTACCACCCATCCACCTCATCCACCACATCTCATCTCACTCGTGTCGACAGGCCAACTCCCACTCGGCCTGCCTCAACGGTCCTCGACCGGTTCTATCTCACAACACGGGGGAGAAAGGAAGGACTCATCTCCTATCTAGTGAAGCAGGTCCCAGGAAAGGTCCATAACCGACAAGTCGGCATATGTATCGATCGATCAACCATAACACTCTGCAGAGGTTTCACATACCCACAAGATAGCCATCCTCGACCATGCATTGTCTAGGCAAATTCCGGTTGCTTGCTTGACAGACTGATGCGTAAGTATTGGAAGTAGATCATCACTTTTTAATTAATCTTGCCTTGTCTCTTCCTGATAGTCCGCTCTATTCGATCCCGTCTTATTCGTGGCGATTGGAATCAAAGCACGGACTGCCCCTTTTTAGTTAGCTAAGCTATAGTCGATGTCATGCTTCGGACCGTGAGAGTCGACTCGATCAACCGAGTGAAACCATCTTCACTGGAGATGTGACCGGTAGCATGACATAGATGTACCTAGTTAACTTTTCACTTCTTGGCTCCTGATGTGACTGTGTTGGGTGGATCGAGAAGGCCGTTGCTATTGCTCCGTTTTGCACCGACCACTTCTACTACCGCTGGATATGATGGCGGGACAGTTGAAGAACAATAGCGCCAAGTCACAATGGTATTGTCAGATTCTATTTACTTCTTATGTTCAATTGTGACTTGTTGGGAAACGGCTACAAGAGCCAAGCCCCATCGTTCTTACTTTTCCTCTTTACTGAGCCCGTCTTCGATTCCCGTTAACTCCATGATGCCCGGATCGAGAGAGCGTGAGCTGTGGTGTTTGCTATAGATAAGCTCCGGCTTAACCCATTTATCTTAAAGCCATACAGGCTTGGCCATCTAGCTTATGTGTGGCAAATCACCACTCTTGTCTTTTGGCCCGAGGATTCGGACATCCGTCGAGAGGGCTAGGTCGTGTACCTCTTAAACTTCACTCGTGTTAGTGGATCTTTCTGCGTCTTGAGTCCTTTCGAGTATCGTGTGTTTTCTTGCCTTGATTGTCGCTTCGCAGGGTAGCTACTGTGAGTACAACGATGCTCGGACCGAGACTCGCGGGAGAAAGAGAACGTGGACGAAAGGACCCGTAGGATGGAGCCGACCTAATGACTACCTCTATGGATGGAGAATTGTACCACTACTTCCACGACATCGCAGGTGTCATGGCAGCACCCTCTTTTAGAGAATCCTATTAGACATTGCATAATATTTAGAACTGCTAGCGCTTTATATTTATTCCTTTGCTAGTATTTGAATGCATGCTATTGCCTGAGCCTTTAACTTGATTGCAACCCCTCTACCATGTCACCCAGCTTTGCGCTCTTGCTCACTTACTTATATCTACCTGTCTGCTTGCTTGCATTTATATCACCATACTTACTTTAACTCCACTCGTATTATATCTGTGATGTGATGCTGGTGGTGAACCCCTGGGTATGGTTTGGCTTGGGAGGTTAGACTTGGTGGATTGGGAGCGTGCTGCGTGTGTCTTGGGTGCGTGGAGAGTGAGGGTTGTGTCGACCAAGCTGGGATATATGACGAGCTTTAGGCAAGTCTTGCCGTGTGATGTGACCTGGGCATCCTATGAGATGATGAATACCTGTGGCGGGTATATGTGATGTGATGTGCGAGGTGGGATCCTGGGTGTGAGCCTGTTGAGAGGTGGAGCCTAGGACAGGGGTGCTGTGGTGGCACGTAAAATGGTAAACCTAATGAAGATGTCCAGCTTGGTCAGCCCTAAGGACTTACTAGTACTTAGACTCACCGAGAATCCTTGCATACCACTCGCTCTCTTGTAATGGGAGAGACGGTTGGACTACTTGGTATGAGTGATGCCATTACTACTAGGTTGTGAGGTGATAGGGTGGGCGGTAGGATGAGAGTTGCCCATACCGTCTTAGATGCTGGTACCACTTGGAGGGCCCGGTACTATGCTTTCCTAGTCTCAGCTATGCCCGAAAGGTTATCCGGAGGTTCCCCAGGGGCTGAGTGGTAGGATGGCATCAGTCTGTCAAGCAAGCAGCCGGAATTTGCCTAGACTATGGCCTGGTCAAGGATGGCTATCTTGTGGGTATGTGAAAACTCTGCAGAGTGTTATGGTTGATCGATCGATACATAAGCTGACTTGTCGGCTATGGACCTTTCCTGGGACCTGCTTCACTAGATAGGAGATGAGTCTTCTTTTCTCCCCCGTGTTGTGAGATAGAGCCGGTCGTGGACCGTTGAGGCAGGCCGAGTGGGAGTTGGCCTATCGACACGAGTGAGATGAGATGTGGTGGAAGAGGTGGATGGATTGGGATGGATGGATGAGGTGATGAATGGATGAGGTGATGTGTGTGGTTGGGATTGTGTTAAAACTTAACAAACTATTATATTATTTACTACTTGATGTTACTTTGCATGCGCTAAGAATGCAAACCATAGCCAAATATTAGGATCGCCAGAACCCTTGTTTTATCTTTTCCACTAAAGCTCATCGGTGCTGACCATGGCCTCGCACACATCCGGGCGGTGTGCAGATTTACCGCTTCTCGAGAGATGTCGAATAATGAAGGATTAGGAGGTCTCGTGCACGTGCTCAAGTTTGGTTCGGAAGAAGGAATCTACACCGTCACTACTACTCTGATGATGCCCGTGAAGGAGGAGCCTTCACCCGACGATCGTTTCCGCCAACTCTGATGACGTTTAGTTATGCTTCCGCTAGAATTACTCTGTATAGGTGTGTACTCAACTGATGTATTATCTTGTAAACTTGTAATCTCACGATGTATGAGACTGTGATATCCACTGATATATGATAATGTGATGGAATCATTCTTTGGTTTTATCACATTATAGCTCATTCTGTGGATTTTCCCTTCGTAGAAAATCGAGGATGTTTTAGTTGGTATCAGAGCAAATTCAGCGCCCGACCGGTTGGTATCAAAAGGCAAAGAGTCGGCCGCCCACCCCAGAAGAGGAGGCGCGGGGCGCAACCCGCCTTCGCCACATCGGCTGACGAGAGGACCCCACCTGTCGGCGTTTCCTGTTCTTCTTCTTCCTCAGGACGATGCCGCCCGCTAGACGACGACGACGACGCCAGCGCAGATAGCGGGCGCCACGCTGGCCAACCACGACGCCCACGCTGCCCCGCCTGCCCCCTCACTGACCTGCGGGACCTATAGTCACGCGAAATGCCTCGATGCCTTCACGCGGCGCACCAACACAAAGATGCCGCACGCCATCGCCTGTGCCCGCCGCCCGCTTGCCCCTTTGCTTCCTTGGCCGCGAAGGCAAATTGGTGCCTCCTGGCCGCCAATTGGGACCCGCCCGCACGCGACAACGACCTCCCCGACCACTCTGAGCCGCTTGATCGCCCCGGTGCCGAGATCACCGTCTGCCCCGCCATGGCAAGCCGCCTCATCTATAAAAGCCGACGCCAGCGCGCTAGGGCTTCCCTAGCCCTTCGCCGCCGCTCGGTGGCAACCGCATCTGCCAAACCAAGAGAGGGGAGAGGGAAGCAATGAGGAGGACGGGGGAAGAGCGCCAGAGCCGATCGGCGCCACCGGAGTTGGAGATGACGCCACGAACGCCTACACCGACGGAGCGACGCTGCACTGCACAGCTTCAACTCGACACGGCAACGAATCTCCCTGCACCGCTACCCTGTCTTCCCCGCCACCGAGGTGAGCGCCGCCGTGCCACTTTTCCGACCTCGCCTTTCCCGGCCATGGCGCTCCGCCTAGGAGCGCGTAAGCCCGAGCCACTGCCGGCTCTGGTTCACCCCACACACACACACGACGCAGACCAGCCCTTGCCAACCGGAGATGACGCCCTGTGTTCCAACGAGCCCGTGCCCACCATGTCGCCGCCACGGCCAAGCCATGCCGCGGCGAGCCGCCGTTCTCGCCAGACGCCAGCCCCGAGCCACCAACCAACCTATAGGCCATGCTCACCGTGCAGTGGCACACGCCGTGCGCATGCTAACAGCCTGAGAAGAACCAAGCCGAGCCAGTTGAGTCCGTCCGCGTCACCGCTGCCGCGTTCCAGAGCGCGGCTACACCGCCGCGGAGCACCACCTTGACGCTGCCGTTCCCGACGAACCAGACACCTCGCGTCTATTTGTTGAGTCGCAGAGCTCCGCTGTGACATCTTGAGTCGAGCCACGTCAAGGATACGCCTAGAACACCGCTCCACCATCCTAGCTCTGTGAACTCGAGCCGCCGTAGCTCCGTCGTAGCCGCCGGCCATAGAAACAAAGACGCTGCGTTTGCCTAATAGACGCGTCCCGGCAAAGAAGCCGAACGGATACCTCGCGGCCGCCAATTGACCGAGGATGCTTCCAATTAGATGCACGAGCCACTGCGTTACCGTCTACACGTCACACCGCCGTCACCGAGCCGCACCACCGTGGCCAGCTTTGCCCAGGACACCGCAGCCGCCGTCGAGCACTAGCCCGTGCTCGCTTTGACTAATTGAAGCTGTCGCGCTCGCCGGATGAAGCCGAGGACCACCGTAGCACCGGCCCGCGCACTCATCGCCGGTGGGAGCGCCACCGCGACGCGACGCTGCGCTGGCCCGGACGCCGCCGGGACGGCTTGCCGTCGCGGAACATCACCTGGACTCGCACGCCTTTGGTCGACTCAAGCCGATTCGCCTACTAGAAGGAGGGAGCCGGGGCGCTGTGCCGTGGGCATGAGCTCGCCCGCCGGTGGGAGCAACGCTGGGCGGGGTGGCGGAGAAAGGAGGGAGGGAGGAACGTGCACCGCGTGCACTCGGTCCACGTGAACCAGCGCAGAAAGGAGAAAGGTGAACCAAGTCCACCATGCACCGCGCCCGTGGAGTATAGACCAACCATTGCTAGTCCACCATGAACCGCCCAGCTGTACACCACGGCCCGAGTCCAGATCCAACTGTTGACGTGGCTACACCACAGACCAACACGTGGCGGCCCAAGGCCGGCCCACTGATGACGTCATCATTACGTCATGATGACGCCGCCCCCACCGGGAGGCCCACAAGTGACGTCATGCCTGGCGTCATGCCGACGCCGCCAGAGCCAAGTGGCACCACTAGAGAGTGACACGTGTCACCCCGAGGATATTCCAGTCCTTTTTCTTTTTCAGAATATGTTTTAAACTTTGGAAATTCATAACTTCTCCATACGAACTCCAAATTTGGTGAACCAAATTTCTAAATTCATCTAAAATCGAGCTCTACGTAATGAGCCTATGCTTGAGTGCATTTGGATCTTTTCATTATTCAGTTGTTCTTTATGCTATCTATAGGAGTCGCTAACGCGACTATAATTGTGCCATTTCAGAGTCGGAGGAGGAACGTGCCGAGTACGACCGTGACTACAATGAGGAATTAGGAGACGACCGTTCTGAAGGTGTCACATTCCACCCACTTCTCGTAGATCCTATTACGCATTGCAAATGAGTAGTACTGCTAGTGTTTTAATTACTGTTGCTATCACCTGATTAGGGTTGCATGGTAGTACTTCTTGATTGCCATTATCTTGATGCAACCTTGCCCCCTGCTCACCCATTTGTTAGGCTAGACACACGCATGCTATCATGATTACTATTTTGATCTCTACTACGCTCTATATCTTGATGTGATGCGTGGTGGAAACTGTTATATATATGACTAAGGCACGCGGTGCCAACCTAAACCTGATGGATGGTGAGTGTGCTGTGTGTGTCTTGGGTGAGTGGAGGGTGAGGGTTGTGTCGACCGAGCTGGGATATGTGACGAGCTTGAGGCGAGTCTTGCGGTGTGATGTGACCTAGGCATCCTATGAGATGAATACCGGTGGCGGGTATATGTGATGTGATGTGTGAGGTGGGATCCTGGGTGTGAGCCTGTTGAGAGGTGGAGCCCAGGACAGGGGTGCTGTGGTGGCACGTAAAATGGTAAACCTGATGAAGATGTCCAGCTTGGTAACCCTAAGGACTTACTAGTATCCAGACTCAACGGGAATCCTTTTGCATACCACTCGCTCTCTTGTAATGGGAGAGACGGTTGGACTACTTGGTATGAGTGATGCCATTACTGCTAGGTTGTAAGGTGATAGGGTGGGCGGTAGGATGAGAGTTGCCCATACCGTCCTAGATGCTGGTACCACTTGGAGGGCCCAGTACTATGCTTTCCCAGTCTCAGCTATGCCCGAGAGGTTATCCGGAGGTTCCCCAGGGGCAGAGTGGTAGGATGGCATCAGTCTGTCAAGCAAGCAACCGAAATTTGCCTAGACAATGCATGGTCGAGGATGGCTATCTTGTGGGTATGTGAAACCTCTGCAGAGTATTACGGTTGATCGATCGATACATATGCCGACTTGTCGGTTATGGACCTTTCCTGGGACCTGCTTCACTAGATAGGAGATGAGTCCTTCCTTTCTCCCCCGTGTTGTGAGATACAGCCGGTCGAGGACCGTTGAGGTAGGCCGAGTGGGAGTTGGCCTGTCGACACGAGTGAGATGGGATGTGGTGGATGAGGTGGATGGGTGGTATGTGATAGATGGATGGATGGATGGTGTGTGTGTGGATATGGTGTTAAACTTAAACTATATACATACTTATAATATATTATACTTGACAGATATTGCATAGGAAACCACAGACCAAATATAGGTTCTCTTGACGTAACCTTATTGCATCCAGTTCCACAAAGCATAGCAAAGCATAGGGTGGAAATGTGGCCGGTACACATATCGCATCGATACTTTGGCACGCAGTGTTCCGAGGAGGCTTACAACTCCGAAGGATTCGATGGTTAGGGGGTTTCGTCGCTATGCTCAAGTCATTGGATAGAAGTTGCTTCCGCACCCTCAAGCTGTTCCAGTTGATGCTACTCTGTGATTCGCGCTTGTTGGCGTTGTAATAAGTTACTATAAACCCTTCTATTTGCACTCTATTATTGATGTATGGATTTGATTATCAACTGGAATATGGGTAATATGATTTAAAAGGTCGTATTATACTTCGACTGTGTGGATTTTCCCTTCGTGGAAAATCGGGTCGTTACAGTACGGATCCATAGCATGGCACATGCGCTGGCACTGGGCACACGGACGTGGCCAAGAGAGGAGGTTCCTGGCCTAGGGTGATCGACGAGGACGTCGATCTCCTAAGGGGGTGAGGATGTAACACCCCGGCCCAGAGCTTAATTGGATTAATATAGTCATACCAATAAGTTGCAACTTCTTTTTCGAAAGCTCGTCTCGAAAGAACTCCAGGGTTAAGCGTGCTTGGCCTGGAGCAATTTCAGGATGGGTGACCGACCGAAAACTCGTTCCCGGGTGCGCATGAGTGAGGACAAAGTGCGCAGAAAAGACTTGTGTTGGTCTGTGAGGGCAGTATTGGTCCTATTAAAGCTGTCAGATGTAAGCGAGCCCGGCCTCGAGGAGGCGGGATGTTACAAATGGTATCAGAGCCGTACTTGACCCTAGGACGAAACCCTTAGAAATGGACGATAGAAACAGGACAAGACAATCCTCACTTCGGTTATATACCGACCCTACAACACTTTTGCTTGCAAGGCTTATCTACTATTGACCAACCTGCCATCCATTACCGCTTGAAATACTGCAATACCTTAGAAATATAGGTGGCCTATAGGACATTCCCCGGACTTTACTCCCTAAAAGCCACTTTGGAAAGAAATGTTTAAACAAGACCCCTTTCTGCTGCAACCCAAGTGTCCGTCTACACCCATTGGAGACATAGCCAACTTAGGAGCCTGCTGAAACCCTAGCTATACGGGCCACCTATACTAGGCAAGATGATAAGTTTGAAGCTACAGACAGCCATGGTCCTACATAGGATACCCCCCCTAAGGAAGAGTCCAGACTTGGCTAGACGTTGACTTGATACGCGTAGTACGATCTTCGCGAATCCTCTAGCGTAGCTGCTGGGATATCGCTGTGTAACTAAACCATGTAATGAGTGAATCGGTTTTTAACGCTTCTTTTTTTGGGTCTAATTGCTTCTTTGATTGAGTGTAGGATAGAAAAATAATTTAAAATTGACTAAGCTCTTAACTATTAGTGAAATAATGTTACTATAATCCATGTCACGTACACTAAAACGCTTTTTATGGCTATGACGCAGATGTCTTCACGACGTTCTGCTCGCTTGGAAGGTCGCACCCCATCCCCTGCACCTGCCATGGGGTGTGGAGCTGATCGCAACCGTGGTCGAGGACGCGGTCGTGGTCGTGGGCGAGGACGCACCGCACACGTCCCTACGACCGGGAAGTTGAAGACGCCCGTGAACGCAGACCCCACCTACCAATGAGATCCCAATTGTCCATGAAGTCCCTATTGGAGGAGCACCACCCCCACCACCTCGGCCCGCCACGCATGCCGAGGTGATGGCCCAATAGACTCAACCGGCATCGCTCGTGGAAGGAGTAAGCTGCCGCCATGGAGGTCACCACAATGACTTCCAAATGAAAATTGAGGGATTCATGAAGCTCGGGCCGCCCACTTACGACGGCTCGACCCCCGATCCACTCATTGCTAGTGACTGGCTCAAGGAAATGGAGAAGAAGCCAGATATGACCACTTGCACTACCGACGAAGAGTGCGCCACCGCTGCTTCGCAAGATCTCTCACAGTCTTTGCTCGTGTTCGGTGGGATAGCTACTGGCGATGCGCATGAGGACCCCGCCAATATCTCCCCGGGAAGAATTTGTGGAAGCTTTCACCGAGTACCACATCCCGTAGGGAGTAATGGAAGCTAAAGCTAAGGAATTTCGCAACATCGAGATGGAGAGAGACAGTGTCTGTGAATACACCACCCGCTTCACCAACCTCCTACGCTGTGCGCCTAGCTCAATCAGGTCCTCTGAGAAAGAGAAGCTCTACTACTACAGGAAGGGACTGGACGCTTGCATCAAGGTGAATCTAGGAGGCACCAAAAGCCACGCACTGCGTGACCTGATCGACCGCTGCATCCAAATCGAGAAGGATCGCAAGGAAGTCATAGGAGAGTCCAGGGAGAGAAAGCATAAGTATGAGGGATCATTCCGCAGCTCTGAGCACAAGAGGTACCGCAGAGAGACGCCTTCAGCAGGCCGTAACCGCTACAACAAGAATGGTGGATCCTACCACACCGGCCACTCTCGCTCTGCTCCAGACCGCTACAACAAGGATCGCTCTACCCAACCACGCATCTCGTATGAGCACCCCATGCAAGACCAAGTTCCACCAAATACCGACAACCAAAAGACCCCTGCACCAACCTCCGTAAGCAATGCGCTTACTACATGCTTTGGTTGTGGACAACCGGGGCACAGAGTAGCCAACTGCCCTGACAAGGCCGTTGCACCCGCTACAACCTCTGGCAAGCAAGTTTTGGGTTACATGAACCACAGTGCCCGAAGATCCGCTCGTTGGTGCCTCACCCACCTGAACACTAGGGAAGCGCAAGCTACACCGAATCAGGAGTACGGTACGTTCTAGTTCGTGGCATTAAGGCAATAGTTCTTTTAGAATCTAGGGTGTCATGATCATATATAGCATCAACGTAAAAAGAGACCGATCGCCGAGCACTACCACCCCACCCTTTTGGAGAGTACGTCACACTTTAATCTCGGGACGAGATCCCGATGAGGGGGGTAGTACTTGTAACAACCCAAAATTTTACACAACACAAAAATACCGACTACAAAATTTTTCCCCTGAAATACTTCATGTAATGTTGAGTGGCATTTAGTAAACCAACCCTAGCATGCAATATAAGGGACCCAAATAGGACTTTTCATTATCATTTGCATATCAACATGTGCCCATTTATCATTATCATATGTAAGTGAGAATACTACTTCACAACCTATTAAAATGGGAAAGGTGTGATTTGGATTTTTATGGGTTTATGTGTTGATATTAACCAACCCTACTTATTATATTGGTTGATAAATATTTACCATAAACAACAATACATAGGTGTGATAATTAAATCACATACCTACACATTCATATGTACAAGTATATACATTCCAATATATGGAAAAGATCATAACATGTTTCTTAGCCCATGACTTAACCTCTCACCTTTTGGCAACCTTAATGACCCTTGTTAACTAAAGCCACACATTAATTAAGGGAGGAAACCAAAATGGAAAAGAATAGGAAATAGAAAAGGAAAAGGAAAGGAGGAAAGAGACCCACACAGCCCAGCAGCCAAGCGGCCCAACCAGCCCCGCGCCTTCCCTTCCTTCCTCACGCGCGCGCCCGACCTGGGCCGGCCCAGTAGCGAAGCGCAGCAGCAGCCCAGCTCCACCCTCGCAAGGCGATGGCGCCCGCCGGAAGCCGCCTTCTCCACGCTGGGCGACGAAGGGACCCCACCCGGCGCCCATTCTTCTTCTTCCTCCTAACGCCGCCGCTCCGCTTGACGACAACATCGTAACAACCGCGTGCCCCACCAAGCCACGCTGGCACCACGCCCGCCGCTACTCCGCCCTTACCCCCCACCATCCACGCGGGCCCGCGGGTCATGCACATCGCGTGATCACCCTCTCCGCGCTAGCACAAAACCCGCCCGTCCGGCCGCCCGCCCGGCCAGGTGCCCGCCCCTCCACCCTCTGCCTTGGATGCGAAGAATTGACAGCGCATGCTGCCAATTGGGACCCACCACGCTCGAATGCAACGCACTGCACCCTCCTCGGCCGTTTGATCGCGCTGCAGTCGCAATCGCCGTCTGCCACCTCCATTGAGGAGCCGCCCGCCCATAAAAGCTCGCCCCGGCACCCTAGGGCATCCCAGTCACCTCGCCGCCACTCTGTGGCACTTGCTCGCCCACGCCAAACCGAGAGAGAGGGACGAGAAGGGAGAAGCAGAGAAGAGAAGGCCGTCGGAGCCGAGCGACGCCGCCGGAGTTGGAGGAGACGACCCGTACGACTACGCCGGCACAAATCCAGATCAAGACAAAGACGGCTTCGAGATGACACGGCAACAACTCTCCACCGCTCCACTACCCTAGCGTCACTGAGACCGAGGTGAGCCGCCGCTAGCCGCCCTTTCCAACCTTGCCCACTCACCGGCCATGGCGCTCCACCGTCGGAGCGCGGAGGCCAGAGCCTCTACCGGCTCAGGGACACCCGAACGCACGCACACGCACTCATGGATCAACCGGGCCAAACGAAAGCTAAGCCGCACGCGCTGAAGAGAAACCGAGCCCTCTGAACGCCACCATGACGCCGCCACGGTCGAGCTCCGCCACGGCGAGCCGCTGTTCTGGCTGCACCAAGCCATAGGAGGAGCAACGAACTACGTAGCTTAGATCGACGCATCCTGGTGAAGGCCATGCACACACCAGCGCCATGAGAAGGCCCTAGCCGAGCCCACGACTGAGCATCGCCGCCGCGGCCGTGTCACCGTAGAGCGCCGAGGTGTCATTCCTGTTCCTAGACCTCCTGACCACCGTGTGTCGCGATTGATGCGCCTTCGAGCCTCGCCATGATTCCACGAGCCGAACCATGAAGGATCTGTCGCTGTACCCCACTGTAGCGCCCTAATCGCTTAGCCACCAAGCCGCCGGAGCACCGCCCGTGTCCGCCTGGCGCGGCGACGCGGGCGCCGCCGAGCCAATAGGTCGCCATCGGGCGGGCCCAGCAGCCCAACCCGTGCCACCAATCGAGGATCGGCATGCGAATTCAATCTCAAATGGCCCCTAGTCCCGTTGCCGCGACGCGCCACCACCGCCAAGCCATGCCATCGCGGCGACTCACTTTGGAAGCCTCGCGGCCGCCCGTGAGAGTGCACCGCCGAGCTCTCCGGGGGATCTGATTACGCTGCGCTCACTAGATGAAGCCAAAACACCGCCACAAAGACGCCGGAGCTGCATCGCCGCCGATCACCGTCGGCCGCCGCCGAAAGCGGCGAAGACACCCACCTCCTCCGCCCGACGAGTCAAATGACAGCCCCGTAGTATCCCCTGGACCCACACGAAGGAGTGGAGCCGCCCAATTCCATCGGTGAGGCACCACCGCCGCCCGTGCGTGCGGGCTCGTCGCCCGGCGGCAGCGCCGTGGCGAAACGAGGGGGAAAAAGGAGAAAGAGGGAGCCGTCGTGCGCCTAGTCCACATGCACCGGTGAAGGAAAAAGAGTTGTGGACTTGGTCCACGATAGACCACCCCTGCGGTCCATGAACCGGCACCAGAGCATCCACCGTGAGCCATCAAGCATGAAGAGACCGAGCCCGAGCCTGCACCCGGTGAGCCGGGCGTGGCACCCTACCGTGTGGACATGTGGCGGGCCGGCCCGGCCCAAGCTCGGCCCTCCAGGCCCATCCAGGCCCACCAGTGACCCCACTGCTGACATCATCATGACGTCACGCCGACGTCAGCCCTATGCTGTGGACCAACCAGAGAGTGACACGTGTCAGCACCAGATTAAACCACCCTTTTTCTTTTTCAGAATATTGATTAAACTTCAGAAATTCATAACTTCTTCATACGAACTCCGAATTTGGTGAATCAAATTTCTAAATTCATCTAAAATTGAGCTCTACGCAATGAGCCTACGCTTGAGTGCATTTGGATCTTTTCGTTATTCAGTTGTTCTTTGTGCTATCGATAGGAGTCGCTAACGCGACTATAATTGTGCCATTTCAGAGTCGGAGGAGGAACGTGCCGAGTACGACCGTGACTACAATGAGGAATTGGGAGACGACCGTTCTGAAGGTGCCACATTCCACCCACTTCTCGTAGATCCTGTTACGCATTGCAAATGAGTAGTACTGCTAGTGCTTTAATTACTGTTGCTATCACCTGATTAGGGTTGCATGGTAGTACTTTTTGATTGCCAACATCTTGACGCAACCTTGCCCCTGCTCACCCGCTGTTAGGCTAGACACACGCATGCTATCATAATTACTATTTTGATCTCTACTACACTTTATATCTTGATGTGATGCGTGGTGGAAACTGTTATATATATATGACTAAGGCACGTGGTGCCAACCTAAACCTGATGGATGGTGAGTGTGCTGTGTGTGTCTTGGGTGAGTGAAGGGTGAGGGTTGTGTCGACCGAGCTAGGATATGTGACGAGCTTGAGGCGAGTCTTGCCGTGTGATGTGACCTGGGCATCCTGTGAGATGAATACCTGTGGCGGGTATATGTGATGTGATGTGATGTGTGAGGTGGGATCCCGGGTGTGAGCCCTGTTGAGAGGTGGAGCCGGGGTGACGGGGGTCTTTGTGGTGGCACGTAAAATGGTAAACCCCGATGAAGCTGTCCAGCTTGGTCAACCCTAAGGACTTACTAGTATCTAGACTCACCGGGAATCCTTTTGCATACCACTCGCTCTCTTGTAATAGGCGAGACGGTTGGACTACTTGCTATGAGTGATGCCATTACTGCTAGGTTGTGAGGTGATAGGGTGGGCGGTAGGATGAGAGTTGCCCATACCGTCCTAGATGCTGGTACCACTTGGAGGGCTCGGTACTATGCTTTCCCAGTCTCAGCTATGCCCGAGAGGTTATCTGGAGGTTCCCTAGGGGCTGAGTGGTAGGATGGCATCAGTCTGTCAAGCAAGCAACCGGAATTTGCCTAGGCAATGCATGGTCGAGGATGGCTATCTTGTGGGTATGTGAAACCTCTGCAGAGTGTTATGGTTGATCGGTCGATACATATGCCGACTTGTCAGTTATGGACCTTTCCTGGGACCTGCTTCACTAGATAGGAGATGAGTCCTTCCTTTCTCCCCCGTGTTGTGAGATAGAGCCGGTCGAGGACCGTTGAGGCAGGCCGAGTGGGAGTTGGCCTGTCGACACGAGTGAGATGAGATGTGGTGGATGAGGTAGATGGGTGGTATGGGCTGGGTGGATGGATGGATGGTGTGTGTGTGGATATGGTGTTAAACTTAAACTATATACATAGTTATAATATATTATACTTGACAGATATTGCATAGGAAACCACAGCCAAATATAGGTTCTCTTGACATAACCTTATTGCATCCAGTTCCTCAAAGCATAGCAAAGCATAGGATGGAAATGTGGCCAGTACATATCGTACTGATACTTTGGCACACAGGTTCTGAGGAGGCTTACAACTCCGAAGGATTCGATGGTTAGGGGTTTCGTCGCTACGCTCAAGTCGTTGGATAGAAGTTGCTTCCGCACCCTCAAGCTGTTCCAGTTGATGCTACTCCGTAATTCGCGCCTATTGGCGTTGTAATAAGTTACTATAAACCCTTCTATTTGCACTCTATTATCGATGTATGGATTTGATTATCAATTGGAATATGGTAATATGATTTAAAAGGTCGTATTACACTTGGACTGTGTGGATTTTCCCTTCGTGGAAAATCGGGTCGTTTCACAACTACCTTGGGTGACCTTTGATGTGGCTCAGCGATTAAAAATATTCAGATTAGTGATTTAACGGAAGCGGAAAGTAACTATATGTGAAGCACACTAGCAATCATATTGAAGCATATAATGCGTCATTTAAACTTTTTTATTTACTGAATGCTTATAAAAATGACATGTACTAGTAGTAATTGATTATTACTGGGATTTGGACAGCAAACAATGGAAAGGCATGAATGTACCTCTGAGGAAGACTCCTCAAGCTACAGATGTCCATGTCATACAAAGAAGCATTCTCTTTGGCACTTCATTTGGTCCTGTCTGGGCAAGGTTTGTGAACCAAGACAACAGAATCACTTCTCTATAGTTAAGTATTGGTTGAAAATGTTGGCTAATATTTAAAGGTATAGGCCCATGTAATTTCAATTTATATTTATTACATAATGTACGCCTTATGCGTAGAGCCAAAGGCCACAGAAGAATTTTGAGGCTTTTACCTGTGTGCCATTAAAAAATAGTCGCTACCCACGTGCCACTGAAAAGTTGGATCACACCCAGGTGTCTTTGCGTTTATCTTTTTTGTCCCACACGCCATTCCGTCCATTTCCATCACTAACGGTGTCAAACTGCTGCACCAAAAGCCTAAACTGACCTTATGTGTGAACACCGTGCAACCAAAAAAGAGCAAAAAAGAAAAAACCCCATGAACAGAGAGAAGAGGGTGGAGAGAGCAGGATTCAGAAGCTAGCAGCGGTACAGGTGAGGAAGCCAGCAGTAGCGGCACAAACGAGCAGGTTGTCCTCGGCGACGCACCACGCCCGCCCTCACCAGCCTCGCTCTCTGTCTCTGGTTCCGATGTCGGCCTCCGCCACCACAGCCGCCGGCTCCACCAGCAGCACCACGCTGCTGTCGAAGCGGAACAGTGGCAGGCGGGGCCGATGCACTCGACGCACTCGACGTGGAATCCGTGGCGGCACTTGGGCAGCAACTGGAGCGCCTCCGTGGGCTCGAACCGACCGAGGCAGACGGCACACTCAAGCCCTTCCTTTTGCCCGCACAGCGCACCGAAGCGCAAAACCGGAGGGACTCGACAACGGCGCGGTCGACGCCAGAGTTCCTCCGGTCCCCAGCCCCCGCGCCGGAGGACCCGAACCCGCCACCACCGCCGCTGGCGCTCCCGACGCCCTTAATGACTCCGCGGCTGCGCGCTCGCCCGCCCGGCAGCTGGGGCCTGGGCGGAGGCGAGGCTCGCCACCAGCGTCCGGCGGCCGCGCCCATGGCAGGGGCGCGCCGCCCGCATCCGACGGCCGCGCCCACGGCGGAGGCGCCGCCGCGAAGGGGCAAGTGCCGAGGAGCGCCGCCACCCTGCAGCGACCTCATCCATCGAAGCATCCAACCTCCTGTGCCATGCTTGCCTGCGGACATCCCCGACGCCGGGCCCCTTGCCGCCACGGGCGAGAAGAGGGTGGAGAGAGCTGCGGCAGAGCTGCGTGGCCATCCCGACGCCCGGCAGCTGGCGCCTCCGCGAGCACCCGGCACACGCCGGGGCCGGCGAAGGAGGCGCCGCAGCCCCATGGACCACGGAAGAGGGAGGAGGACACCGGCAGCCCGGCGCGCCTGAAGCGCCACGCCGTGAACACGCGGGCCGTGCTAGCGGGCGCGGGTGCCGCCACGAGCGCCCCCATCCCACGCCACGGACGAGCGGCCGTCTCCACCTCCCAGGGCGACGGCAGCAGCTCCAACTCCAAGACCTCCCTCCTCAGCACTCGCCTCCGCATCCCGGTCGGGGCTGTCGTGGCAGGGGTGGAGATGCAGGCGCCGGTAGCCATACGCTGGTGCGGCCCTGGACAGGGTGCGCGGGGCCGCTGGTGCGGCAGCCGCCCGGTGAGCACTGCCCGGCGAAGCGAGTGCAGGCGTGGCAGCCATGAAGGGCGCGGCCCCAGCCAGCGAGGGCGCTCTCCTCAAGGGCGGCGGCTCCTCCTCCTGGGCGGCGCTACAAGACCAGCGGCGGCCCCGCGCGCGTGCTTGGGAGGGAGATGGAGAGAGGACGCGTGTGTCAGAGAGAGAGAGTGCGAGAGTAGGGATGAGAGAAGGGTATTTTGGACATTTTTTTGGCCGGTCCCACACGCCAGGGCTCGCAAACGCTTAACGAGCGACGGGAGGTGGACGGAATGGCGTGTGGGACAAAAAAGATGAACGCAATGGCACCTAGGTGTGATCTAACTTTTCAGTGGCACATAGGTAGCGACCATCTTTTTTAATGGCACATAGGTAAAAGCCTCAAGAATTTTATGATCGACTTATTGGCATATAACAGGAAGTCACGACCAAGTATGATTCTTATATCCATGTTTGCCTACAAAAAAAAAAAGAAGTATGATTCGTATATCCAATTTTAGCTGCATCACAGGCAAAAAAGCTATGAAACATATAGTTGTGGAGAACTTGTCTAGCATGTACGGTAGTAGCTACTAAAATTTATTTTTATTTCTTCATACGTGGCTCAAAACGGTTTGTTGTTAAGCTGAGTTAAAAAAAATTTTGTCTGTTGATTTATCCCACTATTTTTTTTTCATGCTTTTTGGGTTGAAAATTTTGAACCTCTCAACCCACTATTTTTTAAACTCTTGTTGCCTTCAAAGTTTTGAAGCCCCCGTGGTAATGCACGGACATCTGCTAGTCTAGTAAAAGAAGGGAACGGAAAGGAAAGGTGCTTAGCACCAATAGACTAAAGACCTCTGTTCATGCTTCTATTGGCAGCATTAAGAGGTAAGCTGAGGATGTCAGCACCACTACAAGGTTTAAGCCTCTAAACATCCCTGAGTCATCACCAGCATTGCCATAAGGGTCACAAATTGCTGCATCATCAATTAAATGAACTTTTTTTTTTTAAAAAAATACTAGCTGACGTAACTTGACGCTTGAGTTTCTTAGTTTAAAGGACAATTGTGGATGGAACTATCGTAATTCTGCAGCCATAAATGTGGAATTGTGAGCTTTGTTGATTATTAAGTTATAATTTGCCCGTAAGGAAAAATAAAATTTAAAAAAGGAGCTCAGATGCGCGACTTGATCGTTGTGATGGACGCAATAACCAGTGACAATGAGTACAGAACCTGTCATCACTTTGGTTTGGGGTGAGAGTCTCCCACTCCCGATCACTTGCCATTCAGCTACGAGACCTACGCGCTAGCCAACTGCATCACCACCCCATTGTTATTCAAGCAGCCGCGCAAGATGATGCTATCTGTAGCATCCACAAACAAACGTTCATACATGTCATATCTTTCTTTCTATTCTACAAACCTAGTTTGTCAGCTACGGCTAGCACGGAAATGACTTAGGATGACGACATGGTTCGCTAGCGGCCTAGTGCAACGGAGAAAGCCCGTAACACTGAATTGCCTACATCTGTATTTCGAATCACTGATGAATCCCAGTCCCATGCATATTCTCATGTATGGTACGGTGGTACATGTTGTATGTGTCGCGGCATAGTGGAGCACTAGGTTGTTTGGCCATTGCTAAGTTGATGCATCTACCAGCCTGTAGTGCTGCACATAACTTGCCAGTGTTACGTTATATATCACACGCTAGTTGGGTGACTCATGATCATGAGCTGAGTAGTACCTGACCTGCTGCTGCATAGTTTGTTGCTTCTTAAATAATGCAGAAACCATTGAGGTGTATTTGGAATTTATTACTGTGAGAGTTATTAGCAAATCAGTCGACAATAGTACTCCAGGTAAACGTCCCCACCATGAAGCGAAGCAACGACAAGGCAAAGATTTGTGTAATTTTGACCTACTCCCTCCGTTCCAAAATAAGTGTCAGTTTATGGTTTTTGTGTCACAAGTTTTACTCGATTTATAAAAAAATATACAATATTTATATCTCTAAATAAATTTATTAAAAAATTAGATTTAAAGATCTTTCTGATGATATTAATCGATGACATTTCTTATTTATAAAATTTACCGGTAATTGTTTCTCGGGAAGTGAAAGCAACAGATATTTTGAGACGGAGGGAGTATGTTGTAATTTTGGTTTTGAGTTGGCAGGGTGAACCAGAATTTGACTTCAGACAAAGGCAAAGGAACGCCGCTGGGAGTTGAAAATGCCCATCACTAGTAACAACAGTGATGGGCTTTAGAATCGTCCATCACTGTTCACTGGATGAAATTGTCCAAACAACATTTATCTGCTCTACTTCCATCAAGGAGGTTGGCTTCTACAGGTACGGTATAAGTATTCTCATGTCATCATCACCGATGTGTTGTTGCAACCCATCCCAAGCAGGTTGGCTTGACAATGGAACACACACCATTATGCTCCTCTCCGCATGCCATCAAGGACCTCTTCCTCCCTGATGCCACCACACCATGATAGCTCGTTCCTCTAGACACCAATAGACTGTTGGATAGTCTGGCTAAAGCCTTAGATGAATAGGACGTTAAGTTGTCAGTGATTTAAAGTTGTATAAATTTTGGCATTTACAGGAAGTTACTTCTAGATGTATGGAGTATGACACCCACTCGTTCATACAGATACAACAAATGTCGTTCATACAGATACAACAAATGGAGAGGGTGTTGGTGTCTAGTGTCTTTGTTTACCTTTTTACATTTTGAAGCTTTCTTTCTTAACAGACGTGTTCTTGCATGCCGCAGTGATACCTTCAAACACTAGTTAGTTGCAAGATGCCACAACTCTCTGGTTGCTGTATCCACTCGCTACTCTCCTGCTGGTGCATCCTATGCCTGTTTTCCGAAACTAGAACAAAAAAAATATCACTGGACAAATATAATAGTTGATCTGTCTTATGGATGAATGATGGCTTTGTTTTGTTCAGTGATATTCTGTGACCTAAGTCTTCATTATGCTCGCCTTCACGAATGCTATATGCCTCCATATTTCTAGAGAATGTGATATATGCATAAATGCATTATGTTGATGAGTTATTAGTGCAATCATATGGTGTTTGGTGAATCTGAACAACATATGTACACGTGCAGTTGACCAATTTGTAGGGTAGCTGGAGTTTCCAGCTGCCTACAAAGATGTTTTTCTAGGACGAGCCACCACTACAATTCATTTTCCTGCCAATTTTAATTTCAAAATATGAATCAAAATGTCACCAAAAGATACACCCCCCCCCCCCCCCCCCCCACCCACACCCACACCCACACACACACGTGTTCTGCAGAATTGGACCGGTCGCTGATCCAGTCACATCAGGTCAGTGGAAAGCTTCGGATATCCATAATTTTCAGTAAGCTGTCCCTTGAGACTGAGTCTAAGGCTTTAGCAAAGTCTGATTTCAGCACCAGAGTGGTAGTTTTTCTAGCATGGTAGCATTGCACAACTTTAGTAGCATACAAGAAATTTCTGAAATCGACTAGCATTTTAGGAAGTCGGTCTGGACAAAAAAAAAAAAGAAAAATAATCTTCTGAATTTTTTACCGGAGGCATGTCATAAGGACGAACCAGATCGTAGCACTAGTACAGAAAAGATTTGTATAGGCGGTTCCAGACGCCCTTTCATCGGGCGTTTTGGGCCGCCGCCAGACAAGAGGCCAGTGAAAATGTTGCATTTTCACCGGGCGGTTGCTTGAAAACCGCCTGTGGAAATCCATTTTCATAGGCGGTTCACATAAGGAACCGCCAGTGAAAATGACATTTCCACCGGGCGGTTGACATAAGGAACCGCCAAGTGAAAATGGCATTTCCATCGGGCGGTTTCATTAGGTGAACCGCCAGTGGTAATGTTTCCCCGCCAAAAATCCATTAGAATTTTCATTTTTTGAATTGGCGCCCCTCTCGTCCCCCCTCTCCCTCCCTTTCCCCCCTCCCTCCCTCCCTCTCCCCCTCATCTTCCTCCCTTCTCCCCCCCTCTCTTTCTCTCTTACTATAATCAATACAAAGACTATTTAATTATGAAAAATACATAAACAAAAAGTAATTATACCATACGATACTTATATACATATATACATCATTAACAATTTAATTACATCAAAATTGTTTTCTGGCCACCATGTGATAATAAAATTTACATTGAGAGGAATCTAATAATCATTTCGACTTAATTTCGAAGCGCTTAATGTCCCTTAGCGCTCTGAACTCGCCTCGCTAAGGGGCTTTTCTGGTGGTGATATTTTCCCTCTCAGAGGAATAATTTCTCGCAAGAGAAATGAGCAGAGATCCTCAATTATTCTCAGACAGAGTTAGGTCGTCGAAGTTTTGCGACTCCGATTCTTGATACGCCTAAAAAGAAAGTTTGTAAGCATTATATATATTTCCATGTGTCTAAGTAAATTTGCATTGTTAACTATATAAATACAAACGTTACTATTAGTGGTACCTTATTAGGGTTCGATGATGTACCGTCCGGCCGTTCTCATGAACTTCGCACGCACGTAGAATCCACGGTCAGCAAATGAAACTGCTTGGTTGCTTGTGGCACTACATAAATTGCATACAGTTATTTACTTGTAATAACATCTTATATATGTAACATGCATGATATTGATTCATAAATTTACGCACCGGCCGGTTGAAAAAAAAAATCTTATTTTCTCCCCGCCATGGACTCGTCAAACACTCCACCTCTTAGTTTATAGAATCTCCAACATCTATGATCTCAAAAGAATC
Organism: Chrysopogon serrulatus; assembly: GCA_015844335.1. Lineage (NCBI taxonomy): Eukaryota > Viridiplantae > Streptophyta > Magnoliopsida > Poales > Poaceae > Chrysopogon > Chrysopogon serrulatus. Next base: position 51,597 of record JADLZL010002214.1, read on the forward strand.
AGTTAGCAAGCAATCTTAAACTCTCATCGATTAAAAGATGCATGCTATATTTTGTCGGCTTACCGTTCTAAGATGCTTAGGAATTTTGCATATCTTTGACGTGCGTAGTCGGCGGAGTCAAAGACTAGCACCCTTCCGTCCCTAGGATAAATGAAGAAGCATATCCAGTGGTCGCTGCACACGATCGAAACCGAGTTGTTATGCATTTATATAAACCGATACTTAAGCCGATGTATGTATATGAACCCATACTTACTTAAAGTTATAAGGGGCAACCACGACTTCCCGTGTTTTTGTTTGGAGCAATGCATTGCCTATGTAGGTGGCGTATCTAGTCTTATGATCCTTCTCCAGATCTTTTATTCGCTTTTCAGCGTCTTTCTTTGATAACCCCTTCAATTTGTCGTTGTCGTGACCAATTCGGAAGGTGTGCTCATTCTCGCATATTTTTTTCGGGCTTAGGTACCCGGTCCGTTTGAATTCATTCTTGTTTGGTCCGGGGACCGCATACACGAACTCATCTTGATCATATTGCATTCTGCAAGGCACAAGATAGAAGTCAATCTTAGTAGAAGTCAATAATAATAAACGAAAGTTCATGTTAGTACGAGAGGTACACTTACAATGCAAATAGCGTGATGAGCTGAACGCCGAGCCGCTTAAGGTTCATCATCAACCATATGTCCTCAAAAGTAACGAAAGTCGTATCTCGTTCACTTATGAAAGCATTTGGTGGTATGTTTACTTGGATTGCGTCGATCCCGACTTGAGCCGCCCGCATGTACCCGATCATGAAGTTTTTTTATACCAGCGGGAGCTTTTTGGAGTCGTTCCCAACTCAATAGAGGCCTGCCGGGTACATATGTATCAGGGACATTTTGATAGTCATCCCATGTTGGCCTCACTATCTTTAGTGCTCGGATCTTTGCTGCTTCTACTTCCTTCTCTTGCTCAGCTAAGTCCACGGTAGTTGACTTGCGAGAAAGCGCAATCCCTTCCAAAAATTTGGCGATTGCAAATTGTTTTTTTTCTTCGGCTCGTATGGGGAAACCAATTTGGGAATAGAAAATTTCCTCTTCTTGGTGGGTTTTTTTCTTGGGTCTTCTTTGGTGGTGGCGGTGGTGTCCAAGGCGATGCTTCCATGTCTTGAGGTGGTAGGGACGAAGCAGGCTCAAGGACTGGTGTACTTGTTTGTGGCGGAGATCCTGCTAGTTTCGATGTTGACGGTGGGGTTCTTGAAGGATCGGCAGTAGGGGATGATGGTGGGTTTGGATCCTGTTGACGGTCGAGATCGTCTCGACTCGAAGTTTCTAGCGGGGCTTCTATGGAAGGTGGTGACCGGGTCAATCGGACATCTCTTCGAGGCCACGAGGATGAAATTATTAATGGCCCGTCGAGTGTCTCAATACCGGGACCAGAAATTTCTAGCACGTCATCCTCGTAGCCCGGGATGACCGTCACCACTTCTACCCTGGCAGTACTCTTTCTGTTATAGGATCACCGTGGTAGTCACGTCCGGGGATCGCAAACCCCTGTGGCTACCTCCCTATGCGTTGATGCTTCATACCATATCGTATGAGCATTTTGCAAGGTGTTGGCCCATTGATGTCATCCACGGGGTAGCGGTGTGTGTTTCCCCCGTAGACCCCCACACTACTTGGGAAGCGAGGAGATTGAGCGGGCACGCCATGAATCATCTCCCGAGCTCCCAGGCAAGGGTTGTCTGGAACGAGCTGCATCTGGTGGGCCTTGTGTGCTCATCCGCTGAAGCATTAATCGCATTAGCTAACTTACGCACCGGTGTGGATCGGGATTTGTTAGAAAATCTGACATCATGTTTCTGAATTGTTCCTTAGCCTTTTCCTCAAAAAACGCTGTATGTCTTCCTTATATTGATCTCGTTTCTTATACATGCCCACCCACTCCTCACCAAATCCTTCTTTCTATCCCATCTTCGAGGAGATGCCTCGTACACGCCCAGGATGCTCAGGGTTGCCTAGTCCAATATTCAGGATGTCTCTCTCTCTTTGTGGCTTCAGTTTCCCTTGTTTGACCTCCACTGCTAGCTCCAACATCTTATCAGCTGGGGCTATGATGTCTAAGGGACAGTTCACACCGGTAGCAGTTTGTTTTGTTCCTCGACCTCTGAGCCAATTTGCCGTCCTCTCATCAACTTCCTCTGATAGCACAGAAACGCCTTGTTTCTTTAGCTCCTCCTCCTCTGCCCGCCATTTTGGAATTTGTTTCTTGTAACCACCGGTGCCAAGGTGATGGTGGTATTTGTTCTTCCTTGCTAGTGCTGAAGCAGCTTCACTCTTGGCTTTGGCAGCTGGGTCGTTCTTCTGCGCCTTGAATATCTTCCACTGTTCTGGTGTGATCTTATACTTGCTCGTTGGGTCGTACCCATGCTTTAGAAACTTGGTATTCATCTTAGATCTATAGTTACAGAATGATGTTGCAATCTGTTTGAAAAATACTCCTTAGCCAGTTTGTCCATCCCCGTAGGGTACACAAACCTTTCTATAAACTTCTTCCATAGCTCTTTTCTTGTATCTTCATCCACATCCTTTCACCTAGTGATTGTGATGTCCAATTTATCCCTGAACAGAAAACCAATTGCATTCCGTATCTTGGCAGCCACCTCATCAGACACTAGAGGCTCTCCTTTTGGGCCGATGCTAGGAACTATATATGTCTTCTCGGCCACTTGTTTGTTCCTCGGTCACCACGTTTCCGATCACTCTGTTTCCTTTTTCTTGATTTGGAGGTGGTTGTCTCGGCCGTTTTCGGTGCTTCGTTGTGAGGCACGTCTTCTTCTTCCGCAAGAAGGTCCCGCATTTGAGACAAAACCTCCTGGCCGAAGGAATTCAAGAGTGTAAGGATCATTATGAGTATAATACTATGAAGGGAAGTATTGGTTTTCATGTACTAAGTATACCTCATCATACGGATCATAACGGGTCAACACTTTTTTATCGCGTTGTCTATCTATGCTAGGGTATGGATCACTTCGATTGCCGTCATCATCCTCTTCTTCCAACATGCCACCATGGAAATCTTCTTCTTGTCCTTCTTCCGCTGGGGGTGTGTGAGTCTTAGTGGGTGACTCGCACGCATTTGCTCTTCTTCCTCCGGAGGATTTCTGAGTTCTATGCATGGCAATAACTATGTTAGTTACTTTGATAGGGTTCTACGTAAAAAAAAGTGCAAGGCTTCGTAATGCCGTGAAACTCATCGTGCCTCCGGGGGTGTGTGAGTCTTAGTGGGTGACTCGCATCTTTGCTCTTACGCCTCGATGGTCTTTAGATGTTGGAGACGTCATCTTCTCGATAACTTTAAATATAGTAAGTCATTATAATTAACACTAAGTCATTAGCAATAAGTCATTAACACTAGGTCATTAACATGCTAAGTCATTAGCATTAGGTCATTAACATACTAACTCATTGACACTAAGTCATTAACAATAAGGCATTAACACTAGGTCATTAGCAATAAGTCATTAACACTGGGTCATTAACATGCTAACTCATTAAAACTAAGTCATTAGCACTAAGCCACTAACACTATAACACTAAGTCACTAACACTATAACACTAAGTCACTAAGTCAATACCACTAAGTCATTAAGTCACTAACACTAAGTCAATTGTTAACACTGGATTTTGGTAAAGGCTGAGGAGATGACAGGTGGGCCAGTGCACGGCAAACTCATGGGAGGCAGGTGTTTAGAGCATTTAGCAAACACCCGTGCGGTCGGCTAACTCTGGGCAATTTGGCAAGTATTCATGCGGTCGGCTATCCTTAGAGGCGGTGGCTCCATTCGGGAAGCAAAAGGTGGCAAGTAAAACCGATTAGAAGGAAAGAACCGTGATGGTAAAGGACTCCGAGAAGAATTAGAGCTAAAGATCGTCGTACTTTTGAAGCCTTCCTTGGTATTTTGTAATCGTAGTTTTTTAGGACTCATGTTCCGTCCGGGGTATAAATATAAACCCTCGACCATTGTAAAGGATATACACAACCAAATCAATATAATCGGCCCCATGCCAAGTTTTCGAGTCCTTTGTCGTGTCGTCGAGTTCTTCGAGAGGAGCCATCGATCCGTCGACCTCCGTAAGTGCCGACAACCTTGTTATCATGTCTAGTATCATGCGATGGATTTAGACGTTGATGCAAGTAGTCTTGTTTGTCTCGACTGGATGGTCGTGCGGCAGGTGTTTGCTTGACAATCAAGAAGTCTCTGCTTATGCTTTGTTTATCTCGACTAGATGGCCGCTCGACAGGCGTTGCTTGATAGCTTAGCAAAGCAAGATAGTTATCGGCTCTATTAGATTTGGCAAGATCTAGTAGATTCATTAAGTTATCACGTGTTGCATGTTTTTAATATTTTATATATTCATAACACTCTTTTGCCCAATCTAGATTGATAAGTTTCGGCTCTTTATTTTTATAGATCTATTTGCTCTCAAACGTTATTACTTTTATATCATCGTGATAGATAGACCACATGCTTACATAGCCGAATTAGATCAATCTAGGTTGTTACATGTTGTGGGTTCATGCACGTTAAAAGCGTTTAAACCTTGATAGAACTAAGTGTCGTGCGGCAGATATGAGTTTTTAATAGGTTTATTCGTGCTAGCTTGTTTGTTCCTTCTTCATGGACCCCCATTCGGCTAGTTTGCCGAGATTGGTTATGCTTCAACTCATGATCAGCTTTGACTTGTTCAAACATGTCTTCTCATGCGTACGTATTCGGCAATCAACGTTTTACACGTTCTATCTTTATACTAGCCGAATGATCTATGAGCATGTTGGCAGACAGCTTCTATAGCTGTATGTCGTCGTAAGTGGCGAGGGGTCGTATATGTAGAACTGCGGTCTCATCCGGCAAGTTCCGATTTTGTATTTAATGATTTTATCCCTTATCGGTTTCAGTCAAACCGATTGGCACGCTTCCGGATTTTAAACCGCCCGAGCACCCGATTGAAGCCACGCTTTTTTCGACTTGCTGTGTGTGAGGCACAGTGCACCACATTTCGTGTCAACATACTTTTTGGCATGCCTAGTGGGACAACTTTCAGTTCAAGATGCCTGAAATCAACAACGATCACGTTCTAGATGTGACCATGGATGAGTTGCCGGAAAACTCAAGGGAATTGGTGTAGCAAGCATGTGAGCAATTTCAACAGAAGTGCTTGATGTCCTTTTCCAAGAACAAGAGCAACAAAGTGTTCCAAAAACAATCATTGCCGAGGGTTCTTCTTCCGCACCAATCTGATTACACCGAAGAGGAGGATGCTCAGAAGATGTTAGAGTTGGTCTACAGAGCTATGGGAGAAACTATGACAAATCACCATACAGCTTTTCTGAACACCTTTCGGGCAATCATGGTTAGCACTTTCGGTCCAACGGCCGATAAGTACTTTGAGGAAAATATTGGCCCAATCTGGGGACCAACACTTTTCAATGTGCCAAAGTATCAAGAAAAGCCTGCTGGAGATGATGGAGCATCTGGCTCAAACACAGGTGGACCAGCTCCCAATGAAAAACAACAGCCTCCTACCTATGGCCAGCTGATATTTAGTACAACAGGAGATGTACCACCATCAGCTTTCAAAGTATCTCCAGCGTCAAACAGATTGCAAAAGAATATATATGGAGATGGATATCAGGAATTTACTGATTATAATGCTATTGATGCTTTACCAAATCTAGGATACAAGAGTGCATCAGGATTGCCTTCTGGAAGGCAGGTACAGGGGACTCCAAATTCAAGTATTGATATTATCATGCACAGGATGGCTGATATGATGCAGAATCAGTTTGGCTTAAAGCCAAAAAATTAGTCCTACTCGTACAAGTCTCCTTATCCAGAATGGTACAACAGAGTGGCACTTCCTCCAAGGGTGAAGCCTCCAACAGATTTAACCAAGTTTTCTGGCCAGGATGATACTAGCACCATAGAGCATATCAGTTGGTACTTGATGCAATTTTGGGGAAGCTTCTACAGATGAAGCTTGGAGGATTCGGTATTTTCCTTTGTCTCTCTCACAGGGGCCAGCTTTCACATGGTTTACATCTTTGCCAGCTCATTCCATTAGTACATGGGCAGAGCTAGAGCAGAAGTTTCATGCATATTTCTTCACGGGTACTAATGAGAAGAAGCTGGTTGATCTTATGAGTCCGAGACGTAAAGCTAATGAGACAACACAGGGAGTATTTTTCGCAGATTCGGAGAAACCAAAAACCTTTGTTATTTCTCTGAATTTACCAGATGATCGCTTGCCGGGGATGGCAATAGTAGGCATGCAAGCCGAATGTCGGGAGAAACTATTCGGCATGGAGTTTGATGACCTTGGTCAACTTTCACGGGGCCGACACTATGAGTAATCAAGCTCAAGGGTTTAGGAGAGACAACCATTTCTAAAAGGGCAATGTTGCTAATGAGATGTATCAAAGCTTTCTGGAAGAAGCGGTTGAGTATGATGATGAAGATGAGATAGCTGCAGCTGAGCTAATTTGGGCAAAAGAGCCTACTCAAGTTAGTCAACATTTGGTTGAGGCAACAAAAGGGGACTTATAATTTTGATGTTACTAAGGCGCATAAACTCTTTGAGTTGCTGGTGAGAGAAGGATGTATCAAACTGCCAGACGGACATCCCATGCTGCGTCCTGAAGGAGTGAAAGACAAAAGGTATTATGGCTACCATAACACTAATTCTCACTCTATCAATGATTGCCGAGTGTTCAGAGTGCAGATTCAGAAAGCTTTCCAAGAGGGACATCTGAAGTTTGATGGCAAGATGAAGGTTGATGGTCAACCTTTTCCTCAGAATATGATTTCTTTCTCCGTGAATATAGTTTCTACAAATGATCCTAAAGGTAAAGGCAAAGTGAAGGTGTTAACCTCTGACCAAGCAAGGAAGAGTGGTACTGTCGACCCTGATTAGCAAATCACAAGTGAAGAGCTGAAGCAAAAGGTCCGGTTCAAGAATAGCCGAACTGAAAGAGGTGAAACTTCTAAGCCTAGGATCACATCACGTATTTTACTGAACAAATGGCAAGTCATTAACACTAGGTCATTAACATGCTAAGTCATTAGCACTAGGTCATTAACATGCTAACTCATTAACACTAAGTCATTAACAATAAGCCATTAACACTAGGTCATTAGCAATAAGTCATTAACACTGGGTCATTAACATGCTAACTCATTAAAACTAAGTCATTAGCACTAAGCCACTAACACTATAACACTAAGTCACTAACACTATAACACTAAGTCACTAAGTCAATACCACTAAGTCATTAAGTCACAAACACTAAGTCAATAACATAAAGTCATTAGGAAATAACACTTAGGAAATAACACTAAGTCATTAACACTAAGTCACTAACACTATAACACTAAGTCACTAACACTATAACACTAAGTCACTAAGTCAATACCACTAAGTCATTAAGTCACTAACACTAAGTCAATAACACTATGGCATTAGGTAATAACACTTAAGAAATAACACTAAGTCATTATGAAATAAGACTAAGTCATTAGGAAATAACTCTAAGTCATTATGTACCTGTGATTCGCTGGCACAATGAGAAGACGGTGGCGGGGAACGATGAGAAGACGGTGGCACGATGATTCGCTGGCGGGTATCGTGAAGGTGACTGTCAATTAGTAGAGTGAGGATATAATTCAAAAGCTACCCTGAGCGAGGATATAATTGATACAATATCAATTGAAAATGCTAACAATTATTAAATAAAAAAAAAAAAGCCCTTTGTTGGGCCTTTTGGGCCCAACAAAGGGCCCAACTAGCTAGGCAGAGGCGTCGGGTGGGCGCTGCGGGCGCCGCCCTAGGCACAAGCGGGCGGGCGGTCGCTGCCCTAGGCACAAGGTAAACCCTAATTACATGAGCGAGAATATAATTTACAAGCTACCATGAGCGAGGATATAATTTACATAAGATCTTTGAAAATGCTAAGACATTAATTTGAAAATTGCTAATAACATTTCATAACCAACATTACATAAAATAATCTTTGCTAGTAAATAATAAAAGTAAATAACATTAAACATATGCACATCTCAAAAAAATATTAATACACATTTGTTGTTTAAACATTTACAAAAGAATAATATTTGGATTAATATTCCATAATGTATAGCAATTTATTTTTTATATAAACATTTGCTACATATTTTATAATATTAATATCTCAAAATAATATTACACAAAAGAATATTACACATTATTTGTTTATGTACACATTTGCTTTTTAATATTTCATAATGTATAGCAATTTATTTTTGATTATTATTAATATTTGTTATTAACATTTGGACATTTTTATGTACAAAAAATAAAAAAGGCCACTGTTGGGGACTTTGGGCCCAACAAGTGGCCCATTTGGCGCTGCTAGGGCACGCCGCCATCCTCGGCGCCAGCCGCCGCCGGCAAAGCATGCGGCGCCGCCGCCGCCGCCGCCCGAGGCCGCCGCCTGCCGCTGCCGCTGCCGTAGGCCGCCACCGCCATCGTAGACCGACACAAAGCCGCCAAGTACATCTCATCTCTCACCTTGCTCGACGGCGATCGAAGGAGATGGCAGCGGACGGGCGCCTGGAGGGGTGGGGGGGGCTTCGGTGGCGGCGCTTCCGAGTAGACGGCGCGAGGGAGGGTGGGGCGGAGGTCGGTGGTGGTGCTCGGTGGCGGATCTCGGATGGAGCGCCTAGATTTCGGCAAAAGCGGAGCTCGTGGTGGCGGGCCGGGACCTCGGTGGCGGGTGGAGCTCGGCGTGGCGGAGCGCCCCGATTCCGGCAGCGCACGGGTGAAGAGGGTGCGGAGTTCGCCGGTGCAGTGGAGAAGAGGGAGGGTGTTGGAGTTCGCCGCGGCGGCGAATCGGGCAGCCTGGACGGCGTCCGAGAAGAAATGCGCCCACCGGACTTGAAATTTTCAGTCCGGTGGGCGCGGGCTATATAGGGGGAGGCGTTTTTGCACAGCGGACGCCCTAAAGAACCGCCAGTGGAAATCATTTCCACCGGGCGGTTGGTAGGGGACCACCGCCGGTGGAAATTTCCACAGGCGATTCTCATAAGAAACCGCCTGTGCAAATGTATTTTTCACAAGGCGGTTGGTTACGACCACCGCCGATTGTAAATTGTTTCCAGATAGCCATTTAGGTTATTTTATTTAGGATAACTATTTAGGTTATTTATTTTTGTTATTTCTTTTAGGTTAATTGTTGTATACTATATATATGTATTAATTAGCATATTTCTTGTACTATATTTCTTTTAGACTATTTCCTTTTAGTTGTTTTTGTAGGTTATTTCTTGTAGTGTATTTTTATAGGACATTTCTTTAGATTATTTGTTGTAGAATATTTTTTAGGCTATTTCTTGTAAGGTTGTTTCTTTTTTAGGTAATTCCTTTAAGATTATTTTTTAATTATTTCTTTTAGGTTAATTATTGTAGGTTATTTCTTTTATACTATATATATATGTACTAATTAGCATATTTCTTGTACTATATTACTTTTTAGACTATTTTCTTTTAGTTTTTTTGTGGGTTATTTCTTGTAATGTATTTTTGTAGGACAGTTCTTTAGACTATTTCTTTTTAGGATATAGAATATTTCTTTTACAAGTAGAAAGAAAAGGACTTAAACAATTACAAAATGAGTAACAAGAAGAGCAATTTCTTTTTGGTTATTCTTGTAGGTTATTTCTTGTAGGTTATTTCTTTTAGGTTATTTCTTGTTTTTAAAACTTAAATAATTATAAAATAAATATCAAGAAGTACAAAGCAAAGGACTTAAACAATTACAAAATGAGTAACAAGAAGAGCAATTTTTTTTGTTATTCTTGTAGGTTATTTCTTGTAGGTTATTTCTTTTATGTTATTTCTTGTTTTTAGAACTTAAATAATTATAAAATAAATATCAAGAAGTAGAAAGCAAAGGACTTAAACAATTACAAAATGAGTAACAAGAAGAGCAATTTCTTTTTGGTTATTCTTGTAGGTTATTTCTTGTAGGTTATTTCTTGTTTTTAGAACTTAAATAATTATAAAATAAATATCAAGAAGTAGAAAGCAAAGGACTTAAACAATTACAAAATGAACACCAAGACAAGTAATATAGGAGTACAATGATAAATTGTTACATATGACAATAACTAATATTTAACTTAACTAGATACAAACTAGCCGCCATCGTCGTTCGCCTTCTCTATCGTGGCGCACCGATGGCAATGAATTTTTGGGGATGCTACACTCAATATTCTTTATCTTTAAAGGATGATCTTCAAAGAGAGACATGTGTCCGAAATGGTTGAAGTCATCTAGGTCAATTACACCATCAACTCCTAAACCTTATTGCTTTCCAGGAAGAACTATATGCTTGGTCTTGTCGCTACTTTTCTTCTCTTCCTTAGAAAGGATTTATACGGCATAGAAGACACGGCAAAGACGGATAGCAAGGATCCAGGGATCATCCTTGTAGCCTACTTTACTTAGATCAAGAACTCTCAGGCCATAGTTGTCCACTGTGACATGTTTGTCATCAACCCATTGGCATCGAAACACAGACGTCTTAAACGAATCATAGTCTAGTTCCCATATCTCCTCAATGAAGCTATAGTATGTAGCATTTTCATTTGAATCATCTATGGCCTCGCAATGAACACCACTATTTTGCGCCACGCTCTTTTTGTCCTCTTGATAGTTTGTTGCTCAATTGTTTCTCCATTTGGAATGTTCTGCTCCATTAGCCATGAAGTGAATCGACGCTTGTGTTCCTTTGATAGCCAATCCTCTGTTTGTTTGGGGGGTTATGGTCGCTTAGCTCTTCTATGTGTTGTGTGATCGAGGCTGCATTATCGAGAGCTGATGCATGATGCTATGATGCGCCTCGAGGACTATATTATAGTCTAATGGGATGAATGATTTCCGGCCTATCCTCCCACACCCATGTAGTCTGCCCTCATGTCGGGACTGAGGCAAACCTATTGTAATCTGGTCTTTTAGGAAATTATTGCAGAATGGACCTCCGGAATCAATGGCCTCTTCGGTAGTGTATCCCTCTATCATGGATGCCTCAGGACGAGCACGAGTGGATATGTACCCATTCAGTATTGACATGAAACGTTCATACGTCCACATCTCATGCAAGTATATGGGACCCAATGCCTATATTTGTGGCACCAAATGCACAGTGCCAAATGCACAACAAGGTGTACCATTATATCAAAGAAAGATGGTGGAAAACACATCTCAAGCTGTGACACTGTCTCAACCGCGAATTCCTGAAGAGACTCCAACTGCTCTTGGTCAATTACCTTCTGTGATATCTCGTTAAAAAAGAAGCATAACCATGTGATTGCCATCTTTAAGAACACCTGGCTTATAGCGCTGATGGCAATAGGGAGAAAGGTTGTCAACATCACATGGCAATCATGTGAGTTGTAGTTGGTGAGTGTAAGATCCTTCATTGACACAATGCTCTTAATGTTAGAGCAAAATCCAGCTGGAACTTTCAATTTCTTCAACAAAACACACATCGCATGTTTCTCATCCGTAGTCAGGTTGTAGCTTGCTGCCGGGAGGTAGTACTTTCCATTATCTAGTAACACCGGATGAAGTTCTGGTTTTATCTTCAAATTGACCAGGTCCTGACGTGAACTCAATCCTTCCTTTGTCTTACCCTTTATGTCTAGCAAGGTACCAATTATGCTTTCAATCACATTCTTCTGAATGCGCATACCATCGACCGCGTGCCGTATGTCAAACTCTTTCCAATATGGGAAATACTTGAAGAAAATTGACATCTTCTTGAATGTAGCCCCAGGAGTTGGCTTTACATCCTTTCTTGTTTTTCCATCTTTTGTCTTCTTGCCAAATACAAACTTGATGTTCTTAACTATCTCGTACACTCTTTGACCTTTACTATTACCTGATGGAGCAGTGGACCTTGTTTCGTTGTGATTGTCAAAGTATCTATCCATCTTTCGCAAGCGGTACCTATGTCCTTTCGATAAGAAATGTCTGTGTCTCATGTATACTATCTTGTTGGAGGCACTGAGGGACACGTAAAAAGTTTCATCCAAGCATACTACACAACCGACCTTACCCTTGAACTGTCCCCGACAATACAAAGAGATTTGGGTAATCATTGATCGTAAACAAAAAATAATTGCTCTTAGTGTGAATGACTCTTTCCGGTATTCGTCCAACATGGTGACACTGTATCCCACAATATTCTCATTTCCTCTATTAATGGCTCCAAGAATACATCCATATCAACACCAAGGTTGTGTCAGTCCAGAAATAAGATTGGTCGACAAAAGGTATTTCCGCTTACGCAACAAGTGTGGAGGGAGGTTGTAGATAGTGAGGAGCACCGGCCATGTGCTATGCGTCTTTGCTCCTTTCGGCGAAGGGATTCATTCCGTCGGTACATAGTGCGAACCGAACATTTCTTGTCTCCTTAGCAAATTCTGGGTGGTCAGCATTGAATTTTTGCCATTGCTTCCCATCGGCGGGTTGTCGAAGCTTTCCATCTACTTTGTGCTTGTCAGAAGCATGCCAGGTCATAAGCTCTACATCCTCGGGGTTTGCAAACAAACACCGTAGACGATCAACTACCGGAAGATACCATATCATCAAAGCAGGAACCCTTCTCTGGGCATAATAGTCTTCTTCTTCATTTTCTTTGTTGCAGAGTTTTGAACTCTGTTGGGTCTTCATTCTCTTCTTCCCTTTGGAAACAGAAGTTGCATTCTCCTCTTGTAGATAGTCTTTTTTCGTCTTGTACCGACTTGCACTACAATTTGAACAGTTGTCCAAGTCTTTGTAATCACCTCGATATAAGATACAAGTGGTTTTTCGCACGCGTGGATCTTACGGACACCCATAGTGTTTAACCGATTAGCTTCTTTGTATAGTAAGTGTTAGCAGGCACTTTGTTCTCCTTTGGAAGCATATCTCGAGAGTACTCAATAATGCATCGAAGGCGGCATCGGACCATCCATACCTAGCCTTCAACATTAACAACTTAAGCACGGCACCGTAATGTCGTGAACTCTTTGGTGCAACCCTTACTCTCATTGTACAAGGGGGCTGCTGCCTTTTGCTCTAAGGCCTCCATCCCTTTTATGAAAAACATTGATGGATCCGACGACGACTCAATAGTGCGACCATCATTCTGCGTCTTCATCCTCCACTTGAGTTCGTTGGCGTCGGTTCCTCCAACATTTGCATCATCATCATGAACATCGGGCACAACATGTTCACTCTCTTGGGGACAATGGTGTTCTGTCTCATGTCTGAACTGGTATACATCGTCAACAAGCATATCTGGGCCATTGAAACCGAGATTCACAGGGTCTTCAGCTACATAAGTTGCAGAGCTTTCCTCTTCATGCTTTGTCCAAATCAAGTAATCATTCATAAATCCTCGGCAGACCATATGAGCCATGATTGGACTTGTGTCTTCAAAAATAATAAGATTTCTGCAGATGCGCACAAGGACAATATATGTGCTTCCTACGTGTTTCGAAAGCATGATTTTTTAGCGGCATCGATAAACCTACGGACCTTAAGTACGTAGGATGGATCTACTACTGTCTAAGTTATACATCCGAATGCTCGTCCATTGTTACCTGTTATAGAGTTTAATAGATTTAAATAATGTAATCACTGAAAAGGAGACATTAATGTTACGTGATAATTACTAACAAACCTTAAGATGATGAAAGCAAACTCCTTCAATGGATTATAGATGAAAAGGACTCCTCGCTTGTATATTTCTCAAATAATACACGTCCGGGCTAAATCATATATAGTTAAAACTAGTTAAATAAATACGCCTCTAAAAAATAACTAAAGTAAGACTAAATAATAAAACCCTAATTAAAGAATTACCGGTACTTAATTAAACAAAACATAACTAAATAATTAAATCATTATTTTATTAGATGAAATCCTAAAAACTAAAGGAAGACTACTTACTGAAACCCTAATTAAAGCCTAACCACTACTTAATTTAATAAAACAAAACTTAATAATTAAAGAGAAAATAATTTTTAATCATCAATATGACAAATAAACTAGTAATTAAATAAGACTAAACACAAATAAATGAACCAAACATAATAAATTAAAACATCATTTTATTATATAAAATCCTAAAAAATAAAGGAGGACTACTTAATGAAATCCAAATTAAAGCCTAACCACTGCTTAATTTAACAAAACAAAACTTAATAATTAAAGAGAAACTAATTTTCAAGCATCAATATGACCAATAAACTATTAATTAAACTAAACATAACTAAAAATTTAAATAAGAGTAACTAATAAAACTCTAAAGGTTAAACTCTAGATAAAAAAGTGAAACCCTAGATAAATAGTGACTAGAATAATTGAAAAAAAAATAAAAACCTAGCTACACTTCTCTCTCAACTTGAGGTGAAACCCTAAATCTCAAAAGTGGATAGGGTTGAGCAAGAATGGTGAAAATATAACTCTAAATGCCAAATTCTAGATACAAAAGTAAAAACCTAGTTCAAAATTGTGGCTAAAATTGATGAAAAAATGGTAAAAAGCTAGTTACTCTTCTCTCTCTCTAGAGTGAAACCCTAAATCCAAAATGTGGCTAGAATTGAGCATCAATGGTTAAAAAGAGGTAAGAGATATCAAAACTAACCTTTCTTAGCAACCTCCTTCAAAGAAATCAAGATCAAAACCTCTCCCCCTTGTTTCTTCTCAAATCTGGACCTCCAAAATCGCTTCCAATGGAAGGTGGTGGTGAGCTATAGTTCTGGTGGGGAAGAAGGGAGAGGTATATATAGCAGGATCAGCAGAGGCGGTTCACTTAATGAACCGCCTGTGCAAATATATTAGCACTAGCGGTTCTCTTAAGTAAACCGCCAGTGTAAATAGCCTCATTTACACTGGCGGTTCACTTAAGTAACCGCCTGTGTTAACAGAGGCCAACACAAGGCGGTTCCTTAAGTGAACCGCCAATGTAAATGAGGCTATTTTTGGCGGTTTTACTTAAAGAGAACCGCCAGTGCTAATCTATTTGCACAGGCGGTTCTAGTTGTGGGACCGGCCTGTTGATTTTCACTGGCGTCCTTTTTCTAAAACCGCCAGTACAAATTTTTTCATGCCGTCAAGACAAATGCTTTGTGTACTAGTGTAGACATGTTTCTATAGTTGAAGACAAGGATTTCACTGCAAGCCCCGGTCCGTGGCCCATCCCAATGCACTACTCTCTGGAATTAGGGCACGCTTAAATTCTGCCAATACTGTGTCTGATGCTCCATGGAACCTCAAGGATCTCCCCTTGTCTTGCGAGCAACCTGCAACGTTACAGCCACCACTATCAGAATCCTGCTCTTTGCTGAGTGCCAAGTAGTTTGCCGAGTGTTTTTTTCGGCACTCACCCAAGAAGCTCTTTGCCTAGTGTTTTTTTACACTCAGCAAAGAAGGTATTTGCCGACTTTTTTTTTTTACACTTAGCAAAGACATATTTCAAATCACATTTTGGAGCAGTAAATTAATTCAAATGAAAAAAATTCAACTATAAAATTGTTTAACTTTTCAAGATCTACAACTTTTATTTTGATAATTACTTCATTTGACAAATTGAAAGTAAATTTATTCATAAATCTTAAATATCTGTCTAATAGTTTTACGAAACTATAAAAGAGATATATAAGATTTGTGAACAATATTTCTACCACTATATCGATGACCAATTGACCAAATGAAAGATGTAGGTCTTAAAAAATTATACAACTTTGTAGTTAAACACTTTTAAATTGAATTAAAAGTATATTCAAATTTCTTAAATTTGAAATTTGAATTTTTCAAACAATCTCGGATAGAAAAAACAGTCAAAATAAGAATTGTAGATCCTGAAAAGTTATAAAACTTTAGAGTTGATAATTTTTTTTATTTGAAATCATTTTGTCAACCAACTGAGTGGTCTTTGCCGAGTGCAATACTCGGCAAACTCTTTACCGAGTGCAAAATGAGTTCTACTCAGGCACTTAGGAAAGAACTGATTTGCAGAAGTGCACGGTGTCCCTCAATCTATTCACTGTGCAGGACTGTTGTGAGAACCAGAGAACACTGACCGTACGCAGTCCAATGGTGTGCTAATCATGTAGCAGATGTAGCAGAATGATATCGTGCAAGTTTGGCTTTCCCCGTGCATCCCAATCTCATGCACTTGTATGCTACTAGTAGTCATTAACTTAGCCGGTGTATAGCTTTGTACATGGATCTTGTGCCATTGGGTCTACTATAAACTCTGAAGTGTGGACGACAACAGAGGATCAGGCAGTGCAAGCGGTTGAGAAGGATTCGCCACTCCTGTATATATATAGATATATATGACCCCTTGCTCGTTCGCCAGTCAATGAGGCATGTGCATCTCTGTAACAGATTTTACTGCAGCATGGTGCTTCTATTTACCACAAATCTGTGCAGACCAGAGAAAAATATTATGATGGAGAGTTAAAAGCAATTTCCATATTCCTCCATGCTGATAACACTATTCATCACGTAGAGTACATTATCTGCATTGATGGTAGATACTGAAACCCAATGAATTAAAAACTAAGGCATCCAAAGCTCGCTACTAGTTTTACTCCAACTGTATAGATACTTGAATATGTCGGAACTGATGCCAATTAACCTTTGGGCAGAGTCCACCCCCGCGCCCCCCCCCCGCCCCACACACGCACGCACAAAAAAAAACTCACTATATAATAAGAAACGATGTGAAGCAGCATCTCCAAACTTCGTCATATATATACACTACTAGAGAACAGGCCTTTGGTCGATGCATAAATTTGGCGTTAGTCTCGGTATTTTTTACGTTCGAGACTAAAGGTTCTTTAGTCCCGGTTGGTAATACCAACCAGGACTAAAGATCGATCTTTACTCCCGGTTGGTGTTACCAACCCGGACTAAAGATCCTCAACTTTTAGTTGGTGTTACCAATCGGGACTAAAGATCCTTTTAGTCCCGGTTGGTGTTACCAACCGGGACTAAAGGTCTCTCACGTGGGACTAAAGGTCCCCCACGGATCAATTCAAAAGGAGAGTGTATAGAACTTTGTCACATGTGGTATACAACTGAGTTGGTAAGGACTTTATGTGCGAGACGAGAAGTACTGGGTTCGAATCACACACACCACAACATTTATTTTTTCGCAGCCTTTAGCCGGGACCTTTAGTCCTGAATTCTTAGTCCCGGTTGGGAAAACCGGGACTAAAGGCCTTTCCCAACCGGGACTAAAGGGCTGTTGTGTACTAGTGATACCTTGAAGGCTTCAACTTACGAATTTCAATAATGATTTTTCTTGTGTCTGTTGCGGCAAAAAATTTCCTCAAGCAAGCAATCGAGAGAATAACCTCACAACGAGACAGTTAGTTTAACATGAACTAGATGTCACACTACTACTAATTGAGGGTCCAAAAAAGAATTGTTGTTAGTCCTAGTGAAACACACTAAGAGAAGATCGAAGTAAATTCTTCATTATCGCAAGGAATGAAAATATTATTCAACCATCAGTTTGGTACATTCGATGTTAGTACTTTTACAAAAATTAACTTCAAATACACTACTACAGCAACTTTTATGGAGGCAGGCAAAACTGATTTTCCAAGGCAGTTTTCCCGTCCGCCTCACAAGGAAGGTCACGTTAAATCCGTGATTTACTGAGGCGGACTAGAAGCCCGCCACCGTTAATAAAAATAAAAAATAAATAAAAAAGGACGAGCACGGCCAAAGCCCATCTAGGGCCCAGAGTCGAGCCCATCCACCACTGCCTGCGTCGTCGCCGGGGTGCGCCGCTGCCACCGCGCACATGCACGAAGAGGTGGAGGAAGGAGTGTCGCCGCCGTTCGCTGGATAGCAGCTGGGGGCACTCGATCTGCCACCACCTGGATGCTCACTGTTGCCTGGAGACCTCTACCGCTCTGCCGCCGCCTGGAGTCACCAGATCCATGCCCATCATCATGCCTACGACAAGAGAGTGAGAGAGGTCCTGAGAGAAGAGAGAGAGGGTCTGAAATCCATGCACACCTCATCCACGACGGATCCGGACGCCGTGGCCTCCAACTGGCTAGATCTGGCAGGATCTGACCGCTGGTCACCCTCCTCACCAGAGCGGTGGGGGCGCGCCGCCGGGGGGGGGCAGTGGGGTGCGCCGCCCCGAGGGGAGAGGAGGGGGCGCACGATTAGAGGTGAGCGGAGGGGGAGCGCGCCGCCTCATCCACCACGGATCCAGCGCCGTGGCCTCCAACTGGCCGGATCCGACTACCACGGTCGGCCTCCTCATCGGAGCGGTGGGGTTGCGCCGCCGCGTCTAGAGGGGAGAGGGCGCTAGGTGTAAAAAGCTGGGCATGCCGCCGCTCAGAAGAGGAGGGGGCGACGGGAGAGAGTGGAAGAGGGGAGAAGTGAGGGAGAAACCCTAAGAGCTGATTTATATACATCAACACGATATCGATGG
Organism: Chrysopogon serrulatus; assembly: GCA_015844335.1. Lineage (NCBI taxonomy): Eukaryota > Viridiplantae > Streptophyta > Magnoliopsida > Poales > Poaceae > Chrysopogon > Chrysopogon serrulatus. The sequence continues at coordinate 70,131 of JADLZL010002214.1, forward strand.
GCTTACCGCTGGGCCATCGTTTATTGAGGCAGGCTTTAAACTATAACTACCTCAGAAAATAGATTTATGAAGACGATTGTGGTAAGATGACCACTATAACTGCCTCAGAAAATAGATTTATGAAGACGATTGTGGTAAGATGACCGCCTCCAAAAATAAACTATTTTCCGAGGCGGTTGGATTAAGAGGACTGCCTTAGAAAATCTATTTTTCGAGACGGTTTTTTATAACCGCCTCGGTTAATAAAAACTGTCCACCTCGATTAATCTAAGGCATTCACCAAGGCAGTTGGAAATCCTACATGCCTCCAAGGCCTTTTTCAACATGCCTCGCAAAAGATTTTTTATGGTAGTGATAACTCCCTAATCTTCATATAAACTACTCATTTTGATATTCTGAGCAAACACTAAATTTGCATTTAAATTACACCAATATGGCGCAATAAAAGGTCATATTTTGCAGTCTAGAAATGGCATGGCAAGTTCTAGCTCTATCTTAACCCTCGCTTCTGACCATGTTGCATTGCTATGACTCGCTATGCTGTAAAATTATGCCCTGGCAAGACCCACAAGCGACACTATTCATTCGACAGCCAACTAGTCTTCCATTGGAGCACTGACGGAGCGTGATCCATCTGAAAATGGGGTAAGTTGCTTGATGCTAACAACTATATGCCCATTTTATGTTCTAGGGCAGAAAAAAAAATCAAGGCTAAGGAATTACCGAGATTACAATGTTCTCAAAATTGTAAAATAAAAAGATATTTTTTCAGTTTACCACAAATTAACATGTTGTTTACTACCAATTTTGCAATGCATCCTGAAGGAGCTAATAATATAGTGAAACGTGAATCAGACAAGATAGGCCACTTGTGGACCTTCTTAATCATTTTAAGAGAGAAAATAATGCACACCTACAAACATAGGTACTATTGATATGAGAGAATGAGATCAAGGGCCATTTCTCTATCTATTTATTTTTAGGGGAATTTCTCTATCTTATTGTTGCTAACTTAGCTGATGATCTAATGCGTCTACCAGAGCCAGTGCTATATATCAGACACTACGCTAGTTGGGTGACTCGTGAGGTGAATAGCTGACCTGCTGCACTGCTTCTTAAATAAGATAACATTGAGGTGTATTTGGAATTTTCCACTAGTACACAGAAAGTTTGTAGAGGCGGTTGACAACCAATTTCCACTGGCGTTTTCTCCAACCGCCAGTGGGAGAGGCCGATGAAAATGGCCCATTTCCACTGGGGGTTGGTTGAAAACCACCGGTGGAAATCGATTTCTACAGGCGGTTCTCTTAAGGAACCGCCTGTAGAAATCGCTGTCCGAAAGAAAACATGAAAAAATAGCAAAAAATATTTTTAAAAAGGCAAAAAAATATTTTTTAAAAAGTCGCAAGTTGCGTATTTTTTCGCGTAAAATCGCACGCTACGCGGCCGTGGGGGTTCGAACCCGCGACCTCGGCCTCGCACGTATCCCCCTCTACCACTCCACCCACACGTCACTTGTGTCTATATCCCATTTCGGTTCACCACATATTATCCCAAACTGATAGTAAATTCAATATTTCGGGGTCTAAACGAATTCAAATGAAAAAGTGTTCAACTACAAACTTTCATAACTTTTCGCGATCTACAACTTTCATTTAGAGTGTTTCTCCATCCGAGGTCATTTGCAAAATTTGAATTTCAAATTTGAAAATTTCGTTCATAGTTTTCCATAAAAAGATGATTTCAAATGAAAAATTTGTCTACTACAAAGTTTCATAACTTTTCGAGATCCATAACTTTTATTTTGGGTGTTTCTCCATCCAAGAAAATTTAAAAAACTCAAAAAAATTAATTTCAAACTATTTCTACAGGCGGTTCTCTTATGGAACCGCCAAGAGAAATACGATTTCTACATGCGGCTCCTTAAGAGAACTGCCTGTAGAAATAGTCGATTTCTACTGGCGGTTCCTTAAGAAAACCGCCGGTAGAAATCATCATATTTCTACGGGCGGTTCCTTAAGAGAACCGCCTTAGTAAAAGGGAACCCATTTCTACAGGCTGTTCTAAAGAGAAACCGCCAGAAAAAAATAAAACGCCAATGTCAAGAGAAATGGTTTGTGTACTAGTGTTCTACTACTATAGAATATTAATTCGCAAATCAATTGACAATAGTACTCCAAATAGCCATGCACCATGAAGAGTGGAGCAAATGGCTAGGCAGCTGTAGAACGTTTCCAACCTCATCTGTTTTTCTGAAATGATGTCTGTTTTGGTTTCTACAAGCCAAATTTCTCTAATTTTGACCTATGTTCAAATTTTAGTTTTGACTTAGGACAATGGCAACCATATTTAACTTAATTAGAACAAAGGCAAAGTGAACACTGGGGAGTAAAAGTACTAAATAAATCCAATACTAGGACATCTAGTGACGGACTTAAATAAATCAAGTTGGTGTTGTAAAGGTATGTGTATTTTTCTATGAACTTAATTAAATATTATTGAAGTATGACTTAAGATAAAACAAGAACGGCTTGATTGTTATCCTATGGAATATGACAGAACTCGGTAGAACAATAATAATTATCTAAATTATTTTTTGAGCACCAACATTTTTATATTAACAGAGACATATATATTAACTACTTTAATTTCATTATATGCCTGCTATGTGAAAATCCAGAAAAGTGGTATAGTTTGTGTGTCTCTAGTGATGAATATGCTTCTGCGTAGGGCCATAAAGTGGCCCAAAACATTTGAGTTATTAGTAGCAAAAGCTCGTCGCCAGTGACAACAATTTTTTTTAGCTCATATTTTTTTTCTTGTCCTCTTAGTTCTTTTCCTATGAAAAATCTAAGGTATATTCTTACATTATGATAAGCTAAATAGAGAGGACATTCAACCTCTTGTGGATAAGATTTTGAAGAAAATTGCTGGTTGGAGAGCAAAGTTACTGTCTTTAGCTGCTAGAGTTGTGTTAACCAAATCTTGGGCTATTAAGTTGTTGAACTCAGATATGGCTAACTACTTGTGGCTAACTACTTGTGGAATGACTCTAAAGGGTGCCATAAGTATCATCTAGCCAATTGGGAAATGGTGTCTATGTGCAAGGAGTATGGCGGTCTAGGTGTTCCCAATCTAAGGGATCTTAACATTAGTCTTCTAGCATCCTGGCTGAAAAGGTATAACATAGATAGAGAGAAGCTGGAGAGAGCTCATAGATTTTAAATACAATACTGAGAATCCCAATATCCTTCAAACCAATCCTGTGGGAGCTTCTAGCTTCTTCAAGGGTTCTATGCGGGCTTCCCAAGCAGCAAGAATAATGGGGTATAAATGGAAGATAGGTAATGGGAGGAAAACAAGGTTTTGGGAAGATAACTGGTTGGGGTCCTCTAGTTTAGTCATTCAATTTTGGCCCATCTATACGATATTTATTGAGAAAAACAAAACGGTGGCTGAGATTTGGGATGGCACCAATTTGAAGTGCGAGAAATATGTCACAAGGGCTTTATCAGTCTTGGTTAGAAATTGTAGAGTTGATAGCCACTATTCACTTTACCTACGAGAAGGATGAAATGATTTGGCAATTGTCATCTTCTGGCACCTACTCCTCTCAAGCCCTTTATAAAATCATCAACTTTAGAGGTATTAAACCTATACATGTGTCTGCTATGTGGCACTTGAAACCCCCCCCCCCCCCCAATCCACTTCTTTTTTTTTTTGAAAGAAATAGAGCTTTAACTAGAGATAATTTAGCCAAAAGGAGGAAAGTGCATGATGATAGCCGTTTGTTTGTTACTGAAAAAGAATCTGTGCATCATGTCTTCTTTTTTTTTTTGACCATGTCTTCTTTGAGTGTGTGTCTTCTTTGAGTGTGTGGTAGCCAGACAGTGCTGGGCTGTTATTTCTGACACCATGGGTGTGGGCTTGGGAGATGATATGATGAACATAGGGAAATTTTGGTTGAGTAACAAAAACCATTGTGTTCTGAATATGGTTACCTCAGCTGTCATTTGGTCAATTTGAAAACTGAGAAATGATCTTTGCTTTGAGAATGCTGGTTGGAGAAGCATGGATATGCTGCTCTGCAGGATTGCTAGCTGGATTGTTATAGAAATGGATAGTGCTTTGCCTGAGAAACAATCTGGGTATGCTGGAGGAGACCATCACCAGTTCAAAGCTGCGGCAAAAAGACCCTTGTGGCTGCCAGCACCTCACCAGAACACCACCTAAAGCTCTTCAGAGGTGGGGAGTATGGAGGAAACTGGAAGCCTGCTCCGGCTGCCCTCATAAGCGGAGCATCCTGGTGTGGAATGCGCTGAATGCTTATTTGGAGCGGGAATAGTTCTATGTTCCGGAGTTTGTTCTTTCTTTTTTCATCGTTAGGCGTTTCTGTGGTTGTGGTGAGCGTATGGTTTTGGGTCAAAACTGTGTCGTTTCAGGAGGTGTTAGCTAATTTGTTGCAAAGCATCAATGTAATCTTTGTTCGATTAAGAGTCCAGCATCAATTAGGTTAGGGGTAAGGCGTGATTGAAGGCATGCTTGATCACGACCTAGTCCATTCAGGTTTGGTCAGTCCACGCCGTGGCGAACACGGACGCATGTGGCGTGCATCGCAGGAAACGGTGTTGCGCATCCATGTCGTACGGCGTGGGGAGTCTGGTTGTAATCTAGGGACTATAAATATAAGAATAAAGGGGCCAAACAAGCTGCGATTTGGTAGCGTCATAATCCAATCAATTGTGTTCTTCCTGGTTTTGTTTTTCATCTACTCAGGAACTCGCCGCGGTCACCGCGTCGTCGTCGTCGTCAAGCGTTCCGGGCGTGCCAGGCTGATCAAGTCGATTAGGCGCCAACAAGTGGTACCAGAGCCACGGAGGAGACGTTCGTCGACGGAGAGAAGGAGTAGAAGACTTGTGGTGGTTCAAGCCGCCGAATCAAAGACGAGGGAGACGTGAACGCCAGAAGCCGAGATGGGCGACGTGAAGGGGGACGGTGAGCCGAGCTAGTTGGGAGAATCCGTTGACCGCGCGTTCAACCACACCGCAGGCAATCTGACATGGCCAATGTTGACGTGCACCAACTACCAGGGTTGGTCGTCACACATCCAGTGTAATCTCGAAGCCCTCCTACTCTGGGATGCAGTCAAAGGCGACAATGCCGACAGACGTCAAGATCGTCTGGCACTGGGCGCTATGCTCCGGGGTGTACCGCAGGAGATGCACTCTATGCTCTTGAACAAGAAGACAGCGAAGGAAGCTTGGGAAGGAATCAAGACAATGCGTCTTGGAGCAGATCGGGTCAAAAGAAGTGAACGCTCAAAAGCTTCTGGCTGAATTCGAGTCCATCGTGTTCAAGCCGGGGGAGACGATCGACGACTTTGCAATTCGAATCACCAAGCTGGTCACCGATCTTCGCGGCCTTGGGAAAGAGAGCGTAACAGATGCACGCGTGGTGAAGAAATTCCTCCGCGTGGTGCCACCTCGTTATAGTCAGGTGGCGGTGGCAATCGAGATGTTTAAAGATCTCAAAACTCTGACAATTGAAGAACTCATCGAGCACTTGTGTGCGGCCGAGGAGAGGTTTGAGCCTTCGGTGGATCAGGTCACTGAGAAGGCCGGGAAACTCCTGCTGATGGAGGAAGAGTGGACTGCGAGGAACAAAAGCTGCATGGTTTCATATACATCCTCATCTGGAACGAAAGTGGGTGGAGGGGCTGGACATCAGGCCAAGAAGGACAAGCACTGGAAGCGCAAGAACGGTGGTGGTGAGGCGCGTGATCCTGCGTTTACGTCAATGGGCACACCTCGACGTAAAGGGAGGTGCCACAAGTGCGGTATCTATGGGCATTAGTGCAAGGACTGTAAGAAGGCTCCTCAGGAGGAGCGGCAGGAGGCCGCACACCATACCAATGCTGAAGGGGAGAACGGTGCACTGCTGGTCACGTAGGTGTGCAACGTGGTTCGGTCCACGGCAACAGCTACTCAGAAGGTGTTCCTGAACCAGGAACGGGTGTTTCCATCAACATACGATGCAGGAGCGTGGGTACTCGACACTGGCGCCACAAATCATATGACCGGGTGTCGTGAATCACTCACATCCCTTGATGAAACAGTAAAAGGGGCAGTGCGGTTCGGAGATGGATCGAAGGTTGAAATTTGCGGAATCGGCGCTGTCACGATCGCCGGGAAGAACCAAGATCATCGGGTACTGACTGAAGTTTACTGTATACCATCGCTGTGATGCAATATCATGAGCCTTGGGCAGCTAGAGGAGGCTGGATGTCGTGTGGAGATAGACCAAGGCGTCATGAAGGTGTATGAGCGCTCACAAGGAAACTTGAGCGTGCTTATTATTCGGGCGGAGAGGAAGAACCGGCTCTATATGATGAAGGTGAACCTCACTACACCGATATGCCTGATGACGAAGATGGATGAGTCGGCCTGGCTCTGGCACGCACGGTATGGCCATTTAAATTTGAGGTCACTTCGTGATTTGGGGATGAAGAAGATGGTGGAGGGCATCCCGCTAATACAGCAAGGTGAGCAAGTGTGCGATGGCTGCGCACTTGGAAAGCATCACCGAGCTCCTTTTCCCCGGGCAACAACATACCGTGCGAGCACTGGACTCAAACTAGTGCACGGGGACATATGCGGTCCGATAACACCAGCTACACCTGGAAGCAAGCTGTACTTCTTATTGATGGTGGATGACTACAGCCGCTACATGTGGTTGGAGTTGCTAAGATCCAAGGATGAAGCCTTTGTGTGTTTCAAGAAGATCAAGGCAACTACTGAATCTGAATCGGGCAAGCGTCTGAGAGCTTTCAGAACAGACCGAGGGTGAGAATTCAATTCAGGTGTGTTTACAATCTACTGTAATGAGCTTGGCATAAAGCGAAATACAACTGCACCCTACTCTCCTCAACAGAATGGCGTAGTCGAGCGCAGAAATCAATCTGTTGTGGAGATGGCCCGATGTCTATTGAAGAGCAAGCAGGTACCTGGTAGGTTCTGGGGGGAGGCAGTGATGGTGGCGGTGTGCTTGTTAAACCGTGCACCAACAAAGAGCTTGGATGGCAAGACGCCCTATGTGGCATGGTTCGGTAAGAAGCCTAGAGTTCATCATCTGCGAACGTTCGGGTGTATAGCCTATGCCAAGCAAGTAGGACTGGGCATCACAAAACTGTCAGACAGGACAGTGCCCGGGGTTTTTCTTGGCTATGAGCCAGGGACCAAGGTATACAGGGTTTATGATCCTGTAAACAGAAAGCTGATGATCTCCAGAGATGTGATATTTGATGAAAAGAAGAGCTAGAATTGGGGGCGAGAGTGGAACAGGCAGCACTGAAACTGAGCCGATTTTCAGTATTTCCTATCCTGACGAAGCTACTGTAGTGCAGCCGACAACAGTAGGAGACACTGAGGAATTCATTCCACTTGCGCAGGAAGGTGAGCCGGTCTTGCCTATTCCATCAATTGCATCTCCAGGAAGTGCGGGTGAGGTGTCACCACACACTCCAGTACATTCTAATGGAGGATCGATCGGCCCAAATCAAATTCAGTGGGCAACGCCTCCCACTGGTGGTTCTGTTGACTCTGAAGGATCACCACTGCGATTCAAAGCGCTGTCAGACTTGATGGATGCAACAGAAGAAGTTCAGATGGAATACAGCGGGGTGTGTCTTGTAGCAGCAGAAGAACCAAACTCAGTTGATCAAGCACTAACAGAAGAGTGCTGGAGAAACGCTATGAAAGCTGAAATGCAGGTGATCGAGACCAACAAAACTTGGGAGGTCAGTGATCTTCCGAGGAATCAAAAGGCAATTGGTCTCAATTGGGTTTTCAAGGTTAAGAAAGACCCTTCAGGCAACATTGTCAAGCACAAAGCTAGGCTCGTGGCAAAGGGATATGCTCAAGTACAGGGAGTTGATTTTGATGAAGTGTTTGCACCGGTTGCACGTATTGAGATGGTGAGGGTGTTATTGGCTCTAGCAGCACAAGGTGGATGGCAAGTACACCATATGGATGTAAAATCTGCATTCTTGAATGGAGACCTGTCAGAAACTGTTTATGTGAAAGAGCCCCCTGGTTTCATAGTAGGTAATGGTGACAAAGTATTGAAGTTGAGGAAAGCTTTATACGGTTTGAGGCAGGCACCTAGAGTTTGGAATGCTAAGCTTGACAAAGAGTTGTTGGCCCTGGGCTTTGTAAAAAGCAAGATGGACCATGCTGTATATAAGAGGAACAGCAAGACTTCTTTTCTTGTTGTAGGAGTATATGTTGATGACTTGATCATCTCGGGGCCTAGTGAAGGTGACATTGTTCAGTTTAAAGCAGAGATGAAAAGGAAGTTCAGCATGAGTGATCTTGGTCTCCTTAGTTATTATTTGGGCATAGAAGTAAAGCAAGGAGATGCAGGGATCATGCTCAGTCAAAGCTCGTATGCAGTGAAGGTACTTGAAAATGCAGGGATGGCAAACTGCAACGCCTGTGATACTCCAATGGAGCCTAGACTGAAACTTTACAAGAGTAAAGAAGGTGAGGCTATGGATCCAACAGCATATAGAAGCATTATTGGGAGCCTAAGATATATAGTTAATACCAGGCCGGATCTTGCCTATTCGGTGGGTGTGGTAAGCAGATACATGGAGGCTCCGGGAAAGGAACATTGGGTTGCTGTCAAGCGTATCTTGAGGTACTTGAAGGGCACCATTGGCTACGGCTGCAAGTATGAAAAAGGTACTGGGCTAAAACCATCCTGCATGGGTATAGCGACAGTGATTTTGCAGGAGATCCTGAGGATCGTAAGAGCACTACGGGTGTGGTTTACTTCCTTGGAGGTAGTCTGGTGACTTGGGCATCACAGAACCAGAAGGTAGTAGCCTTATCTTCATGTGAGGCGGAGTGTGTGGCAGCAGCAGCAGCAGCCTGTCAAGGCGTATGGCTGAGCCGATTGATAGCTGATGTTTTGGGAGCAAAGGAAGCGCCGGTGAAGTTACTGATGGACAACGTGTCTGCTATTGCTCTGAGCAGAAACCCTGTGCATCATGATCGCAGTAAGCATATCGATACAAGGTATCATTTCATTCGTGAGTGCATAGAGGAAGGAAAGGTGGAGGTGGAACACGTCGGGACAGCTGATCAGCTTGCCGACATCTTCACGAAATCGCTCGGGCGTGTAAAGTTCGTGGAACTCAGGAGTGCTCTCGGCGTGGTTGAAGTGCAACAAGTTAGGGGGAGATTTGTTAGCTAATTTGTTGCAAAGCGTCAATGTAATCTTTGTTCGGTTAAGAGTCCAGCGTCAATTAGGTTAGGGGTAAGGCGTGATTGAAGGCATGCTTGATCACGACCTAGTCCGTTCAGGTTTGGTCAGTCCACGCCGTGGCGAACACGGATGCATGTGGCGTGCATCGCAGGAAACGGTGTTGCGCATCCATGTCGTACGGCGTGGGGAGTCTGGTTGTAATCTAGGGACTATAAATATAAGAATAAAGGGGCCAAACAAGCTGCGATTTGGCAGCGTCATAATCCAATCAATTGTGTTCTTCCTGGTTTTATTTTTCATCTACTCAGGAACTCGCCACGGTCACCGCGTCGTCGTCGTCATCAAGCGTTCCGGGCGTGCCAGGCTGATCGAGTCGATTAGGCGCCAACAGGAGGAGCTTGCTTTGGTTTAAATTTCGGTGCTGTAATGAATGTTGGTCTTTTGATTTTTATTGAAAGGCTGTGGCTTGTTGGCCATTGAAGTCTAAAAAAAATGAAATTTTCCAAGTACCGTTTATCCACTCCACTCTGGACTCCTATGCAGGGATGGATCCAGTGGTAGGATTGAGTCGATGTAGGTCCAGTGGCCACAGGGAGCTGGAACAGTTGAGTACCGCTGAAAAACTAAGAATCAATTCAAACGCTTGTCACGTGATCACATATCAGAAGCAAGTTCGTGTTTCCCGATGCGTCCCAATCTCATGTATGCTAGCTCTTGTAGTACTATAGTACTAGTCTTTTTAACTTTGCAACGTAACCTTCTTGAGCGAATGAGTCTACGTAAAGAGGGTGAAGCAAATCAAGCAATCCAGAAGGGTTTTTCAACACTCTTATATATGACCACGTTCGCCAGCCAACGAGAGGCATGTGCGTCCCTGGAAAATGAAGCAGCAGGTTTTTACCGCAGCGCGATGCTCCTATTTATTACAAACCTAGCTACTTGCAGACAGAGAAAATATTATGACAGAGTTAAGATTAATTACACCAGAATATTTCCTTTTCATATTCTTCCGATCCATTATATGCTGATAGTACTATGCCCGAACCTTATCAAATAGAGTATGTACGACATTATTTTCTTTGAGGGTGGATACTTAAAAACGATGAATTAAAAGCAAAGGCATCTGCTCTGAGGCTCGCTGCTAGTTCTGTAATTAAAGTTGACAGTGATGGTATAAAGTTTTATAAATGATATCATTTACAAAAGATGTCTAATCCGATCAAGAAGTATCTCTTCCATATTGAGCCAGCTGGTATTGTCTTAAAACACATACAGATATCCTCAATTGTCTAGTCTTCGTCTAGCTTTTGTTTTTGTTTTGAAGATTTTTTCCATTCCGCGTGCTCCCTCTCAAATATAACATGACCTCTCTTTCTAATTGAATAGGCGTTATGATGTGGTTGCCCGGCACAATAAGCCCATTTTGTTTAAAAAAAGGTCATCCTCTACATCAACAAATTATTTGACCATTTTTAGGCTATGACCATCCCACCGGATGTCAACCTGTTATTTTTGGGCTGTGCCCGGATGGGCTGCAAACTAGTTTTCTACTATGAAAATAATTCAAATCTATATATGAGCCGGGTTTGGGCTAAGAATTTTATTCAAGGATTGTATTTCATTGTGCAAGCCCTCACCACCAGTGTATGCGCTGTGAGGTAGGCTTGGCCTAAAATGCTAGGCTTAAATTGTTAGTCCTACCCTTGAGTTGTATGTCTTAGAAACTCTTGAGTTGTACGTCTTAGAGGTTCATGGCACACAATACTTGTTCATACAAACATTGGCAGCAGCAAAAGGCCGATAGCTTAGTGGTTACAAGAGACTCAGATTGCTATGATTCCTCTCCTCATGTTCATCTCGATGCCACTATTTGTAAGAAGTATTGTGGCTCATGAGCATTCAAGAAAATTGAAGGGAAAGCAAAAAAAAACAGTTGAAACAGAGACGAAAGTAATTTACTTACTAGTTGGTTGGTTTTCTGAATTACATGTAGAAATTTGACTGAAGAGAGTTTGCTCGATGTAGCAAATTCCACCCTATCCATACGTGTGAGTCTTCTGCAAGAAAGGTTAGCCATTTGATATCTACGATGAAATGCAGCAAGAAAAAAAAAATCGTAGACAAATAATGAGGCAATGAACGTGTGACTACCTAACCCCAACATACGTGAAATTTCTGTGCATGAGTGCCCAATGTTAGGTGCATAGTTTAGTGTCACATTACGTGCTCAATATACGTCACATGGATATAGTTTATTACTCCTTTCATCTCAAATTATAAGTTATTCTAAAAATTTTGGATAGTCAAAGTTTTCAAGTTTAGCCAAATTTATGTAAGAAAATAATGAGTGTGTTTGGCTGCTGGTTTTTTACAACTGTGATGTTGCTACTGCTGCTGCTAGCTCTCACAAATTTACTGTAGTGGCAGCCAGCAGCAGCCGAACAGGTTGAATAATACTCATGACACCAACTAAGTATCACTAGATTCTTTATTACTCCTTTCAGCAGCAGCCGAACAGAAAAGGAAGGGACCGTGTGCCGTTCCTTGTCTCCCCTGATGAGGTGATTTAACAATGTTTTCTTTTTCTTTTCCTAGATTAATTAATTTATTAATTCAAAAAATCTAGAAAATCAATATCCGAGATTCATTTGAGGTATCACCTCCTGGGAAGTAAATTTTATACCGTAGCATTGCCCTTCACTATATATGAACTAAGTCAAAAAAGTGACGGGCATTCTTTTTGGATATTGAAAAAAACGATATGCTTCCATTCTACGCCCATCAATTTCAGTGCTAATTAAAAGTAGAAGGAATGTGCAAATGCCCATCACTTGGACAATCTTCTGTACACAATGTGTTATGAACGATTCAGTATGTTTCAGTGCCCATATCATAGAACGGAACGGAATATGCAAACCTTTCCACTCCCAGATTCATGCATCTTATTCCAAACTTGCAAGGGAATGAGCATTTTGAGAGAGAGATCAGAGATTTTCTTTGGGATGCTTACAGTTGGCTTGTGAGAAGGTAGCTAGCTTTTGTACGGATATATAATCTGCACCATGCTCACAGTGTGGAATCTCTTGGAGACCACATTTTCTATCATCTCTAGTTTAGTAAAAAAAAAGGATTAAGTCCACTTTTGGCCCCTGAACTATTGGTCGAGTCTAATTTTAGCCCTCAACTCTGAAACCGTCTAATTTTTACCCTCAACTGTCAAAACCGTTCACTTTTGGCACCTGGGAGCGGTTTTGACCGGGGTTGAGCGGTTTTGCATGGCACTATAGCGTTGCTGACGTCAGCGATGATGTCAGCACTTCTTTTTAATTTGCGAAATTGATATCTTTTTATTCGGAGCTCCAAATATAGCAAATAATATATCAATTTTGATCGTCTCGACGAGCTCTTTGCAATGGTGTACTCCATTTTGTTGTTTGAGATAATTTTATTTTATGAAAAAAAAAAACTTATACAATCTGGACCTGAGCACTAAAAGCATGTGTGTGTATATATTATTATATACTCATGAGTGTCGTCCTGTTAATCTGGACCTGAGCACTTTTCCGTGCACTGAATCTACTACTGCTAGTCATGCATGATGCCTGGGCTAATCCGGTTAGCTATAAAAGAAGTTGTGTTTAAAAGGACGACTGCAGTAGGCACTGCTCTGCCGTCAACTTGGATCGGATCCACCTGTGAAATGAAAAGAGGTGTTGAGCGCACATCACCGAATCACGGTCACACTAAACACGCCAGCTAGAGCGCACATCACCGAACGGAATCACGTCACTCCAGTCTGTCCCGTTGTCGTGCTCGTACGTGCTACGCCCAACAAGACGAGACCGGCCACAAGAATCGCCTGGCCCGATTGGTGATACGTCGCTCGTACCACGACGCCAACCAAGAGTACCGCCCCCTCTGGCCTGGCCGCATGCATGCATGGCTCAGGTGAAAAAAGGCGACACGAGCGGGCGCGCGGACGGACGGACGGGCCGTGCGGCACGGCCCGGTGCGCGCGCGGGACAGTTCCTTCCGGCGCTGTGGAGCTAGCGCCAGCCACCCCGCGCTGCACCCGGATCGCCCTCCAAAGACACCAGGCACAGGCGTGGCGTCCACCATCGGGGGCGACGGACGTCTGGCCGGCGAGACGCGGCCGTTCCGGCTCCGGCGTTGCCTTGCCCCCGTCACGGGATTCGCCCGGACCACATGTAACGTAACAGTTGCGTACGCCCCGCCACGGGCTCCGTCGCGTCGTCCCCGTGGCCCTTGCCTCGCTGTCCCGCACGTGGTCGCTCCCCGCTCTGCCCCTTTCCTCGCCGACGCCGGGGCCCCACGCCACGTCTCCCCCACCTGTCAGCGAGGCTGCCACGCCCGGTGCGGGGGCCCTACCCGCAGCGGGCGGCTCTCCTCCGCCTCCTACTTTAAGCAGTGCAGTCGCAGTAGCATTACCCCTCCTCTCCGGGCGCTAACACAACCCCCGCTCGTGTACTGCTGCTACTCTAATTAGTCTCTACTTGACCACTGCAGCTCGTGAGGGATTCGATTCGATTCGTTTCGTTTCGTTAGGGGTGGACGGACGGACGGGGGGGGGGGGGGGGGTGGGGGAGTAGAGAAGGCGTAGATAGACAGGGACGCGGCGTGTGGCATTGTTTCAGGGCCGGCACAGCATCGGGGCTAGAAATATTTATTTTTTCATAAAATAAAATTATCTCAAACAACAAAACGGAGTACACCATTGCAAAGAGCTCGTCGAGACGATCAAAATTGATATATTATTTGCTATATTTGGAGCTCCGAATAAAAAGATATCAATTTCGCAAATTAAAAAGAAGTGCTGACATCATCGCTGACGTCAGCAACGCTACAGTGCCATGCAAAACCGCTCAACCCCGGTCAAACCCGCTCCCAGGTGCCAAAAGTGAATGGTTTTGACAGTTGAGGTTGAAAATTAGACGGTTTCAGAGTTGAGGGCTAAAATTAGACTCAACCAATAGTTCAGGGGCCAAAAGTGGACTTAATCCAAAAAAAAAAAAAAAAAATCAGTGAAGGACGGCACGTTTCATGAATTCATGAAGGGTTAATTCAGTGAAGGACTTTCTTCACATTTCGTGGCGAGGTTCTCTCGTTGTGATTTATTTGTCCGCCTTCCTTGGCTTGGATGCAGTGAAGGACCGCGTGTCGGAGTGGCTCTTAAGTCTTAATTTTCACCTGAGAACTCATTATGTTTTCACCTTCTGTACACAAGGTCTCATGAGAGGATCAGTACGATTGAATGCTCATATCATAGAATGGAAAAGAGTTTGCATGCAAACCTTACACTCCCAGATTGATGCATCTAGCTCCCTCCTTCAAACCTTGCAAGGAAATGGGCATTTTGAGAGAGAGATATTTCTTCGCAGCCCATCCTGATTCTCTAATCCTCCCAAGTCAGGCCATCGCATGCCTGAATCCTGCCAATACCGCCTTGGGCACTGACTAAAATCTCTAGGACTCCGCGATACTCTTGCGAGCAACCTGCGACGTTACCGCCGCAGCGCACCTGGAGGTCTCATCTCTCTGTTGAGTTGACACGGCAGGATTGTTTGATAACCCAAGAACACGGGGCAGTCAGTCCAATGGTGTACTAATCACCCGAGAAATTCAATGCACAGATGCAAGCTCGCGTTTCCCGATGCATCCCAATCTCATGCACTCTTGTAGTAGTATAGTACTAGTCTTTTAACTTCGCCTTTAGTTTGGGTACAGGAACCTAACCTTCTTGTGCGATTGAGACTATAGAGGACCAAGCAGGCATTCAGAAGAATTCTTCACCACTTCTTATATATATAGTATAGTATGACCCCTTGCTGGTTCGCCAGCCAATGAGAGGCATGTCCATCATCCCCAGGTTTTTACGGCAGCATGGCGCTCCTATTCACCAGAAACCTGCGCAGATCACAGAGAAAATGTTATGACGGAGAGTTAGTATTAATAACAGCAGAGTGTTTTCTTTCTTCTTCCATTCCATGCTGGTAATGCTATATCAAATAGAGTAGGTGTACATTATCCTCATTGATGTGAGATTATCGAATTTGTTGTCATGATCTGACTAATCTGTTATCATGACGTGATTATTAGATTTGTTCTAAATTAAACATTTTCATCTTTTACCATCAATTTTGTGAAATTTACGTAGTTTCGCAATATATACATTACATATATCAACCTACTAATGCACCGAATTTTCTTTTGTTACAGCCACACGCGAAAAACGTCCCCCGCTGAGGAGCCCCCCTTCATCCACCCACGAAATTGTACCCAGAAAACCAACACAATTAAAATAAATAGTCCAGATTTAATTTCATATATTTTCTCTTGTTACTCATTCACATCGGACAGCCCAGATCAAAAGTGTCACACCTCCTCTTCATCCTTCTACGTCCTCCCTCGTCAAGTCGCCGCAAATTATAATGACCACACCAAGAGCCCCCGGTTTGATTCCTCGCCTGTCATTCTTTTTCGCTGAAAAAATGAAATTTCATCTCCTCGTCTTCCTTCCCACTCTGAGTCGTTTGTGAGTCGTGACTCTTCCTATCCCGTGGCTAGGTTTCCTCGCCGCCGCCCATCAGTGCCGCTCGCCACCCATGTCCTGGCAGCACGACGGCCCTTGCCAAGGTTGCCTGAAGTCGTGCTGGCAGCCCCGACCTAGGCCGCGGGGCGCAGCAGCCCTTGCCAGGTCGCATGGTCCTGCGCATCTACCACCGTACCTGCGTGCACGCCTGCCGGGGCCGCACGCGCTGCCGCTACCGCCTCTTCGTCTTACTCCGCGCTACTGCGTTGCGCGACCTCCCCTCCTCCATGGCCGGCATGAGCTTCCTCACCATCAAGGTCTTCTTCGAGGAGAGCCCGATGTCTCCACCCTCTGCCCTTCGCCTAACAGTGAGTCCCATTCTGACCTATGATTTTTTACTGTGGAACCCTAGAGCTATTCGATTTCGATTTGTAATATGTGATGCTCCATTGCTCCGTCCTTTTGCTGCAAGGGATTTCCCTGCTCATCCTGCATCTGTGCAAGGAACAGATGGATGCTGCCTCCTGATGCCAAGCCAATATACGCCTCGCTTATGGACCTGCTCTGCGTGCTCGCCTGCCGTCCATATGTTCAGTCAAAAGCCTCAGCTCAGAGCGATGCAACTCAAGCACAGTGCAATATCACATATATGCAGATACCCTATTCGATTAAATGTCTGAGAGGTGTGGATGTTATTCTTTTTGTCACAGCATCTTCTTTAATTAGGTTCAAAATCTAGCCTTGCTAAAGTCAATAATATGCCTAATTTCGCTAATTTTGTTCATCTGTAATATCAACAAATGTAATGTCAGTTATTTTTTTTGAGAGAATAAAGGTCTTCAGTAGTAACACTTGTCCTATACTTATTCTAGCACTTTGAAAATAATTGCTTACAACTTTATTGTTTGGCAGCAAACTGAAAAACTAATGTTTTCTTGGAGCTCTGTATGAGCACAGTTGCCATTTTGACACCACAAAACCTTTTTCAGGTATCACATACGAACATTCTTAGTGCAAGGGGCATTCTTGTTGATTGTAATTCCTCATATAAAGTTGGGTAAAACAATAATGATTGACATGCATGTGATTGATAGTATATACCTTTTTTTCAATAAGCACATCCCTTAGCCAACCGAAGTTTTCAAGCTACCTAAACCCACTGTAGAGGACAAAATATTCTGTAATCGATTAAATTCCTTTTTTTGCGCCTAGCATCAAGTACTACAGTAATATGAGTGGCAGGCCAATATGCATTCGTTCTGTATATTAGTTTCTATCTAATATTTCTGAGACCATCGAGAGATAGAGATACAGAGATGCAAGCAGGGAAGGGATCAGCACAGAATAAAAAGAAAAATAGCAAGGTCAGGGCAGGTCAGCCGGGTGTGCAACAAGTCTGGAGGTGCTTTTAGGAACCTTTCATTCTTGAACGATGACAAATTGTCAGTCTGTCTATTCCATTATTAGTTTTACCAGATAACCAATAAGGTAGACTATCTGTATCAGTTATCATAAGTATAGCACACTTTCTAGAATATGCACTAAAATAGTATTGAGATCTAACCTATGGTGCAGTGTGGAGGGAATTTGTTTGAGGAGGAATTGCAGGCACATTTGGGGAAAGTATGATGCATCCAGTTGACACTCGGAAAACAAGGCTTCAGAGTCAGGCTTTAAGACAGGGGTTAAGGTTTGAGATTGTTTCAACCTTGCTTGTTCACTTAAATTTTAACCCCTACAATCTACCATACTGCAAGATTTTTATACATTGGTGCTGAATTTTTCATTTCTTCCTAGCAGATTCAGAAGATTATATTTCAGATGGTTGGGACAGTTTGGGCTTCTAATGTTTTGAGAGGTTAGCCTGTTAGTGAATGAAAATTAAAAGGGGAAGCTAGCGAGCTCATGATGTCTTTTTTAATTTACAAAAAACAAACTAAAAAGTTTATATGCCAAAGTACATCCATAATGACCAAAAAATATATTGTCCCACACTAACAAGTATCAAGAGTGATCTTGATAAATATTCTTGTTGACCTCTTTTTAGGTTTTTACAGAGGAATCAACCCAGGTGTTACTGGATCTCTTGCAATTAGCGCTAACATATTTCATTTGATACACTGACAAGCTATGATTTTGTCCAAACTGATAAAATAGTTTTGCAGAGGATTAAGTGGTTTACAATTGCCAATAAGTTTTTTTCCTAAAGACAGGAAGGCCAGACAAACACTTAAAGCTGCAGCACTGCAGATGGCTGCAGTTATTTTGCAGCCATAGCGGATTAGGTGTTGTCTGGACTGTGAGATGGGATAGGGAAAATGTAATAGATGAACAGCTAGGATTAAATAAGGTGTAAACAAATGGATGGCTAGGATTATAGCTGTTTTGTTTTTGAATGTTATTTGACAGTGCTTTTTTCAATACCATTGGTAACCATAGAACTGAGCTGCTTATCAAATGTGTTATTGCTTATTGCCTCTAAGACATAACTTTGCTATGCCTTTTATGCATTTAAGTGTTTTTTGGATTAAGTTTAACTGTGAAAATTCTTTGAAATTAGATGGTTAATGCAAGACATAACTTTGTTATACCATTGTAGTTGTTTTCAAATGCATCCCTGAGATTAAACCGTTGCGTTAGCACGGGCACTATACTAGTATTATGAAATTAGCATGTGTCATAGAGAAATTAAAAACATAAATATTATCTTTTCAATAGTGAGCCCAGGCCCACGGCGATCTGAAACCCAAAACCTGGCCCAGCCCAACGAAACCCCACTAGCATCACCACCTCACCAGTTGCTGCCTCCTCTCCTTCCCCTCTCATATGGCGCAACTCCTAGGCAGCGCCGCCGCCGCCGGCAATGTACCGGCCGGGAAAGAAGAGACTAACTCCTGGGAGGAGGCGCTGGACCTGGACGACTCCGACATCCGCTTTGTTCCCCCGCCGCTCCCCCACTCTTTCGACGCCGCGGCCTCCCAGCCCCAGCCTCAGCAGGACAAACCCTGCCACCGCCGCTGCCACCCAGGATGCAGTCCTCCCGCGATCCACCGCCCGCCCGCCTCTCTCAACGGGACGTGGGGACGCGCGCACGCCACGGACGCCGTCTTCCTGCAGCCCCCGTGGCTCTGCGCCTCCAGTTCCTTGGTGAGGGGCAATGATTCAATGAAGGCCTTTCTTCGCGTTTCATGGCGAGGTTCTCTCCGTGTGATTTATCTATTTGTCCGCGTTTGTTGGCTTGGATTGGATGCCTAGGATGTAAATCTATGTAGTCAAAAGATACAGGCATGAAATTTTACATGTTAAGGGTTTCTAAGATGAAAAAATATTTGACCAAAAATTCAAAACCAAAAATAAGCATTGGCGACTTTGTATATAACTTTAAGAAACTTCCACAATTAGACTATATTTCCTTTAGCTATTTGATAAATTTTGAGGAACAACAATAAACATCAGCCAATCATAAATAAAAAAGAAACACTGAGGAAATGCAACAAATCTTGTAGTAGTTTGTAGTAGTTTTTGCTTATCCAAGGTACACAAGGTGGATATTATAAAAATTGAGCTCTTCTTACTCTCAGCTTCACCGCCTTACATTTCATGCATTGTCGGGGGGCCAAACAACCATTTTGTTAGGCTGACTAGACAAAACTAATTAGGCCGCAGTTAGCGGCCCACGACCGGCCTACGAAAGCTGGACCTGGTGGGCCGATGTCCTGACGGCCCGCTAGAAGGTTGCAGAAGCCCGTGGGTGAACTACACCGTGCTTGGGGGCTCGACCCTCGGGGCGCGCGGCCCGCACGACCCTTGTGGGGTTAAAAGGCTCCCGGGGTCGTGACCCGGGAGGCCGCGGCTCACACGACCCCTCACGGGCGTCTTCGCGAAGAAGAGACCCGAGGCTTGCGCTCTCCGCGTAAAGACACGACCCGCTACCCGGCCACGACCCGGTCAAGCCGTATCTTCTTCGTCTGCGCTCCGTGCGGGGCATGGGCCGAAGCATCTTGACCGCCTTTGTTTGGCGGTGCACGGGGCATGGGAGCGGATTTGTTGATGGTCGTTATTGTGCGAAACCAACCGTCAACTAGCCATGGAAAAGAATGCAATTGTGATCACCAAAGTAGATATAGGGTTTACACTGACAGAATTCCACGAGTTTTGGTGTTTCACTGTTTCTGCAGTCATAAACTGGAAAAGACGCAACCACAAGAGTTTATCGGAACATAGAACGGGAAAACGGACACCGTGGCATCACAGGAAGAATCTAGAAGAGACGAGAAGGCACCACGCTGAGCCAGGGGCCAGCGGCCACCAGTGGGACGGCCGGTCCCACCCTAGACCGGCTGGTGCGGCCCGGGGCCCGGTCGCGGCCCGGTTCGCCCGATTCGCTCCACCGCCTTTGAGGATCAATCCTAGCCGCCCGTCAAGGCCGGTTTCATCCGATGGCTCACGATCATCGCCCAGGGCTATAAAAGGAGGGCAGGACACCCCTAGGAGGGAGGCACATTCATTCATTCCTCATTCGAAGTCCGATCATCAGCCAGAAACCCTAATCAGAGCTCCTTAGGTAAGGCCTAGATAGCTAGTTAGAACTAGAGGGAGGCAAGCGCAGGCTTGGATTCCAGAGCCATCAAGAGCTTTATATTGTTCCTTGTCTATTGTGGTTATATACTTAGTATAGATAGATTAACATGCTTGGATTTGATATAGTTCTTACCTCCTCTCGCCTTTGTTCTCTTTCATTGTACAGTTATATGATTGCTACAATTGAATTGATGAATACTTATCTACTTATATTCATAGTTATATTGTTCCTTGTCTATTGTGGTTATATACTTAGTATAGCTAGATTGACATATACTTATCCATAGGTTCGTATAGCGCTCATCTAATTGATCGTTGGGTGAGTGGTAAACATTGTGTAAGCATGGTGCTTAATGCACCCTATAAGCCGGGCTTGGTAGATCGTGGATGTGACAATCCTGTTGAGTCCTATGTAGTCCAAACCCCGTTTATAGGCACAGTAGGGCTTTTGTACGAAGGAAGGGTGTGCTATGTTCCTAAACTTCCCTAGTATGTCCACTATGAATAGATATAATGCTAACCTTAGCTATGACTACTAAGTATATTGCACTAACCATAATATGCATTGACATGTAGCTAGGAATAACACAAGAAGATCTCTTGATGATCTACTAGTAATCCTAATGATATAGCTAGGAGTCTCTATCTGTTTATGCTGATGATTATATGCTTATCTTATCATTTATCTTGTGACTTACCCCTGCATTGAGTAGCGAGGACATGGTTATGCCTATCCATTATACTCTAGGTTAACACGCTACCTTTACACAAGAGCCATGTAGACCTTCCTGTGGGAAAATATAAATGACAACCCGTAATACTCTGGGTAAAATGCTACAATGGTATTTGATCTGTGCGCTTGCGGATACTATTTCTATATTCTAAATGGTGGCATGATTTAATACCACACCCTTTGGCGTTATGCTGGGGATGACAACTTGGCATTCTAGTGGCGGTGCTCTGCTGATGCATTTTTGGCGCCGTTGCTAGAGATAAAATTAAGAGGTGTCAACAAGCATTTTTGGCGCCGTTGCCGGGGAGGGCAATTGGCGATTAAAGGGATAGCGATAGACCTAATAAACTAATGAGATAGAGAAAACCATAGACCCCTACTCAATGCAGGCTTACCCTTGTGCTTTCTATCTTTGTGATATCTTATGCAGGGTAATGAATGAGTGGTTTTGATCCGCTAGATAACTACGTTGAAAATCCAGAGAAACTCTTTCAAAGAAGGAAATTCCAGCAAGTGAGGGAAATCTTTGAATCTCCATCAAAGACACCCACTGCTAAGGTTCGTTCTTTGGAGGTGCAAGCTCCTATAAGTGAAGAAGAAGAGCAACAAGAAGGCAACTTAACACCAGTTTTTGAGGAAATGGCTGATAAGTCACTGCACGAGTTCTCCGCTCCAAACACCAACAACATCCGCACTAGACCTAATGTCGAAGTTGGGGAGAATGGATTTGAGCTCCAGCCAGCCCTTATCACCATGGTGCAAGCCAACTTGTTCTGTGGAAAAGCACACGAAGATGCAAGTGCTCGTCTCCAACATACCTGGAGATTTGCAGCACTTTCAAGATGAAGGATGTACCAAAAGACACCGTCCTGCTACGTCTATTCCCATTCTCACTGTTAGGAAAGGCAAAGTAATGGTTCTACGCCAATAAAGACAATCATACAACTTGGGACAAGTGTTCCACAGCTTTTCTTTCAAGGTTCTCTCCTATGGGTAAGACAAGTGCCCTAAGGGGAAGATCTTAAGTTTTTAGCAACAACATGATGAGTCCGTCTCTGAGGCATGAGAACGCTTTCAAGACTACATATCAGAATGTCCTCATCATAGGATAGAGAATTGGCTCCTTATGCAAACTTTCTATCATGGGCATACCAATAGCACCTATAACAACGTCGATGTTGCTGCTGGAGGTGCATTTATGTCATTGACCATACCACAAGCTACTGCTCTTATGGAGAAGATGGCCTCCAATCAAGATTGGAATGATGAGCGCCAAACAACCTGCAAGAGGAGTGAAGGAATACACTAGCTCAAGGAGGTAGACATGCTGTCTGCCAAGATAGACCAGCTGGAAGACAAGGCCAGCCAGAGACAAGATGTCATGCGCATCAATGATTCATGCATGACTTGTGAAGTGTGTGGCAATATGGGACACTCAGCAACAAATGCCTGCCCCGAGACCCGTGAGGATGTGAACTTCATCAACAACAACAACAACAATTATCATCCTCAAAATCAAGGATGGAATCAGCAAAGGCCCAACTACCAAGGTAATTTTCCAGGTAACTTTCAAGGCACTAATTACAATAACTATGCTCAATTGTCTTTGAGAAAAGTGATCTCCAACCAAAATAAAATTGTGGAGACTTTATCTAGGAAGGTAGCATCCAATGATAAAATGCTAGAAAATATAAACACTAAAATGGATAGTTTTACCTCTGCTGTTAAGAACCAGCTTACCTTTAATAAAATGATAGAACAACAATTAGCTCAGCTGGCGGCCGCTGTTCCACCGACCAACAAAGGTAAGATTCCAGGGCAACCTTTAGAGCTCGAGACCGCGAATCTCGTTGATGTGTATGCAGGTTACTATGTTGAAGCATCATTAGAATGGAAGGATGAGTCCATGCCACCCAAGAGAGGAGATCCAGGGAGGCCTGTGATCCCCATCTCTATTGGGCAGCATGACTTCCTTGAAGTTGTCGCGATCTAGGCGCCAGTGTCAACATCATGCCTAAGGTAATCTTTGACCAAGTCTTTCCATGGGCATCCTTGTTGTACACAAATGTGTGTTTGCAGCTTGCAGATCAAACGGTTAAGCACCCTAAAGGAATCTTAGATGACGTGTGTATACGAATCGGGAGATCATATGTCTCTGTAGACTTTGTAGTCCTGGATACCGGTAGAGATCCCAAGAGTCCAATCATTCTTGGCCGACCATTCCTAAGTACTGCAAAGGCTGTCATCTACACGGATAGTGCTAAGATTTGTTTCACCATCAAGGGCAATAAAGAGAAGTTCAGCTCCTATAGATCCAAGAGGAGCTTACTTCCCAGTCAAGCCAACAATTGAAGAAACTAAGAAGAAGAATTCAAATGGGACGAGAAAGAATAAGAACAGGAGGCAAGTGAGAAAGCACGTCCAAGTAGTCAAGGCCGTTGAGTACTGTTGGCACTTCTAACGCCGCTACGAATTAACGAGATTAGAAATACATAGTATTAAATTAACTTGTCATTAGTAACTAGCCACTTCTTTATCACTAGCATTCCTAAGCATGAATTAAGTTGTCATCCCTAATTATAATGCTAAGGAGCAAATATAGATTTATATGTATTATTTAATATGACTAGGCAGAGATATGAATATAAACTAAAATAGATTCTCGCAAGCGGACGAGATAATTATACTATTGTAGCATTTTACCTAGGGAGTTCTTCTAGGTTGTCGATTTATATTTATACCCACTGGGAAAGCTTGTTATAAACTCTATCTATTATATTGATAAGAAAATATATATAATGAATAAGTGATATTACCAATGTCATCTACTCTACTCATAACAGGTAGAGGTCACAAGATAAATATAGATAAATACGGGTGATAGCGTAATCAAGTATCATAATTATAGATAATCATCAGAGCATTTTCTAGTCATAATCATACACTACTACACAAAATCTTTTGCAAGGCACTTAGATTTTGCCCTCGAGGCGGTTTTGGTCGAAAACCGCCTCGGTTAATCGGTGTGTTCGCCTGGTGGGTGGCGGTCGGGCAACCGCCTCGGTTAATAGATTAATCGAGGCGGTTTTTTTGTAAGTCAACCGCCTCGGTTAATAGACATTAACCGAGGCGGTTGTTATAACACAACCGCCTCGATAAATATATTAACCGAGGCGGTTGCATTATAACTTTGACCACCGTTAATATTAGGCCCATACAGCCCATCTAAGCCCAATAACAAACTACTATATATACGAAGACAACTGAAACCCTAACTCACTCTCCTCCCATCCTCGGCCGTCACTCTCTCTTCTCTCTATCTCTCCCTCCCTCTCTTCTCTCTCCCCGGCGACGGGGCGGCGGCTACGACGGAGGCGGGCGCGGCCCGGCGCGGGGGGCGGCACCACGGGCGGCCACCCTCGGCGGCGGCGGCCTCGAGCGGCGGCCCTCGGCGGCGCGGCGATGGCCCACGACCCCCCCGCGGTGAGGGCGCGGCCCCCCTAGCGCGCGAGGGCTTGGCGCGGAGGGCTCCCGGCCTGCCGCGAGCGCGCCCCGGGCGCCGGCGCTGCCGGCGGCGTCCCCGATGCGGCTCGAGCGCGCAGCCCCGGCGACGGTGAAGGGCGCGGCCCCTCGGCGGCGGCGCGGCGGCCCGGTGAGGGCGAGGGCCGCGGGCGGCGGCGCGCGAGGCGAGGCACGACGATGGCGGTGGGCTTGCACGGCGGATGCGGGGCGAGGTGCAGCGGCGAAGGAGCACGACGGCCGGTAGAGAAGCGCGAAGGAGAGGCGGTGCGGCGCATGGCGGCCGGCAGCCGAGGAGCGAGGCGCGTGTCGTCTTCTTCCTCTTCCTCCGGCGGGCGTCTTCTTCCTCCTCCCTCCAAGCTCTACCTCCGCCGTTCGGGCGGTCGGATCCGCCCTCGATGCGGCGGATCACGGTGGCGGCGACGCCGACGCTGGCGGATCCGGTGCGGCGTGCCAGGGTGGAAGTCCAGGCCCAAATCCAGCCCATTAGGGTTGGGATTTTTTTTTGTTTTTTTGGTTTGATTAACCGAGGCGGTTTTTGGAAGATAACCGCCTCCGTTAATGTGTTAACCGAGGCGGTTGACCAACCGCCTCGGTTAAGGCTACGATTTACCGTGACCTTATGTCCGAGGCGGTTAGAAAAACCGCCTCGATTAACCATTTTTAACCGCCTCGGTTAAGTTTTATGTAATAGTGATAGTTAGCCAATGGATAAACTAAGAAGATAACTATCTAAGGTAATTCTATAACTACATCAATAAATAACTCTAATTAGTACAATTACATCTAGTAATCATCGCTAAGTCAACCCTATATCATAATCACATGTAAGGGAGCATCAACTAGGAAGGATGTGAAACAAAGTCATTATCCAACTTCGCGACCGTGCCCTGCTGTCCTACATACGGAGGGTGGATTACAGAGGAACCAACATAGCTGTCACCTACGCGGACTACCACACGTCCCGCCATGTCAGGGTGCACTCGCAGACAAACAAGATATCTAGACACCACGTCTACATATACGAGCAATTACATGAATTCAATAAGATCGAACTAACTAAAGTAGACATATAATCAAAGTAGACAATGACTATTGCAAATAAGAACATATGAACTATTAAGAATAATGTCTCCCTAATCTAAATAATGAATACAATAAGAAAGTAAGAACTAGAACTATACCGAACTCCTGCGCTCCAGGCAGACGCCGGGGGCTCCAGATCCCGATGAAGAACTAGATCTCCCCTACTTCTAATATAACTAACTAGAACTATGAACTAGAAGGCTCTTGATGAACTTGAAGGCTTCTTGATGCTTGATGGCTTGAGGCCTTGATGAATAATGAATTGGCTCTCTCCAAGGGGGTCTACCCATATATTTATAGTCCGGTGGGATGAACGTGAGCCGCAGGATCAAACCGACTTAACCAAGGGCCGAGATGCATCAGGAGAGGCGGTGGAGGAATCTTCCAGAAGGGGGCTCGGGAACCCTAGATGGGGCGCCGGCTGGCGCCATGGTGGGGCCGGCCGGCCCCACCTGGCGGCCTCCTGGCCTCCGGTTCCTTCGGGTGTCTTCTAGATCGTTCCCACGTCCCAATGTTGATCTTTCCCGTGGCGGATAAGTTTCGTGATTAATATGCACTTTAATCCCTCTTTTCAGCTTTTCTAGAAAAATCCCTGAAAAATATAGAATATGCAAAACTCATGGAAATTGTCAGTTAAAACCGTAGACTAGTGTGTATTCGTGTATCCTCTTGTGTCTAATGCTCTAATGAATGTTGATGTTATCCACCGTCAACAACTCCCCCAAGCTTACCTTTTGCCAGTCCCTTGGCAAACAAACTAAGCCTAATTTTTATTATATTTGGATCAGGAGTTGCTACAATATTGTTATACTCTCCAAGTACATATGCTTTCAACCAAAGATTTTCCTCCGAATTAAACAGTACATGTTCTAACCTTCAAACTTACCCATTTTACCTTTAATTATAGGGCTTCACAGCTCTTGCATAAGTCTAGAGCAATCAAAAGATAGAACAATCAGGTCAAGCGCTACGTCTCGAACTCTTCGCAGTGCTAATATTCTGGAGTTTTGCATAGGTTTTCAAAATAAAACTCAGAGCTTTATTGTATGACACCCTCAAGTCTCTCAATGTATGTGGTATTTATGGTTCTCGCTTAAGGCATATATGATGTTATGCCTCCTACAGCTAAGGATATATATATGGTAGATCTTATAGGATCGGCAATAACAAGAGTAGGCATACTTGCAATGCATATGTTGTAAAGTCAACTAATGGATCCACAGAGAATCAAGGCATACAATCAAACCAAGATGTTCATGTGTATGGAATAAGGTGGATAGGTGTATATATGGTATTTGTGGCTAATTCTAATTCTACTTTGCTCTTTGGAAATAACTCTCTTGAAACTTTTCTCGGGAAAAACATGGGTCGTCTTTATTATTTTAAACCAGGGAGGCGGACATCTTTTACCCGTTGCTTTAATTGCTGGGACATTTGTCCATTTTACTCCCCTCTTTTTTTTTTTTTTGAATTTTGCACAGCCACATGCATCCCTTGAATACAATAACCAATTAGAGAGATACAGTAAGGACTTAGAGCATTAAAGATAGAGGTTTTCCTATGGGGTGTATATTTTTGGTGTTTTCTCCCGGTGTAGGAGAGAAACATTTTTTGTGATGAACATGGATGAAAAACATGTGAATGATTGCGCTTACTCCCAGGGTAGAAATAATGCATATGTGGACTGGAGTGTGTAAGTGATCTTGGTTTTAAAAGCATGACAAGACTCTCATAAGGCATTCAACACAGGTTGACTGAACTCAATGCAAAAAGGCAGCTTAAATGTGAAAAAAGTTTCCTATCTTCTAAAGATATTATTTTCGGCTTTGGTAGGAATTCATATTTTATCATACAAGAGCTCATCATGTAGATTTTAAATTTTTAAAATAAACCTCTAGAACTTAGTAATGCTAGGAATATGATAAATAGCCGCTCATCCTTCATGAATCATATCGATCAACTATCTAGACGCAGCGCAAACTTATGCCTCCACAATTCAGGTTCAGAGTAAATTCTCCAATTAAAACAGCAGTGTTTAAAACTTAGAAAGATTTAAGTTTGACAATTAGATACTTGACTAGCATGACAACAGAGCAACTATTCATCATCTCCAAAACAAATTTTAATGTTCATCAAGTTTTTAATTGGCTCTAGCCTAGGCGCTTTTTAAATATACTCTAATATATATAACTAAATATTTATTTGGTTTGAATAATTATGTATCTTTTTATCGTTTTGAATTAATAACCTAACAAAAGACTCTATGACTTTCGTGGACCTTCATGTGCCCACATATTTTTGGTATTTTATGACTATATAAAGTATACTTAATAATCGCCTAGGTGTAGTCACCTGATAACTAGGGGATGCTCCTCCACCAAGCTGGATGTTTGTAATACTTGGTGTAGATGTCCTTTGGGGCGAGCTAGCCAGTAGCAGACCTTGTGGTTGCCACTGATAGACTCTCTCCTTGTCACGATGTTGTTCCTGCATGAATACACTCCACAAAAAAGGGAAACCAAAACTCGAGGCTCGAATTTAAAAATGGGTTAGCGGTCAGCCAAAGAGTAATTAATTTTCTTCATGAGCAAATTTTTATGTTGTCAGATTTTAGCAGGATTTTATTTTTCTCTTATTTTTTTGAATTTTCTGTTTATGATGCAGGAATTAAATATGAATGTTATTTTTATTATTTTTATTTTTATGCCACCACAGTTAATATTCCTACGGGGGTCCCATAAGTTTAATTACATGGGGCTTATGTATGTATGATGCCATAGATGATGCAAAAATTTTTTTTTTGTTGTTTTTATATTTTAATGTGCAAACATAATTATGCTACTATATATTAAAGTAAACTTACTAGTGAACTTAAGTAGATAACTACCATTCTAACCTTATGGCTAGGGTGCGGAATTTAAAGTCTACCGACAGGACTTAGAGGAGAATACTTACTTAGTGGGTTCATTGTCTGAGGTCACCTCAGTCAATTCCCCGTCTCGTGGTGGTGCAGCACATGCTTCCTCCTTCCATCTCTTTTCTGTTTCTTCTGCTTCTCTCTTCTCTAGCTCCAGCTCTTCAGCTTTGTTTTCCTTCTCCCACTTTTCTAGATGTGCTAGGATCTCTTCTTTTTCTGCCTTGGCGATTTGGTCCATTCTTTCAGCTTCCGCTTTCCACTCACTCTAGCGTGGTGCTTGTGTGTTCTCTTCTTGCTCCTTGTAGCGGTCTTCATACTTCACAATCTTGTCAGAAAATTCTTCCTAGCTACAGTGAGGCTGGACAGCCTGACGGTGGCATTGGCGTCTTCTCCTGTCGCGTTGCTTCCTAATCTATTCCTGGTTGACAAGTGTTTTAAATTGACAGCATACCTTTCCAGTGGGCAAGTTGAAGTGAATCTGTCCGGACCTGATGTAGATGTTCGCATTGGCGGTGTAGAGAAATGGTCTTCCCAGAAGGATCGGGGATTCGTCGTCTCCCTGCATATCAAGAACTAGAAAATCTGCAGGTATATATTGCCCTTGAATTCTTACCATGACATCCTTGACCACTCCTTCCGGGAACTTTAGTGCTTGATCCGCCATCTGCAACTGAATAAATATTGGGTATAAAGGTAAATCAAATAGATCATCATATACCTGTTTTGACATTACATTGCAGCCTGATCCGGTGTCGCAGATGGTGTTGGCGAAGGTGGTGTCTTTGATTGTGCATTCAATGATTGCTATACCTGGATCACCTCTCTTTGTTGGAAATGGCTTGGATAGCATATGATCATTTTCTGTATTGAGAGCAGTGATTAGTTGAGTAGTTTCTTTAGGTGCGTGCTTGATCTCCCTCCATCTTCTATTGCTTCTATTGTTCTTTTTCTTCGGCACTAATTGCTGTAGTTGCTCTTCTTGTTGATAGAATTGCTTCGGGGCTGCAGGAGCTTTCAGGACGCGGTTCTTAAACGTGAATCTTTCTTTCTTGTCCTTAATGGATAGGACAATCTTGGCATACTCCGCATAGATGATGGCTTTGGTTGTGCACAAGAATGGTCTGCCTAAAATTATGGGTGCCTTCTCATCTACTCCTGTCTCCATGACCATGAAATCAACTGGAACATATGATTGTCCCACTCTGATGACAACTTCTTCTAGTACTCCCTCAGGGTAGCAAATAGACTGATCTGCAAGCTGCAAATGCATGGTTGTGTACAACAGGGGATCATTTAATATTTTCTCATAGATTTCCTTGGGCATAATGTTGACACTAGCGCCGAAGTCGCGGATAGCCTCTGGAAAGTTGTGACATCCTATAGCGATAGGAATGACAGGCCTTCCAGGGTCTCCCATCTTCTCAGGTAGAGAATGGTCAATCCACTGTGACGTCTGTAGGCTCAATATGATATTGGGTTGCATTGTGAATATCAACAAGGTTAGCGGTTTCTAAATCTTCCGGTTGGCCTGGAATCTTACCTTTCTCAAATGGAGGAACAGCAGTAGCCAACTGAGCTAATTGTGATTCTAACATTTTATTAAAGTTGTGCGAATTCTTTATAGCAGAAGCAAAGGTGTCCAATCTAGTATTTATGTTTTCTAGTGCTTTATCATTAGAAGCTATCTTTCTAGTCATTTGACCTAGCAATTCAGATTGGTTAGTAACTAAATCTCTTAAAGGTGGAAGATTGTTTTCCTTGGTTGTTATCTTGGTAATTACCTTGTCGAGGTTGCTGATTCCACCCCTGGTTTTGTTGAGGACGATAGTAGGTGTTGCTGTTGATGAAGTTCACATCCTCTTGCAGTGTAGGGCAGCTAATAGCCGAGTGCCCACAGTCTCCACATTCTTCACATGTCATATGGGAATCATTGATGTGCATGATTTCCTTCTTCTCTATATCGAGCTTCTTCATAATGAGGTCTAGCTTGGCAGTGACCATGTCAGTTTTCTTGAGATGATGGATTCCTCCTCCTTTCTTGCGGGGATGAGTACGTTCTTCATTACAGTTTGAATTTGAGGCCATCTTCTCAACAAGTGCTTTAGCATCTGAGAGCTTAAGTGACAGGAAAGCTCCTCCAGCTGCAGCATCAATAGACTCACGGGTGCTAGAGACAAGCCCGTGGTAGAAAGTCTACATTAATAGCCACCCCTCTATCCCATGATGAGGACAGTCTTCTATGTAGTTCTGGAATCTATCCCATGCTTTAGTGAATGATTCGTCATGTTGTTGTTGGAAACTTGCAATTTTTCCGCACAGAGCGTTTGTCTTGGTGGTAGAAAAGAATTTTGCCAGGAAAGCAGTTGAGCATAGGTTCCATGTAGTGTTCTTGTCTTTGTTGGTGTAGAACCATTGCTTAGCTTTCCCTAATAATGAGAACGGGAAAAGACGGAGTAAAATAGTATCTCTTGGTACTCCTCTGATCGTGAAGGTGCTGCAGATTTCTAGAAAGTGTTGTAGGTGTGCACTTGCATCTTCATGAGCTTTTCCATAGAATTGGTTGGCTTGAACCATGGTGATGAGAGCAGGCTTGAGCTCAAATCCATTCTCCCCAGTGTTGACTACTGGTCCAGTCCGGATGTTTACTGTTGTTGGGGCAGAGAACTCACGCAGTGTCTTCTCAGCCATGTCTTCAAACACAGGAGCCAGATTTTCTCCTAATTGCTCTTCTGTTTGTTCTTCAAATTCTTCTTCTAGTGTTGGAGCTGGCTCCTCCGAAGAGCTAGCTTGAGCAGCAATGGGTGTTCTTGATGGTGACTCGAATTTGTCCCTTGCTTCTACAAACTTCTTCTTTCTAAGGAGTTTCTCTGGATCGTCAGTGAAGTTCTTTGGAAAAGAAAAACCATTCATTCATCACCCTGCATAAGATAAACAAATAATAACAACATGGGTGTACCTGTTTGAGTTAGAGATCGATTGGTAATATGACTTTATCCATTTTGTATATATGTTATCAATATTTCCTAAGTTTATTGTGCCTTCCCCGGCAACGGCGCCAAAAATACTTGTTGGCACTTCTAACGTCGCTATGAATTAACGAGATTAGAAATGCATGGTATTAAATTAACTTGTCATTAGCAACTAGCCACTTCTTTATCACTAGCATTCCTAAGCATGAATTAAGTTGTCATCCCTAATTATAATGCTAAGGAGCAAATATAGATTTATATGTATTATTCAATATGACTAGGCAGAGATATGAATATAAACTAAAATAGATTCTGCAAGCGGACGGAGATAATTATACCATTGTAGCATTTTACCTAGGGAGTTCTTCCGGGTTGTCGATTTATATTTATACCCTTTGGGAAAGCTTGTTATAAACTCTATCTATTATATTGATAAGAAAATATATACAATGAATAAGTGATATTACCAATGTCATCTACTCTACTCATAACAGGCAGAGGTCACAAGATAAATATAGATAAATACGGGTAATAGCATAATCAAGTATCATAATTATAGATAATCATCAGAGCATTTTCTAGTCAATCATAGTTAGCCAATGGATAAACTAAGGAGATAACTGTCTAAGGTAATTCTATAACTACATCAATGAATAACTCTAATTAGTGCAATTACATCTAGTAATCATCACGTAGTCAACCCCTGTATCATAATCACATGTAAGGGGGCATCAACTAGGAAGGATGTGAAACAGATTCATTATCCAACCGGCGGCCCGTGCCCCTGCTGTCCTACATACGGAGGGTGGACTACAGAGGAACCAATGTAGCTGTCAACTACGTGGACTACCACACGCCCCGGCATGTCAGGGTGCACTCCCAGATAAACAAGATATCTAGACACCATGTCTACATATTGTCCATCATCTACCCATTGTACACTTGGATAAACGCTATACGAGCAATTATATGAATTCAATAAGATCGAACTAACTAAACTAGACATATAATCAAAGTAGACAATGACTATTGCAATTAAAAACATATGAACTATTAAGAATAATGTCTCCCTAATCTGAATAATGAATACAATAAGAAAGTAAGAACTAGAACTATACCGAATTCCTACGCTCCGCATGCACGCAGGGGCTTCAGATCCCGATGAAGAACTAAATCTCCTCTACTTCTAATCTAACTAACTAGAACTATGAACTAGAAGGCTCTTGATGAACTTGAAGGCTTCTTGATGCTTGATGGCTTGAGGCCTTGATGAATAATGAATTGACTCTCTCCAAGGGGGTCTACCCATATATTTATAGTCCGGTGGGATGAACGTGCGCCGCAGGATCAAACCGACTTAACCAAGGGCCGAGATGCATCAAGAGAGGCGGTGGAGGAAGCTTCTAGAAGGACGGCTCGGGAACCCTAGATGGGGCGGCCGGCCGGCCATGGTGGGGGCCGGCCGGCCCCCCACCTCGCGGCCTCCCGGCCCCGGTTGCTTCGGTGTCTTTTAGATCCTTCCGACGTCCCAATGTTGATCTTTCCCGTGGCGGATAAGTTTCGTGATTAATATGCACTTTAATCCCTCTTTTCAGCTTTTCTGGAAAAATCCCTAGAAAATATAGAATATGCAAAACTCATAGAAATTGTCAGTTAAAACCCTAGACTAGTGTGTATTCGTGTATCCTCTTGTGTCTAAAGTTCTAATAAATGTTGACGTTATCCACCGTCAACAAGTACAAGCATGAACACCTCTTAGCTTCACCATTCCTAGCCAAGAGAGAGGATCCAGGCATGCCAGCCATTGATTGCACTATTGGACAGTGCTCATTCTACAACGCTTTCTGTGACACCGGATCAGCTGTCAACATTATGTCCAAAAAGGTATATGACTTATTATTCGATACACCTCTATACCCTACCTATATGCAGCTGCAGCTGGCGGACAACACGACGAGATTCCCGGAGGGAGTAGCAAGAGATATCATGGTCAAAATCCACACCCACTATGTCCCAACCAACTTTATGATACTGGACATGGGAGAAGAAGATGAGACACCCATCATCCTTGGGAGGTCGTTCCTCAGCACCACCAACGCTATCATCTACAATGGATCAGGCCAAGTCCACTTTCAATTCCCAGGAGAGAAGGTACGCTGTTATTTTAAAGATTATAACTCTCCTGGATTAGCAGCTTTCACCCTGTCCAAGAGGAGACGTCGGCGCCGGAGGAATCGCTCTCAAAAGAGCAATGTTGAGGCGGAGGCAATTAAAGAAGAATCTACAGCACCAAAGCAACAACCTACAAAGGTATGGAAAGAAAGGGTAACCTCCTCAACTGAGTCATTATCACCAGGAGGTCCAACGTCAGGGTCCCCATCCTCGGGATCCGATGAAGCACCACAGGAGTGATGAAGACGAGAAGTCTTGTCCGGATGACTTTAAACTCCGAACCCTTGCCATAAGGTAACAATGGTAGTTATCCATTTACTTTCGTGCACTTTTAAATTCAAAGGTAGTTTTTATCATCTTTATAATAAAACAACAAAACATTTGGAAAACCTTAAAGCCCCATGTGACATACCTATAGTGCAAGCTAAAGGAGTGTTCACTATGGTGGCCTAAAAATAAAATAAAAATTAGCATACATATTTCCATTCAGTTTGATAAAAGGAAAATCCAAAAATAATCATTGAGCATCTTGCTGCACTACATGCACTATAACACCCTTTGCAAACTTCTCACAATAACCAAGTTCGCGAAACGGCTAACTCCTAACTGTTTATCCTAATCCGTTCCACGAGTTTTGGTGTTTTATGAGATGTTTGCTGCAGGATGACTCTAAGAGCTAGTCCACCTAGGAAGCATCATCTTCATCACTCGAAGTACACCTTCCCTACACACAACTAACCACTGTGTAAAGGAAGCAACTTCTTGTTGGATGAGATGAAGGTTCCCGGCTACACCAGCTCTTACAAGCATGAGCTCCATTGAGAGAACTGCTCAGCTTCAATGCTCAACCACGACAACAACCAGCTTGGGGGAAGGCATCCCCTAGGTACCCAGGTAAGTGTACCTACACGATTATCGAGTCAGTCATAAAAATTAAAAATACCAAAAATATGTGAGCACATGAAGGTTCACCATAGTATCTAAGAAAAATTAAAAATACCAAAAATATATGGACACATGAAGGTCCATGCTTTTTAAGAGTCCTTAGAGTCTTTAGAGTCTTATATAGTATCAGTCTTTGAAAAATGAAAAATCAAATAAAAATGTTTGTCTGTCTAGAGTCAATAAAAGGAAGCTCTTGAGATGATTTGAAATGATGAAAAGCTACTCTGTTACAACACCTTTGAAATGCCTAGAGTTTAGATAAAAGTTTTCCCGAGTTTTAGCTCCAACTGTTTGACATGAGAATTTGCTCTGAGCCTAAAACTTATGGGTTGCATACGTTTGAACTAAGTTTAGGTACTTGATTGATAAGATTGAGAAAGTCTGAGCTGCTATTTATCTTATTCTAAGTGACACTAGAGTTCTGGAGATTTATCTTTTGAAAAATACAAAAACATAATAAGTTCCTACATGACAAAGCTTACATTCCCACCAGAGCCAAACATGATAAGATAGGCTAGTTAAACTTCCACATACATGCTACTTGTCTTGCATTGAGTTTTGTCAACCTTTGTGACCCTGGTGAGAAATTTGTCATGCTCTTGAATCAAGATCCACCTCTATATGCACTACACTACACTGGAGTAGACGCAACAACATGCCATTCCACCTACATCCATTCCAAAAATGTTTTTCTCCTATATTGGGAGAGAACACCAAAAATATTCCATTAGGTTAGCCACCCAATAAATGCTCCATGTTCCTGTTGTTATCTCTCCAAAACCCATCAATGCCAAAAGGAGTGCTATGAGCTATGCTAAAAGATATTTGAAAAAAAGAAGAGAAAAGAAGAGAGAAAAGGAGAAGAAAAGAAAGATGGACAAGTGTCCATGTGCAACAATGGGTACGTAGATGCCTGACTCCCTGAGAAAAAAAAGAAAGAAAAAGATAGCTCATAACCTCTGTCCAGTTTCCAACATTCAAAAGGAGAGAGAAGCATCCAAGGAGCTGAATAGAATTAGGTTCCACCATATATCCACCATATATCCACCATATTCATCCACCTATACTTCTTGATTCGACTACATGACTCGTTTCTCCGTGCATCCATTGTTTGACTTTACAACATATGCATTGCAAGTTTGCTCTTTCAGTTTTCTCCTTACCTATGAGCTCCACATAAGCTTTAGCTATAAGATGAAAAGAGAGGTAACTATCATCACTGCCTTGGTGAGAATCCACAAATAACACATATATTGAGAGACTTGAGAGTGTCATATATGGAAAGCTCTGAGTTTTATTTAAAAATCTCTAAAAACTCCAGAATGATAGTTGATTGAAGAGCTTGAGACATAGTGCTTAGATGAGATCTTTTTATCTGTCAAGTACTCAAGACCCAAGGAAGAGCTAATAAGCCCCACAGTCAAAGGTAATATGGGTAAGTTTGAAGGTCGGCTCGGTTATTGCATAACTTAGAAGGGAATTTCTGTGCATTGCGGGTATATTTCAAGGGAGTTGC
The DNA here is from genome assembly GCA_015844335.1 of Chrysopogon serrulatus. NCBI lineage: Eukaryota > Viridiplantae > Streptophyta > Magnoliopsida > Poales > Poaceae > Chrysopogon > Chrysopogon serrulatus. Next base: position 106,386 of record JADLZL010002214.1, read on the forward strand.
TCGAGATGGCTACAATGCTTAAACATATATATATATATATATATATATATATCTTACAATAACTTTTCTAAGTTTTCTTTGCTAAGGGACTAGCAAAGGTTAAGCTTGGGGAGTTGTTGATGGTTGTTATTATACGAAACCAACCGTCAACTAGCCATGGAAAAGGATGCAATTGTGATCACCAAAGTAGATATAGGATTTACACCGACAGAATTCCATGAGTTTTGGTGTTTCCTTTGTTTACTGCAGCATAAAGCTGGAAAAGACGCAACCACGAGCTTATCGGAATATAGAGCGGGAAAATGCAGACCGTGGCATCACGGGGAAGAATCTAGAAGAGACGAGAAGGCACCACGCCGAGCCGGGGGGGGGCGGCCACCAGGTGGGACCGGCCGGTCCCACCCTAGACCGGCCGGTCTGGCCCGGGGCCCGGTCGCAGCCCGGTTCGCCCGGTTCACTCCACCGCCTTTGAGGATCAATCCTAGCCGCCCGTCAAGGTCGGTTTCATCCGATGGCTCACGATCATCGCCCAGGGCTATAAAAGGAGGGCAGGACCCCCCTGGGAGGGAGGCACATTCATTCATTCCTCATTCAATGTCCGATCATCAGCCAGAAACCCTAATCAGAGCTCCTTAGCTAGGGCTTAGATAGCTAGTTAGAACTAGAGGGAGGCAAGCGCAGGCTTGGATTCCGAAGCCATCAAGAGCTTGGATTTGGTATAGTTCTTACCTCCTCTCGCCTTTGTTCTCTCTCATTGTATAGTTATATGATTGCTACAATTGAATTGATGAATACTTATCTACTTATATTCATAGTTATATTGTTCTCTATCTATTGTGGTTATATACTTAGTATAGCTAGATTGACATTATACTTATCCATAGGTTCGTATAGCGCTCATCTAATTGATCGTTGGGTGAGTGGTAAATATTGTGTAAGCATGGTGCTTATACGTTATTTATCTGCGAATGCACCCTATAAGCCGGGCTTGGTAGATCGCGGGTGTGACAATCCTGTTGAGTCCTATGTAGTCCAAACCCCGTTTATAGGCACAGCAGGGCTTTTGTATGAAGCAAGGGTGTGCTATGTTCTCAAACTTCCCTAGTGTTGATGGTGGATAGCGTCAACATTTTATATATCGAAAGGCATGAAACACACAGTAATATCTAGAAGGCTAGGGGTTTATCTAATAATTTCTATGAGTTTTGGTGATTTATCAATTTTCAGGGACTAAACTAGAAAACACCGAAAAAGGGGCATAACTACAAATCTACACCACGGAATTATCCGAAACTCAGGAATACGCCAAACTACTCTAGAAGGATCTAGAAGACACCAGAGCGAAGAAGAGGCGAAGCCACCTCCAGGTGGGGCCGGCCGGCCGGCCCCCTATGAGGGGAACCCTCCCCCTTCTGGAATGTTCCTCCACCGCTTTTGAGGATCAATCTCTGCCCTACGTGAAGTCGGTTTGATCAAACAGCTGTCGTGCATCCCACCGGGCTATATAAGCGGAGCCAGACCTCACCGTGGAAACCCTAGAATTCGTTCCAATTCATTCAATACCTCATTCAAGTCATTGAAGGTAGAGCCAGTTGAAGATCAAGTCATCTAGAGCTTCAAGTTCTAGTTCCTCATAGCCTTCTAGTTCATAGTTTAGCATAGTTAGATCTAGATTAGAGGAAGTCAAGGCGTGTTAATCCGTCTTGGATTCCATAAGTTGTCAAGAAGAGAAGAGTCTGGTATAGTTCTTAAGCTTTTCTTTCTTATTGTATTATCTGCGTTCGTATGATATTTACTAGCAACATTGTTCTTCATCTTAGTTTAATTATTATATTCTTTGTCTACTTCAATACATCTAGTTTAGTTGGTTTGCAATTATATTCATGCACTGGTTCGTATAGCGCTCATCTAGTTGATCATATGGTGAGTGGTAGGCAATATGTAGACATGGTGTCTAGATGCTTTGCTTATCTGTGGCTATCCCCAGTTGTGCCAGGTAGTGAGGTAGATCATGGGTGTGACAGACCCATTGAGTGCTTTGTAGGCCTTCCCCCATACGGTGGATTAGTAGAGTGGGATTGTCAGGTTGAGAGGAGGTTCCTGTACTCATCTTTTTCTGTACATTGCTCCGATGTGTTTAGGAACTATGGTAGTATAACTTGACAATGATTACTAGATGTACTTGCACTAGTTGACGTAGCTTTGGCATGTAGTTAAATACATAGGAGTTATTTCTCTATTACTTGATTAGACAACACTGACATGATTAGAGTGCTATGATGGATTAGTATCATTAGGAGATGACTGATTAATGGCCCATTATCGTTATCATTATCATTATTATCTTTATCATATTATTTATCTTGTGACGTACCCCTGTTATGAGTAGAGTGTATGACATTGGTTACATCGTCTATTCAATGCATATACATATACATGTTATCAATACTATGAGTAGCTTCTTAGCGATGCCTTCCCAGTGGTAGAATATAAATGACAATCTGGTAATACTCTAGGTAAAATGCTACAATGGTATAATTTTCTGTCCGCTTGCAGAATTGTTCTTAGTTTATATTCATCTTTATTTATTTCTGCCTAGTCACATAAAATGATAAGATTTAGTACCAAAGTTTATTCCTACCTTTACAATTGGGGATGACAACCTAGTTTTACAGTTAGGAGTAAGGGTCAAGAGGCTAGTGGCTAGTTACTAAAGGCAAGTTAATTAGTACCAACATTTCTAGTGTCATTGCGTGGGATAAAGGTTTGGGTTTTATTGCAGTGACGTTAGAAATGCCAACAAGCATTTTTGGTGCCGTTGCCGGGGAAGGCTAATAAACTTAGAAAAAAGTATTGATAACATATATGCATTATGAATAAGACTGATCACCCAATTGACCTCTAACTCAAACAGGCTTACCCTTGTTCTATTTATTTGTATATCTTATGCAGGGTAATGAATGAATGAACAGGTTTGCTCTCCTAGATAATTACGTTGAAGATCCAGAGAGACTCTTATGAAGAAGGAAGTTTGCTGATACGAGGGACATCTTTGAATCACCATTAAGAACACCCTCCACCGAAGCTCAATCTTCGAGGAATCAAGCTCTAACATCTGAAGGAGAAGAATTAGAAGAATCAGGAAGTTTAGCACCAGCTTTTGAAGCTATGGCTGAGAAGACGCTACACGAGTTCTCTGCTCCAACAACCGCCAACATCCGCACTGGAGCTAACGTCAATATTGGTGATAATAAATTTGAACTCAAGCTTGCTCTTATCACTATGGTTCAAGCTAGTCAATTTTGTGAAAAGGCTCATGAAGATGTAAGTGCACATTTACAACACTTTCTAGAGATTTGCAGCACCTTCACTATTAGAGGAGTATCAAGAGATGCTATTCTACTCCGCCTTTTCCCATTTTCACTTCTAAGAAAAGCAAAACAGTGGTTCTACAACAACAAAGAAACCAACACTACATGGGACAAATGCTCAACTGCTTTCCTAGCAAAGTTCTTTCCTACAGGCAAGACCAATGCTCTACGTGGAAAAATTTCAAGCTTTCATCAACAATATGATGAATTGTACGCCGAGGCATGGGAACGTTTTCAAGATTATATTACAGAATGCCCTCATCATGGAATGGAGGATGATTGGCTACTTATGTAGACCTTCTATCATGGGCTAGTCTCTAGTACCCGTGAATCCATGGATCTTTGCAAATTTGGAGGAGCTTTCTTGTCACTTAAGCTCGCCGATGCAACAGCACTTGTAGAGAAGATGGCCTCAAATCAGAGTTGGAATGAAGAACGTGTGCAACCCCGCAAGAGAGGAGGAGGCATGCATCATATTAAGGAGATTGACATGGTCACTGCAAAGCTAGACCTTATAATAAAGAAGCTTGACAGCAAAAGCAACGAGAATAGAGAAGTCATGCACATTGATGACTCCTGCATGACTTGTGAAGAATGTGGAGATGTAGGACACTCAGGAAGCAACTGCCCTACACTCCAAGAGGATGTGAACTTCATCAACAACAATACCAGCTATCGTCCTCAGCAAAATCAAGTATGGAATCAGTCGAATCAACGGTGGAATCAACCCAATCAAGGATGGAACCAGCAAAGGCCCAACTACCAAGTAACAACCAAGGTAGCAACAATTTCAATAGCAATTTCAATCAACCACCTTTAAGAGAAGTAATTTCCAATCAGAATAAAGCTGTAGAAAATTTATCCAAGAAGGTAGCATCCAATGATAAAGTACTAGAAAATATAAATACTAAAATAGATAGTCTAACCTCTGCTATTAAGAACCAGCTTAGCTTTAATAAAATGTTAGAATTACAATTAGCTCAGCTGGCGGCCGCGGTTCCACCGATCCATGAAGGTAAGATTCCTGGGTAACCCCTAGAGCCCGAAACCGCAAATCTTGTTGATGTCCGTGCAGGTTATTACATAGAAGAAATGTTAGAAGGATGGAAGGATGAATCCATGCCACTCAAGAGAGGAGATCCAGGAAGACCCGTGATTCCCATCTCTATTGGGCAACACGATTTCTCTGAGGTCATCTGTGACCTTGGCACTAGTGTCAACATCATGCCAAAGGTAATCCTTGATCATATTTTTCCATAGGCAACTTTGTTGTACACGGATATGTGCTTGCAGCTTGCAGATCAGACAGTTAAACACCCCAAGGAATCCTAGATGACGTATGCATATGAGTGGGACAATCATATGTTCCAGTAGATTTTGTGGTTCTGGATACCGGCAAAGATTTGAAGAGTCCTGTCATCCTAGGCCGACCATTCTTGAGTACTACAAAAGCAGCCATCTATGTAGACAGTGCAACAATATGTTTCACTATCAAGAGCAATGAAGAGAAATTCAGTTTCAAAGACAGGACCCTTGAAGATCCTATCAACACTTACTATCTAGAGAAGTCGATGTACAAAGAAGAAGAAGTACGGAAGACCTGTCCAAAGAGAAAGATGAAGAACAAGAAGCAAGAAGGAAAGAAGACTCAGATAGTCAAAGTAACAGAATACAGACAGGGTCGTCACTCAGCTTTGCCAGTCTTAGCTAAAGATCCTGTCTACCATCGATAGAGTGCATCATTGGATAGAGCTTTTTCTACTCAGCCGTTTGCGACACTGGATCAGCAGTCAACATAATGTCAAAAGAGGTATACAATACACTATTTAATGAACCTATCAACCCAACATATATTTTGCAGCTGGCAAACAACACAACATGAATCCCAGAGGGACTAGCAAGAAACATCACGGTTAAGATCCACACCAACTCTGTCCCTGCCGACTTTATGATCTTGGACATGGGAAAAGAAGATAAGACACCTATCATACTTGGAAGGCCATTCCTCAGCACCACCAAAGCTATCATCTATAATGGAACAGGCCAAGTCCACTTTCACTTTTTAAGAGAAAAGGTACGCTCTTATTTTAGAGATTATAACTCTTCTGGATTACCAGCTTTCACTAGGACCAAAAAGACAAGCCAGTGCCGCGCCTTGAGAAGAAAAGTTGAGGAGGAGAAAGCAAAAGAAAAATTAACTACACCTGAAGAACATCCACAACCAACCAAAGTATGGAAGAAAAAGGACATCCCCTCAATCGAATCATCAACATTAGAAGAGGCAACATCTGGGTCCCCATCAGGATCCACTGAAGAACCCTCAACATGATGACCACAAGAAGTCTTGTTCGGATGACTTTAAACTCCATACCCTCGCCATAAGGTAACAATGGTAGTTATCTAATTACTCTAGTATATTTATTCTTTTACATGTTTAGAAAAGAAAATAAAAATTCTTTACTGCTTTATCATAAAACCTTAAAAAGCTCCAAAGGATTAGGCTTATGGTCTACCCCGTAAGAATATTCACTATGGTAGCACAAAAATAAATTTCCTTTTCTTTGCATTATAAATAGAAAAGCACAAAAATATAAGAGTCATGCTACACATTCATATCTGCTCATAAAGATAATCAATTACTCATCTGGCTGATCGCTAACCCCTTATCATATTCGAGCCTCGAGTTTTGGTTTTCTTTTTGGAGTACACTTTTACAGGACATACTATGAAGGAGTGAGACAGGACAGTGGGTCACCACTGCTAAGCTTACTCTAAAAAAATCATTCAAGAGAAATATGGCAAACATCTAGCTTAGGGGAGGAGCATCCCCTAGTTATCAGGTAACTATACCTATGCGATTTATCGAGTCTGTCTTGTAGTTATAAAATACCAAAAATATGTGGGCACATGAAGGTCCACGTCTGTTTAGTCTTTTAAGAGTCTTTAATAAAATCTGAAAAGCAATAGAAAGAAGTTTTAGTCAGTCTAGTTAATTAGAGTGTGTCTAGAGTTAACTATGAACTAGAAGTTTTGTTTTGGAGATGATAAATAGTTGCTCTGCTAGAATTATTTTAAATACCTAGTTTTCAACCTTGAGTTCTTCTAAGTTTTGGACATGATTGCTTTAACTTGATAATTTACTCTGAACCTGAAACTTATGGAGTAATATGCTTGAGCTAAGTCTAGATGATTGACGGATATGATATAAGAGAGTCTGAGCTACTATTTATCTTATTCTTGATAATGCTAAATTCTGGAGATTTGTCTTTTGAAAATTTCAAACCTTTACATGATGAGCTCTTGTATGACAAGGTTGAATTCCTACCAAGGCCGTATGATACATATTTAGATTAGAAAACCTTTGCTCATTTATGCTACTTGCTTTGCATTGAGTTTAGTCAACCTTTGTTGTATACTTAAGAGAGTCTTGTCATGCTTTTAAAATCAAGATCACTCACACACTCCATCCACATATGCATTACTCCTACCTTGAGAGTAAGCGCAACCATTTTCTACTTTTATCCATTTTCACCTAAAAATGTTTCTCCTACATTAGGAGAGAACACCCAAAAAAAAACATAAACCCATAGGACAGCCTTTGTTTATTTGCTCAAGTTCATTATTGTTATCTCTTCAATTAATTATTATATCTAAGGATGCATGTGGCTATGTAAAAATAAGAAGGGAGTAAAAGATGGACAAGTGTCCCAGCATTAAAACAATGGGTACTCAAATGCCCACCTCCTAATGAAAAAAAAGAAGAAGAAAATAAAGATAGCCCATGTTTTCTTGAGAAGTTCTGAAAGTCTAAGAAAGAAGAGAAATTCATTTTGAAGAGCAAAAGTAGAATTAGGATTAGCCTCCACATATACACCTATCCACCATATTCCACATACATGCACATCTTGGTTTGATTGTATGACTCGATTCTCTATAGATCCATTGTTTGACTTTGTAATATATGAATTGCAAGTATGTTTATCCTTGTTTAATGCCACTCCTATAAACTCCACTATAATCTCTAGAATTGGGAAGGCATGATATCATGAATGCCTCAGTGAGATCTACAAATATCACATACTTGAGAGACCGAGGGTGTCATACAATTAAGTTCTGAGTTTTATTGCGAAAATTTACAAAACTCTAGAATATTAGTTGAGTGAAGAATTTAAGACATAGTGCTTGACTTGATTGTTCTGTCTTTTAATTACTCAAGACCCACATAAAGGTTAAAAGCTCTACAGTTAAAGGTGATATGGGTGAGTTTGAAAGTTAGAGCAGTTTTGTCTAAATCCAGAGGAATTTTTATGTGAGAGCATGTGTACTTGTCAGAATAAAAGCATTGTAGCAACTCCTGATCCAACTCTAGGTTTTGCTAAGGGACTAGCAAAAGGTAAGCTTGGGGGAGTTGTTGACGGTGGATAGCGTCAACATTTTATATATCGAAAGGCATGAAACACACATCAATATCTAGAAGGCTAGGGGTTTATCTAACAATTTCCACGAGTTTTGGTGATTTATCAATTTTCAGGGACTGAACCAGGAAACACCGAAAAGGGGCATAACTACAAATCTACACCATGAAATTATCCGAAACTCAGGAATACGCCAAACTACTCTAGAAGGATCCAGAAGACACCAAAGCAAAGAAGAGACGAAGCCACCTCCAGGTGGGGCCGGCCGGCCCACCTGCCAGGCCGGCCGGACCCCTATGAGGGGATCCCTCTTCCCCCTTGTGGAATGTTCCTTCACCGCCTTTGAGGATCAATCTCAGCCCTACGTGAAGTCGGTTTGATCAAACGGCTGTCGTGTATCCCACCGGGCTATATAAGTGGAGCCAGACCTCCCCTTGGAAACCCTAGAATTCATTCCAATTCATTCAATACCTCATTCAAGTCATTCAAGGTAGAGCCAGTTGAAGATCAAGTCATCTAGAGCTTCAAGTTCTAGTTCCTCATAGCCTTCTAGTTCATAGTTTAGCATAGTTAGATCTAGATTAGAGGAAGTCAAGGCGTGTTAATCAGTCTTGGATTCCGGAAGTTGTCAAGAAGAGAAGAGTCTGGTACAGTTCTTAAGCTTTTCTTTCTTATTGTATTATCTGCGTTCGTATGATATTTACTAGCAACATTGTTTTTCATCTTAGTTTAATTATTATGTTCATTGTCTACTTCAATACATCTAGTTTAGTTGGTTTGCTATTATATTCATGCACTTGTTCGTATAGAGCTCATCTAGTTGACCATATGGTGAGTGGTAGGCAATATATAGACATGGTGTCTAGATGCTTTGCTTATCTGCGGATGTTGACAGTCCTTAACGCCTATTTTATACCATCAACTATTGCTCAATATAACATGATATCAACCATAAAACATAGTTGTAGGGTTTGATTCGAACGAGTTCCACGAGTTGTGTTGTTCTTGATCATTTTGCAAGTATTTCCAATTTTGTACAGAATAAAAGTATCTCAAATGATGATTTGGAGTGCACCATTGTGACAGGCTTGTCGAGATGATCGAAACGGACATATCATTTGCTATATTCGGAGTCTATAGTCAAAAGATATCAATTCTACACCGAAACCCACACTAGAAGACTCTAGAAGGCACCAGAAGGCGATGTACCGAAGGTGGGGCCCACCTCCTACAGGGTGGGGCCGTCCGGCCCCACCCCGGGGCCGGCCGGCGCCCTCCAGAACCCAATCAAGGCCCGCTTCGACGGACGGCCTTCTACCGCCTTAGGGTTTGCATCTCCACCATTGCCGAAGTCGAATTAGTCCCACATCGCCTGTCCAGAAGAGGTGGAGGCTTTTCTAGACTATAAATAAAGAGGTAGACCCCCCTCCCTAAGGGCACCATATTATTGGAGATGTAGAGGCGTCCCTCGAATGGATGACCTCTCATCTCTAGAGAATTAGGGCTAGACTTTCCAATGTAGTTCTAATTGAGAGTTAGGGAGAGCGGCGCTACGCCCGGGTTCTGGAGGAGTCTTCGGAAGAGTCATCAGAGTTTTTGTATGTCTTTATATTTATTCTTTGTAAGACTTATGCTTTAATATATTTTATCTTCTCTATTTACTTTTATGCATTACATTTAATTGGTTAGTATAGTTGTTATACTTTAGCATAGGATCTCCGCCCGTATCGGGTGCTCTAGTTATTAATTGTGACTAGAGTAGTAATTGGTAGTGTAGACATGGAGTCTAGGCTATATATTACCTGAGATTGCACCCAGTCCAACATATAGTTGTGGTAGCCCCAGGTGATGATAGCCCTGACGGCCGACGTATTCCACCATGTTAGGGTTGGTGTTTGTAGGACCGTAGTCGGAGCTTCCTAGTCCCTTTCTCACCCCTTTCCGTGACTAGTGTTCTGATGTCCCGAAGTGTTATTGTGTGATTGCTTTACCTTCCATAAATCAGTTATTATAGAACCCAAGTAATAGAGAAGTATTTAGGAACCTTGAACTCTCCCATTGTCCTCTCACTTTAGCTATTTACTCTTTTATCATAGAATTCTCTCGTGTGTGTCATATATGCATAATTCCTATCATCAATATATTGTTTACCCCTACTTTAATCTAGTTGGTGTATTAGTTAGTAGATACATGATGGTGAACTATCAATGTCTCTATCCATTGTTTCCCAGTGGTAAAATATAAATAACGATACGGAATACCCGGTAATATGCTACAATGGTTTTTTACGTAAAGGCGCTATGAATCTTTCATATTTTAATTGTGCATAAGAAATACCAACAAGCATTTTTGGCGCCGTTGCCGGGGAAACAATTGGCGTAAAGATTTTGATAATGATCTTGATATCTGCTAATCTAGTATGTCGCTAGCTTTAGTAGGATTACCCCTGTTTTTTGTTGAGTTGTGGAATAAGCAGAATATCAATCGTTTCAATCTTCGGCGAAATTCCACAAGAACAAGACATAGGAGATCTTGAAGAACTCAGGGTGTCTAAACATACATGATCCATCAACAATGAAGCCCTGCCATCTCACAGGTATGTATAAATATTTATATATATTATTCTAACCATGTGTAGATTAGAAAAGAAAAGTCGTCATCACATGAATTCAAGGTTCATTACATGTGATGAATAAAGACGCTGCGCTAATCACAAATACCATTGTGATTCATGGTAAGTATGATCAAGAAAGGTGAGAAAGTCTTGCTCATAGACTTTAAATTTAATGAGTAGTTATCCTGTTGCATTCTATTGCATGTTTACTTTGAATAATCTATGCATTTACTCCATCTCATATCAAATCCATAGCATGTTTAGTTTCTTGCACATATGTATGTCACTTGCATCTCTACTTAAAAAAATGAAAAAAATACTCTCACCATACATGATCATGCTTTCATCTCTATTTGAGTAAATCTCTATATGCTCTCATGCTACCTTGTTTGCTATAGTATGCTTAGGTTTGGAGTATCTTCATACATCTTTTAAATGAAGCATGGTGCTTAGTTTAGGAGTGGTGATCTTAATTCCAAAGGCTTTTAAATTAAGCATGGTGCTTAGGTTAAAATGTCTTTCTAAATCAAATTAGACGTGGTGTCTAGGTTGATTTTTGAACCGAAAAGTATGTTTTAGTAGACCTTTGGATATTTTGTTGGACTAACCCATACAGGAAACTCCTAAATTCAATTCGGGTAAGTCAAGAGATGAACTCACATCAGAGATGAATCAAGGCATGTGATCAAGTCCAATAACTTTGCACAAAAGAAAGACACAGCTCATTCTCCATGGAAGAGTAGTAAGTATCAAAGTTTATTCACTTAATCTTTTATCGCAAGTTACCTTTGCCTTGAACCGTATAAAAGTGCAGCCACCAACAAGATTTGTTAGAAGAAATCTATGCTAAAGTAATCCTAAAAGTCCATCCTTTCATTAGCTTAGATGAAATTCGCATGAATTATATGGATCATAACCCATATGCCAAACTTGTTGCAATCCTTCGGGTATGTGTCCACTAATATTTATGCAGGGAAGAAAGAATAAATGTCTGATCATGGTTTAAAATGAAGAAAGGAGAACAAGTGTATAGAAAGGACTAAGATGGAAAGAAATAGATAAAAGAACACTTCAACGCCTTCTACACTTTACCATGATAGTGGACCAATCATTTTACAAGACATAAGGTATGTTTACCTAAGCCTCATACAACTTTAAACTATATTCAATATCTTATACCACGTCATTAATCCATACCTTATGTCATGCTTAATTTGCTAAAACTTAAAACAATTTGGTTCACCTACATATTCTTGGTTCTATTCGAATAAATATCTTTAGTCTTTTGAACTTCCTTAGTCTATTATGAGTATGCTTTAGAATATTACTTAAACATTATAACATCAAAGCATATTTGTATAAGAATTTAGCTGTATATATAGACTATCCTCTCCTGTATAAAAAATATTTAAATCATATTAGGAGATTTCATAGAATCAAATCAAGATTAGAGGTATTCTTCAAAATTATATCTTCGCCTTAACCTTGTTGGAAAATTTGAAGTAATAGTGAATCATTTAAAATATGAGCTACAGATTAATCTTTAACTACTTGGCAAACACTATCCACACTTTAAAAAGATAGTATATTCCTTCGGGTATGTGTTGTCTACTAATCCCTTGCAGAGAAGAAATAATGAGAGAAGCAAAAGTTTAAAGGAGTGAGAAAGAAGTACAACATAGGAGACAAGATGCTAATGATCAACTCAAAATGCAAGGAAGGAAAAGACCATTGAAATTCATCTACCTTCTACCACATGGTGTTATCATGCTCCAAAGTAGTAAAGGTAACATATTAAAGGTAAGTGGTCATCATTTTCTCTTGATCTTGGAGTATACATCATAGCACTATTCTTTTGATTTCAATCTTAACCAAATGAGCTCAAATATGATATATCTTATTTTGGAAGATGAACAATCCTTCCATAGGTTAAGTAACTCCACTCTTTTTATCTCATAAGCTTAAATATTATATTTATACTTTTGATATTCTCACCCAAGATGTAAATAAACAATATGAAAAGACATCAATCTTATTGTGCCTAAGGTTAGAGAATAAAAAAAATTCTAGTTCTGTTGGTGTTTTCCCACCAATAGAGCCCGTGCACTTGATCTCTACCTTGTCTTTATAAGCGAGAACCCACTTCAAGCAAAGTGTGGGAAGATTCCCTAAATTCTACAAGTGGGAGTTCTAAACTAGTAACAAGGATGCACATAAGATTGGCTTTGAGATGCTAACAAAAAGAAAGGAAGAAGGTGGCACCACCATTGGAAACGCCACTAGTAGAGACACCACCTCAATCCTCATCCTTAGAAGCAAACCGAAGTACTCGATCAATGAACTATCGCAAGAAGGAGTCCGGTTCGGAGGACTCAAAACATCGAACCCTCGCCGTGAGGTAACATCGATAGTTATTCATATTTACTTTGAACATTGCATGTTTTATTTTCTCTTAAGCATGTTTACTTTTTTTCTGCATTAGTATTGTATATAGGAAATAACATAAATAAATAGATATGCATTAGGTTGCATTCATGCATCTTAAAAAAACTTTAAGCCCCATATGAAACCCTTGTAGCGTAAAAGTTACTGGGAGTTCTCACCGTGGTGGCTTACAAAAAAAAAAATACATATCATACATTTGTACTTTCTGCATATAAACCTATAAAATCTAAAAATATTAATTGAGCATCCTGCCCCAATACTGTTATTATCATAAACATACTTTTAAAACCTCCACAACACCCAATCCTCTAAAACGGCTAACCACTAACGTTTTATCCTAATACCGTTCCACGAGTTCCGGTGTTTTGTGAGAGCTTTCTGCAGGATGACTCCAAGAGCTAGCTCTCTCGGGGAATCTTTATCTTCATCACTCGAAGCACATCTCTCCGACACACACACCTGACCTCTGTGTGAAGGAAGTAACTTCTTGGGTGATGAGATTGAAGTATTTCTAGCAACATTTGCTCTTATAAGTATGAGCTCCTCTATGAGGACCACTCAGCTTTAATGCTCAACTACGACAACATCCAGCTTGAGGGAGAGCATCCTCTAGTTATCAGGTAAGTATACCTATGCGATTATCGAGTCTATCTTATAGTCATAAAATACCAAAAATATATGGGCACATGAAGGTCCACGTCTGTAGAGTCTCTTATGAGTCCATTAGTCTAAAAGAAATAAAAAGATAAATAATGATTAAAATCAAATAAAGATAGTTTAATTATTAGGGTGTGATCATAAAGTGTGTTTATTAAGAGTCAAATAAAAACTAAAGAACCATAAAATTTTGTCTTGGAGATGATGAATAGTTGCTCTATCGTAATTCCTTTTAAGTGCCTAGTTTTCAACCTTAAATTCTCCTGAGTTTTGGATATGACTATTTTGATATAAGAATTTACTCTGAACCTAAAACTTGTGGAGGCATATGCTTAAGCTAAGTCTAGGTGATTGAGGGATATGATATGAGAAAGACTAAGCTACTATTTATCTTATTCCTAACGATACTAAGTTCTGGAGATTTATCTTTTGAAAACTCTAAAAATCTTACATGATGAGCTCTTGTATGACAAAGTTTGAATTCCTACCAAAGCCATACATGATATACATTTAGATTAGGAAAACCTTTGCTCATTCATGCTGCTTGCTCTGCATTGAGTTCAGTCAACCTTTGTTGTATACCTTATGAGAGTCTTGTCATGCTTTTTAAAATCAAGATCACTTACGCACTCCACCCACATATGAATTACTCCTACTCTGGGATATAAGCGCAATCATTTCCATTTTCATCCAGATCCACCTTAAAAATATTTTTCTCCTACACTAGGAGCAAACACCCAAAAATACACCCTATAGGACAGCCCTCATTTAATTGCTCTGATTTCTTATCATTATCTCTCCAATTATTTATATTCAAAGGATACATGTCGCTATGCAAAAGCATTGAAAAAAAAGAAGAAAAGGGGAGTAAAAGATGGACAAGTGTCCCAGCAATTAAAATAATGGGTACATAGATGCCCACCTCCCAGATAAAAAAAAAGAGAGAGAAAAAAAAAGAAATAAAGAAAGAATAAAGATAGCCCATGTTTCTCCGTGAAAAGTTTTAAGTTTTAAAAGGAGAGAGTTATTTTCAAAAGAGCAAAAGTAGAATTAGGATTAGCCATTAAATACCATATATACACCTAACCACCATATTCCATACACATGCACATCTTGATTTGATTGTATGCCTAGATTCTCTATGAATCTATTGTTTGACTTTACAATATATGAATTGCAAGTATGCTCATCTTTGTTTAATGCCACTCCTATGAGCTCTACTATAATCATTAGTTATAGGAGGGCATGACAACATAAATGCCTCAGTAAGATCCACAAATATCACATACAATAAGAGATTTGATGGTGTCATACAATTAAGCTCGAAGTTTTATTTTGAAAACTTGTAAAAAACTCTAGAATATTAGTTTAGTGAAGAATTTGAGACATAGTGCTTGACTTGATTATTCTATCTTTCAATTACTCAAGATCCACGTGAAAGTTGAAAAGCTCCATAGCTAATGGTAAAATGGGAAAGTTTGAAAGTTAGAGCAGTTTTGTCTAATTCAAAGGAGAATTTCAGTTTGAAAGCATGTGTACTTTTGAGAAGTGAAAGCATTGTAGCAACTCCTGATCCAAGTTTAGTAGTTAGGCTTTGCTAAGGGACTAGCAAAGGGTAAGCTTGGGGAACTTGTTGACAGTCCTTAACGCCTATTTTATACCATCAACTATTGCTCAATATAACATGATATCAACCATAAAACATAGTTGTAGGGTTTGATTCTAATGAGTTCCACGAGTTGTGTTGTTCTTGATCATTTTGCAGGTATATCCAATTTTGCACAGAATAAAAGTATCTCAAATGATGATTTGGAGTGCACCATTGTGACAGGCTCGTCGAGATGATCGAAACGGACATATCATTTGCTATATTCGGAGTCCGAGTCAAAAGATATCAATTCTACACCGAAACCAACACTAGAAGACTCTAGAAGGCACCGTAAGGCGATGTACCGAAGGTGGGGCCCACTGCTACAGGGTGGGGCCGCCCGGCCCCACCCCCCGGCCGGCCCGGCGCCCTCCGAGCCCAATCAAGGCCCGCTTCGACGGACGGCCCCCTACCGCCTTAGGGTTTGCATCTCCACCGTTGTCGAAGTCGAATTAGTCCCACATCGCCCGGCCCGTAAGAGGTGGAGGCTTTTCTAGACTATAAATAAAGAGGTAGACCCCCCCTCCCTAAGGGCACCACATTATTGGAGATGTAGAGGCGTCCTTCGAATGGATGACCTCTCATCTCTAGAGAATTAGGGCTAGACTTTCCAATGTAGTTCTAGTTGAGAGTTAGGGGGAGAGCGGCACTACGCCCGGGTTCCGGAGGAGTCTTCGGAAGAGTCATCGAGTTTTGGTATGTCTTTGTATTTATTCTTTGTAAGACTTATGCTTTAATATATTTTATCTTCTCTATTTACTTTTATGCATTACATTTAATTGGTTAGTATAGTTGTTATACTTTTAGCATAGGATCTCCGCCCGTATCGGGTGCTCTAGTTATTAATTGTGACTAGGGTAGTAATTGGTAGTGTAGACATGGAGTCTAGGCTATATATTACCCGAGATTGCACCCAGTCCAACATATAGTTGTGGCAGCCCTGTGTGGTGACAGCCCCGACGGCCGACGTATTCCACCATGTTAGGGTTGGTGTTTGTAGGACCGTAGTCGGAGCTTCCTAGTCCCTTTCTCACCCCTTTCCGTGACTAGTGTTCTGATGTCCCGAAGTGTTATTGTGTGATTGCTTTACCTTCCATAAATCAGTTATTATAGAACCCAAGTAATAGAGAAGTATTTAGGAACCTTGAACTCTCCCGTTGTCCTCTCACTTTAGCTATTTACTCTATTATCATAGAATTCTCTCGTGTGTGTCATATATGCATAATTCCTATCATCAATATATTGTTTACCCCTACTTTAATCTAGTTGGTGTATTAGTTAGTAGATACATGATGGTGAACTATCAATGTCTCTATCCATTGTTTCCCAGTGGTAAAATATAAATAACGATACCTGGAATACTCCCGGTAAAATGCTACAATGGTTTTCTGTGCGCTTGCGGAATCTTTCATATTTTAATTGTGCATAAGAAATACCAACAGTGGATATTCCCAGTTGTGCCGGGTAGTGAGGTAGATCATGGGTGTGACAGACCCATTGAGTCCTTTGTAGGCCTTCCACGGTACGGTGGATTGGTAGAGTGGGATTGTTAGGTTGAGAGGAGGTTCCTGTACTCATCTTTTCCTGTACATTGCTCCGATGTGTTTGGAAACTATGGTAGTATAACTTGACAATGATTACTAGATGTACTTGCACTAGTTGACGTAACTTTAACATGTAGTTAAATACATAGGAGTTATTTCTCTATTACTTGATTAGACAACACTGACATGATTAGAGGTCTATGATGGATTAGTATCATTAGGAGATGACTGATTAATGGCTCATTATCGTTATCGTTATCATTATTATCTTTATCATATTATTTATCTTGTGACTTACCCTTATTATGAGTAGAGTGTATGACATTGGTTACATCGTCTATTCAATGCATATACATATACATGTTATCAGTACTATGAGTAGCTTCTTAGCGATGCCTTTCCAGTGGTAGAATATAAATGACAACCTGGTAATACTCTAGGTAAAATGCTACAATAGTATAATTATCTGTCCATTTGCAGAATTGTTCTTAGTTTATATTTATCTTTATTTATTTCTGCCTAGTCACATAAAATGATAAGATTTAGTACCAAAGTTTATTCCTACCTTTACAATTGGGGATGACAACCTAGTTTCATAGTTAGGGGTAAGGGTCAAGAGGCTAGTGGCTAGTTGCTAAAGGCAAGTTAATTAGTACCAACATTTCTAGTGTCATTGCGTGGGATAAAGATTTGGGTTTTATTGCAGTGACGTTAGAAATGCCAACACCTAGTATGTCCACTATGAATAGATATAATGCTAACCTTAGCTATGACTACTAAGTGTATTGCACTAACCATAATATGCATTGACATGTAGCTAGGAATAACACAGGAATATCTCTTGATGTTCTACTAGTAACCCTAATGATATAGCTAGAAGTCTCTATCTGTTTATGCTAATGATTATATACTTATCTTATAATTTATCTTGTGACTTACCCCTGCATTGAGTAGCGAGGACATGGTTATGCCTATCCATTACACTCTAGCTTAACACGCTACCTTTACATGAGCGCCATGTAGACCTTCCTTTGGGAAAATATAAATGACAACCCGTAATACTCCGGGTAAAATGCTACAATGGTATTTGATCTCAGGCGCCATGATACTATTTTTATATTCTAAATGGTGGCATGATTTAATACCACACCCTTTGGTGTTATGCTGGGGATGACAACTTGGCATTCTAATGGTGGTGCTTTGCTGATGCATTTTTGGCGCCGTTGCTAGAGATAACATTAAGAGGTGTCAACAGATGCCAACGGCACTGTTGGCTAGAACAGGGCGTGGCACAACTCTTGACCGCACTATTAGCTAGAAAAAGGGCATGGCTCAGCGTCAAATCACCCTGCTGGCTGACGGACTAAATCGCTCACCTGTCACGACCCACTCCCGTGCCATACGACGCCATTAACCCCAGGGCAATACTCTAAGCACTCCAATCAACTATTCAACCTCACCGCTCAATGTAACGGTGTGGGCAAGCACTCCGGCGACACGACCACACCGGCGACAAGCATTGATCATCGTGTACAAAGCAAAGAAGAAGGACGCCCCGACCCCTAGGGAGGCAGACGAGCCACTCCACCATTGTCCTTTTTCTTTCTTTTTCTACACGGCACGCCCATACCTTCTCCATGTAAGGCCGTTCCCTCCCTTCATCTATAAAAGGGAGGACGAGCCATTTCACAAGATAGGCTCAAATAGAACACTAGAGATCACCGAGATCATCACACACACACCACGATATTGGCACCACGCTCAATCAGAGACTTGGGAGCCCCTCTCTCTCGAACCGGTTGTAACCCCTACTATGAACCGCCGCTAAGTAACACGACTCCTTCGAACTGGACGTAGGGCCTCACGCTTGAACCAGTATACTCCCCCGTGTCCTCTTAGCGAACCATCCGGGTATACACGCGCATCTATAAAATTAATAGTTGGTGCTTTCACGAAACACCGACAGTTGGCGCGCCAGGTAGGGCCCTTGCGCGTTTCGTCTACAAACCCAAAGCTCCGGATGGCCAATCTCAACCTATGCCTCACTCTGAGCTCTCACGCTCGATCTGGGAGCTTCGATTTCCTCTGCCTGGGGGTGGACAACGACGTAGTCCTCCTTCCCCCTAGCATTGAGGCCATCACCAAAGTCCTCACCACCACCGAGATGGCCTCACCACCAGCTTTGATGAACATGCCGATCGTTGGGGCCGCGTCGACATCCCTGGACTCGATGACCCGGGGGCTTTGTGGTACTTCCTCGACACCTCCGACTACCTCCTTGGCAGCGACAACTCCAACGACAACGCACCAATGCTTGGAACACTAAAAAGCTAAGTAGCTTCTACCCTTAGTTCTTCCAAGATATACGTACCTTCACAAAAAATGAATCATGTTTCTGAAATAAAACGTACATGCACCCTTTCTATTTTGATAGGAGTACACTCTTTCAGAAATAAATCACATTTCAACCCTCTTTCGATAAGATCTTGAAGTAAGGATTAAGGGAGACGGTTCTAGATGAAGCTAGTCGGACTACGACCACCTACGCCCCGATGGCTACGGCATCGCTCACTAGCCTAATCAGAGCCTACGCCCTTGCCTAGAGCTTTTAGGTCTTAACAGCACAAGAGGGTTGAAGTGCAACTACTTTTCTCGATAAAAGTAAAAACATTCTGCATTCTGACCCCTCTCGTGATGAGATTCGGATATGAGAGCCACGGGAAAGCGCTTTTAGGTTAAGCTAGTCGGATTGCAAGCACCCATGCCCCGATGGCTAAGGTACTGCTCACTAGCCTAACCAGAGCCTACGCCCATGTCTTGAATTTCTAAAACTTAACGATCGTGAAGGAGCGGAATACAGATGATGTTTTACACAACTAAAAAGTTGAAGAACCAAAACTTATTCGAACGCTTTAAAAACAAAATAACTTGTTCGATTACAAGTTCTTGGCACGACAGCCCAAAGATCAACTAACTTATCTACCCCTTCGGGGGAGAACCCATCCCATGTTTTTTCTACAGGAACCTGAAGCAAGGCCTTTATAAGCCTCGGTGACAATGGAGAAGAGGAACTGCATTTACCACGCTACCTTGCAAGGCAATCCCAAAAATTGCGTCCAAAGTCTTGGTAGGGCCAACATCCTTGGTTTACCCACGAAGGGAAGGCGATGAGCCTTCGGATCCATGCGACCGGGTCTGTGAACTAGATGGATCCACTACCAGGAGAATGGCGCCGATCACATTCAATCCATCTCAACCCTGCGAATAAGGTCAGAGGATTCACCATCATTACGACGAGCGAACCGTCCCACGCTGTGTTACAACTGACGCAACACCACTACCCCAAAGAAGCGCTCGCTTCAGTCTCTGCGGATGTGTCCACATCCCCAGAGACTCGGGGGCCTCGCGCGCACCCACCGGAGAAACCGATATGACCCTTTGACTACAAGTCCCCCAGCGTGAAAAACCGCAATGACCCGGGGCCTACAAGGCCAAACCCCGGCCTGTTAGGCCCCCGGCTAAATGAAACTAATTAGGCCATAGTTAGCGGCCCACGACCGGCCTACAAAACCCGGACCAGGTGGGCCGACGTCCTGACGGCCCGCTAGAAGGTTGCAGAAGCCCGTGGATGGACTACACCGCGCGTGGGGGCTCGACCCCCGGGGCACGCGGCCCGCACAACCCTTGCAGGGCTAAAAGGCTCCCGGGGTCGTGACCCAGGAGGCCGCAGCTCGCACGACCCCTCATGGACATTTTCGCGAAGAAGAGACCCAGGCTTGCGCTCCACGCGTAAGACACAACCCCGCTGCCAGCATGACCGGTCAAGCCATATCTTCTTCGTCTGCGCTCCGTGTAGGGCATGGGCCAGAAGCATCTTGACCGCACTGTTTGGCAGTGCAGGGCATGGGAGCGGATGCCAACGGCACTGTTGGCCAGAATAGGGCGTAGCACAGCTCTTGACCGCACTGTTAGCTAGAAGAAGGGCATGGCTCGGCGTCAAATCACCTTGCTGGCTGACGGACTGAATCGCTCACCCGTCATGACCCACTCCGTTGCCGTACGATGCCATTAACTCCAGGGCAATACTCTAAGCGCTCCAATCAACTATTCAACCTCACCGCTCACTGTAACGGCATGGGCGAGCACTCCGGCGACACGACCACACCGGCGACAAGCATTGATCATCGTGTACAAAGCAAGGAAGAAGGACGCCCTGACCCTAGGGAGGCAGACGAGCCACTCCACCATTGTCTTTTTTCTTTCTTTTTCTACATGGCACGCCCATACCTTCTCTGTGTAAGGCCGTTCCCTCCCTTCATCTATAAAAGAGAGGGCGAGCCATTTCACAAGACACACGCCACGATATTGGCACCACGCTCAATCAGAGACTTGGGAGCCCCTCCCTCTCTCGAACCGATTGTAACCCCTACTACAAACCGCCGCTAAATAACACGACTCCTTCGAACTGGATGTAGGGCCTCACGCCCGAATCAGTATACTCCCCCGTGTCCTCTTAGCGAACCATCCGGGCATAAACGCGCATCTATAAATTTACTAGTTGGTGCTTTCACGAAACACCGACATGCATGCTATCAGAATGTGCTAGTTTTTGCTGTACTTGATGTCAACCAATGTTGGAGAGACAAGCATATCTTTTTTAGTATGAGTTTGGATGTGATTCATACTTACAGTATGGTAGTTTGTAGGCATCACCAATTTTCTTATTTTTCAACTACACCAGGGCCACCAATATAGGCTTCATCCAATAATTTGTTTGTTTATAGGTAATCAGATAGGAGGAACTAAGAAATTTAAGATCAGATTTTCAATTTTTAGGGTCAAGAAGCTTGCTTCTGATTTCAACAAAGATCAAACACAATGGATCAAATATTGTGGCCATGGTTCTCTACTTTCTAAGTCTGCATTTGGTATTCAAGTAAAGCTCATCAACTAGATAATCAAGCACATAGATCCTATGTTGCGGGAGTTTAGGTTTGATGATAATGTCATAGTATTTGATTGTGCTCTGCTTTGCAAGAGATTAGGATTTACAAATGGCACCACACCTTTGGACCTATCTCTTGACATGGAGAAGGTTCATGAGTTCCTGCATGAGAAGTTTATGGACGGCGATAGGGCTAAGCTAAAAAGGTGCAAAGAGGTGTTGTTGAATAGTGAGGACAAGGATACATTCATGAGGGCTTTTATGCTTCTAGCTTTGGGGTCAGTTTATTGTCTAGATACAACAGATGCCGTGTCCTTAAAGTATCTACATTCCTTACATGATGTATCCAAGATCAAGACCTTTGATTGGGCTGGCCATATCCTAGACTTGTTGATGGAGGAGGTTGGTAGATACAACAAGTTATCTCCTGCACAACTTGAGAATGACCATTACATTTAAGGTTGTCTTGCCGTTTTTACGGTATGTCGAGTTTCCTTCTTTTTATAGTGCTTATGATCCATTACAGTGCTTATGATCCATGTTGACATCAGATCATTGTATTCATACCTTGTGATTTACTTGTATGCAGATTGCGTACTTGGATTACCTTGATATCCCAATGAATCATGATGCACACCAAATTTGTTATGGCCTACCTCGCATTTGCAATGTCTCCAAGAAGGACTTTGAGTTTGTGATGCAGGTGAACAAGCAGATTCTCGACTCAGATTCATATGGGAAGCTACCGGTTTGTACTTTTATGCTTTATTCATGTTTTTTTGGTCATTCATATATGCATTCCATTTAATAACTAGTATCTGTATCTAATTGAAATGTTAGTTTTGGGATGTTACACCATACTCGACTCCTCCAAGTACAACCGAGCATCCTATGGCTGATGAAGTTCCTGTTCATAGCTCTACAGCATCTTTGAATTATTGGCTGCGCCCGTCAGGTTCTACCAATCCAAGTGCACATCAGGTAAGGGCATTTCAGATTGGTCCAATACTACTGTAGCAAGCTCATATGTTGTTTTCCCCTATATTGTTGCACTAGATATCTTTTCATGTCGCTTTTAGATTCCCATCCATGTTTCATAACTATAGCTATAGGAAAATGAGATGGTTGTGCATATGCCTTATATATATATAGGAGTAGGATGGAATATATATATATATATATATATATATATCAAAAATTTAGTTCATTCTCTAGTACCCTATCACAATGCATGGTTTATACTTTTCTATTTGTTGTTGATCTTTGGCCTGTAATTCTGTATACTGAATTCACCCACATCGATGATCTCCCTTATTCTCTTAACTTGAGTGCTCATTAGCGTGCTATACAAATGTTCTACTCCCTCCATTCTAAATTATAAGTCATTCTGATTTTTTTGGTACATTTATTTTACTATATATCTAGAGTATAAGATAGAAGACACAACTAATTGCATGTTGAAACATCACACTAGTTCCAAATTTCATCACACAAGTTCAAACATATAAAGAGATGCTGCTTGGTTCGCTTCAAGTGAGTCCTGTTGTGGAAGAATCTATGCTTCCAACTGTTCTTGCTTCAGATGGAGGAAAATGTGAATCCTATTAGATATGGACATAGCTATTACTCAGTTGACACTAGTAGAGAACAGACTTTCCATCCAAGATAGGCCAACAAATGGTTGATATGTCCTCTTGCAGTTCGAATTTATGATGAGTGACTATCAATGAGCTATCAATTTGGATTGAATTTATGGACCAGCCCTAGTGTGCGTTGTGTTGTGCAGCATGTCTCTTGTCTCGTGGTTCATAGATGTGGAGCACGGAGGCGGTGGTTGACAATAAAGGTAATGGTCAAGTGGGTTCATGCCGAGGGACCAAGAGCATTCAAGGAAGGATGCCAAAGGCTTGGATTGAGCGATCGGAGAAGCTATGTTACTAGCCGTCGTGGCTAACATATGGGGACATCAATAAACGAAGTGTACGAGTGACCCTATTGACAGTGTAAAGATACTGCTTGATCCAAGGTTTACAATTTCGGTGAAATTTCGCCGAAATGTCCGAAATATCATCTTTTTCGCTGGGGTCCGAAAAAATTTTATATCGGTCAAATTTTTTCGCTCAAATTCATCTTTCCGTTGCAAAATTGCACCAAACTACACTAAAATGACCCTTTATATCTTCTAAGCTCAACAAAGTCCAATTTTTTCATATTAATTTAATTTCCTCACTCATATGTTCGTCACCACTAGCATATGTAACTCTCGTTCACCATGAGCTCACTGTATTATTATTGATCTAGTATTTTGATATATTATGTTATTTCATCTGTGTTATATAAGGTGTACAATGGATTGGAGAGTTTTTCTAATGAAATGACATCAAATTTTTTTAAAATTCATTTAAATTTATTTAAATTTAACCCGATATTTCTAAAATTTCTGAAAGTTCACATTTATCGCTCGGGGCCGAAATTTTTTTATACCGGTATAGAAAACCTTGGCTTGAGCAAGTTGAGCATGAGGCTCTCGAAGACTTGATAGCCAGCAGTCGAGGACGGTGGTAACACGCGTTGAGTCACGGGGGACGCGTGGACTATGCGGCTCACAGGTGGTTTGGTGGTTTAGACATCAAAACCACCGGTGGAAGGTTTTTGGGTTTGGGCCTCAAAACCCAGCCAAAGGATCCAAGAAAGATAGGGTGGCATGCAGTAGAATGACAGAGGTTGTATCAAGGCAAAGCAAATCAGTCCAAGAAGCATGTCCGTTTGATCGATAGAAAAACGAGTTGGAACATTTCACGATTTTGTCAGTGGTTTGGCTCAAAATACCTAGAAGCAAAATAGGAAATGCGCAATAGTCCCGTTAAATAGGTGAGGGTGCTCCAATCACCTTCGTCTCATCTCATTTTTGTTATTCCACTTCTCAAGTTTTCCCCTTCCAAGAGTTCTCCAAAGCGGTTTACTTGTGAAGAAATTCGTGGCCGTAAAAAACCTGAGATTGTGTGGGAATGGAGGCCTGAATTCTCCCTGGTGTCCTCTGGATTCGTCACTCTTTTGTGTCATTTTATTTCACTGTATTTTTTTCCAATTTATGTTCTTGGCTTCAATATCTGTTTCCCTGAGTCTGGGTCAATTCTCTGGGAGACGATTTGTTGAAGATGAGTTCTTAGCTTGTTGAATTTCATTTATGTGAAGTTTGCTCCTAACGCCTGAGCGCCGGTGTGCTTCCCTCCCCTTGCTCTCTCTGCGTGGTGTCAATCTCTTGAGCCCTGTGCTCATTACCCAGTAGGAGAGCAGAGCAGGAGCACTCTCCCAGCGCTCTTTTCTTTCTCCCTGCCCTATTGATGAAGTTAAAGAACCGGCAGCGCATTCCCTGCCCTGTTCATGGGTTGCTCTCAGCTCTCAGCTCTCCCTCTCTCTGTGCTGGTTGTTTTTCTTTGTCTAATTATGTGCACAGCAGCATGCAAATTCCTTTGTTGCCGGAGCTTTCGAGCAATAGTGCGAAATCTATTTAGTTATTCACTTGGTGTCTCAATTTGGTTCACTCGGTGAGTACTGGATTTTGGTTCTGCTATGTTTTGTGAAATTCATGATTATTCCTTGGTCAACATACCACGAGTTGGTGCTTGTGATCCTAACAAAAAAATTTTGAAGGTAAAACTGTGGTAGAGGTTCCCACAACACTTTATTTTATAAATTTTAAGAAATGATAATTAGAATAGAGGTTGCGTGGCTTGTATTTTTAATCGGCACCTATTTACTCCCCTCTCGTTGCCATTTTTTGTCCTCCAATTTGATGAGGCACGGCCCGATCTTTCGAGAGGTATTGGTAAGTTCGATTGGTGGAGAACTCGACGTTGGCAATCCGGCTTCAAATGGGATTCGAACCCCGCAAAACCGTTACACCATTGCTCCGTTGGTTATCAACCAAGCACAATTTGATTGACCTCGCCAAGAAGGTGTTCCTGCAAGCGAATCGAAGAACACAAGCAAGAAGGTTTCAACACGCAATCTGAAATTGCAAATTTGAATGAAGCGAATATCAATTGAAGGTTCAAGAACTCGGTTCCAAAGGACTAATCGACACAGTGGAGGAGATCAAGAATGGGGGCCCTGGATTACAGTAAAAGGATTTGTCACTACAGTTACAATGAACGATTCAGTTTCTCGATGAAAAACTAAACTCTAAACAAAACCCAAGTCTATTTGGCGGCGGCTACGAAGATATAAATGTCCTAGGGTTGGAGGCGCACCAGGGGGGCGCCCACAACATGGGCCACAAGCCCAACTCGATACAAGGCCAATTTGGCCCAAAAATAGGTGTTGCAGCACCTTTTCGTGGTCACACAGTATGATCCACGAATGTTCTGGAGCTAGGACTAGAACCAAACTGACGGCGTCGTCGTCCCCTTTCCAACGCATATCCGCACGCCTTGTTTCGACGTCGTATGAGAGAATTATGATCAAAACACTGACGACGCGTCTGCTGAATCCGAAAGTGACGTGGCTGCTGAGTTGGAGATGAGTTGCAATTTGGAGAAGACCATGGCGTCGGTATGTCCAGCGTGGCGATGTCCTCATCAGCCCCTCCTTCTAAAATTGGAGTCGTCCTCGACTCCTTCCCATCAACGAACTCCTGCAAAAGGTTAGTGACAGCAGGCAAAGCACAAAACATAGTATAACATGGTGCATCAGGATTATCACATAACTCAAGAAGAGCAGAAGTTGTAGCAAGCAAAGCACCTCCTTGTAACTTAATCCCATTATTTTTAGCAATGTCTATTGGAGGTTTATTTTTAGTCTCTTTAGCATGTTTAATAATATGTAGGAGACAAAGGCAGCAATGTAATTTTCTTATCCTTATGCATGATAGTGTATGTATTAGTTCTACCATGGTGGAAAGCATCATTATCAAATTCCCATGGACGACCCAACAAAAGTGAACAAGCTTGCATAGGTACAACATCAAAATCAGCAAAGATCATGATAAGAGCCCGTGAAAAAGCTAATGCGGGCTGAGTTGGTTACCTTAGTCGTACCACTATTATTGAACCATTGAAGTTTATATGGATACGGATGTGGGCGTGTGGTCAAGCCAAGCTTGTCAACCAAATCTGAACTCACCAAATTATTGCAACTCCCGCTATCAATGATGGTGAGAACACGACAACCCCCGCACAATGAGATACATGTGGAACAAATTGTGGCGTTGGATCTTCATCTCTTCTTCATGTCCCACACCGAACTTAACACACGCCGCACAAGAAGGCTAGGGTAGCCCGCGGATGCAGCCACGGAGTCAACGGCGATGGCATCCTTGTCTTGATCGCCCTCGGGAAATCTGCATCAATGTTAGCAGCAAGGGCTAAATCATCTTCAACATCATTAGCACTTACATATCCATCCTTTAGCAATGAAAGCGCGACGACTGGGGCAGTCCTTCATAACATGGTCCATGCCTTTGCATCGGTGGCAAATGATTTTAGAGCTGGGCGAAGAGGAGCTAGTAGAAGCACCCGGAGTAGCACCTTTTTCGCAGTGCGGAGGAGACTGCATGACAAGAGACAATTTACTTACCCCAGAAGATGGTTGTGGTGCAACAGAAATCTTGGGCGTCTCCAGCTGATGCTAAAAATTCCTCCCATTGTTCCTGAAAGGCTGGTGTTGTTTGCATCCTGTACTTCTCGTTCGCCTTAATAGCAAGATGATACAATTGGGAAAAATTACGCCATTCTTTATAATCAAGAATATTCTGTATATCATGATTTAAACCACCAAAGAATCTAGCACTAGCATCAGCATCATCTTCAACTACACCACAACGTGCTAAACCAATAAGCAATTCTTGATAGTAAGCTTCTACTCCTTTTTCTCCTTGTTTTAAAGTTTTTTGTTTCAATCGTAAATCACGTTGGTAATAAGGAGGAACAAAATAAGATTTCATACTTTGCTTTAAAGCATTCCAAGTTTGAGGCACAAAGCAAAGCATTATTAGCATTGCAAAGATCACTCCACCAAAATAAAGCAAAATTAGTAAACTCACTAGTAGCAAGTCTAACTCTATGCTCGGCCAGGGACATTATGAGAATTAAATTTTTGTTGAACAGCAAGTTCCTAATCTAAGTATGCCTCGGGATCAACATTACCAGCAAAAGGAGGTATGCTAAATTTAATTTTAGCAAAAGGATCATTATTACCATGATTACCTCCCATACCGCGACGATTGAAGTTGTAGTCATCACCGTTAGCATCCGCATCCTCATCATCAAAACCATCCTCTTCTTCAAAGATCAAGACGCCGAGGTGGAGGATGTTGCTCAACTGCTCAATGCGTGTGACCAGATTGTTCATGTTTGTGTCAGCTCGTTCATAAGATTGCGTTGGTCGGTCATGAACGTTGTAAGCTCGGCTTTTGACACGCAGTCATTGAAAATCCGTCGGAGTTCCCCGACATGGTTAGAAAATAGGAAAAGACAACACCAAAGTATTATCCCTATCAACTAAAAGGAACTAAGTGGTGGCGGTGGTGAAAGTGGAATGCAAAATCAGAAGCGGCTTACCACCGTCTTGCAAGTGTTCCTACGAAAGCCAACAGGATCAAAACCAAATGGGAGAAACAATCAGTTGTTGAGCGTGGGTAACAATTGCAAGGTGAACAATCGATGTAAGTATATGTGGAGCTTTGGGAAGGCACACTATGAGCAGCAAGGATTAGCAATTAACGAGTGCAGATTAAGCGAAGTTCAATAAGTATCCAAAGTACAAAGCACAATTGCTGGCTAAGACGTGTCAAGACGTAGCGCAACAAGGTGAAACAAAGGACGATGGAAAGAACTCACAGAACAAGGCAAGAGCTCGGATTTGTCTTTTTCCTGAATTTTTCTCGGATTTTTGCAAAAGGCACTAGTAGAAATCAAACTTTTTTATTTTTTCACTATTTTTTTATATTTTTCTCTGAACAAGGATCACAAAATATGTAACCACAAAAATTGGCACCTACAACAGAGATGGGATGTGGTCTATAGAAATTCAAAGACGTTTTCCGAAAAGCGCGTGCGTAACCCTTGACAATTTTTTTTCTTTATTTTCTCGAATTTTTTTGACAATTTTTTTGGCAAATTTAACGAAACCTCCAAATGGTGTCAAGAAGCTGCTGAATTTTTTTTAGATTTTTCTGATAACCGAGCGAAAAGTTATGCCTGTTTGACCGAAGGTATCTCAAGTTATGTTTCCCAGAAGGCACAACACGGCGGCGGCAGTTAGGGCAAAGCGTCCCTAAACTCCAACACCGATCACAGGCACAATCGTCCCTATGACTAACAGCAGTAGGTATTCGCCAGATGATGAAAAGAGGGCTGCGATGCAGGACGAAATAACAGCGGCGTGCAACCTATCTAGGGTTAGCGCGGGCGGAGAGATCACACTGCTAGCCAGAGGCAAGTCGAGTAATATGGTGGCTTCGACTTGTGGTTTGGGATCGGTGGATGGGATAGCGGCGGAAGCGAAGAACAGCAACGGGCAATTGAACTACGACCACGAACACAATCCTAAACCAAAGAACAAGACTCGACCACGGACACAAACTCAACAAAGCAAATCTGAAAAACGAAATTGCAAGGCACAAAGGGTGATAGGACAGCAGAAATTGAAATATTTTTTTGGCTTTTTGTGGACTCTAGGTAATGAACAAATATGAATCTAAGACAAACGAGATTATACCTCGCGGTAAACCTGAAATCTCTGATACCAATTGATGAGGCACGGCCTGATCTTCCGAGAGGTATTGGTAAGTTTGATTGGTGGAGAACTCGACGTTGGCGATCCGGCTTCAAATCAGACACGATTCGAACCCTGCAACCGTTGCACCATTTGCTCCGTTGGTTATCAACCAAGCACAACTTGATTGACCTCGCCAAGAAGGCTGTTCCTGCAAGCGAATCGAAGAACACAAGCAAGAAGGTTTCAACACGCAATCTGAAATTGTAAATTTGAATGAAACGAATATCAATTGAAGGTTCAAGAACTCGGTTCCAAAGGACTAATCGACACAGTGGAGGAGATCAAGAACGGGGGCCCTGTATCACTGTAAAAGGATTTGTCACCACAGTTACAATGAACGATTCAGTTTCTCGATGGAAAACTAAACTCTAAACAAAACCTAAGTCTATTTGGCGGCGGCTATGAAGATATAAATATCCTAGGGTTAGAGGCGCACCAGGGGGGGCGCCCACAACATGGGCCACAAGCCCAACTCAATACAAGGCCAAGTTAGCCCAAAAATAGGTGTCGCAGCACTTTTTCGTGGTCACACAGCATGATCCACGAATGTTCTGGAGCTAGGACCAGAACCAAACTGACGGCGTCGTCGTCCCCTTTCCAACGCATATTCACACGCCTTGTTTCGACGTCGTATGAGAGAATTATGATCAAAACACTGACGACGTGTCTGCTGAATCCGAAAGTGACGTGGCTGCTGAGTTGGAGATGAGTTGCAACTTGGAGAAGACCATGGCGTCGGTGTGTCCAGCGTGGCGATGTCCTCATCACAATTGACATCATAGTGGGTTCAGAACCATTCCACTTAAATCGGTCTGTGACCCGCATGAAGACAGTATGGAGCATGGTTTAGAGAAGCCACAATATTTGGATGGACCAACTACCAGTTAACATCTCTTAGCATCACTACTAAAGATGCAAATTTAACAGTGACCCTAAGATATGAACGTAAGAAACCAACAAAAACTCTGCATACGGTTGTCGCTATCTAACCGGCGGCTTAGCATATATGTTTTTTCTTAGTGTCCCAAACACTACCTGCTACCAAATCGCTATTTGACCCAAAAGTAGAAGAGAGAAAATTTACTATTTTATTTCTTCTTTTGGCTGACTCGTCGCATGTGGAGTGCGAGCCATATTTTCTGCTCTCACACCGCCTCAAGGGAAGTGAAACCTGCTATCTACTTGTTTGTCGCAAGAGACTTTTCTCTTTCATTCTTTTCAGTCAGATCTTGTCTTATTCAACTAGCGAATTTGTCCACCGTTGAATGTGGCTTTGGGTGGCGAAATATTAACCACCAGTCAAGCATATATTTTTTCATTGCTCAGAAGGTGGTGGCAACATCATCCGTGACTGGAAACATAATAAAGCAGGAGGAATAATCTACCAGTGAGAGAGGTGTCTGGGAAAACAATGATGATCCTCGGATAATTCCGGTCTTCAACCTTTGGGAATCGCAGGCCGTGCATCTATACTTGTTACTCGTGCAGGTGTTTACATTCTAGATTTATAGCAAAGGCTTGAAGATAATTATAAGTCGTGCGTTTGTACTTGTTCTTCTCGAGCTAAATTCTTCTTGTTTCCTGGCCTAGCCTGCATCTCAGGCTTCAATTCGGGCACCATCCTGATGAGTTTTTCGAGTATTCCTAACATTTTTCTAGGGTGTAGAATTCTAATTTTTTAATTATTATTTTTGACAATATATTTTTAGTACCAGTATAAACGCAAGTGCTCGTACATGTACGCATGCATGCAGCCTACCACCACTGCTAGAAAAAACTTAAAGCACGTGTTTGGTAAAGGGGGCTCAGAGGCTGCTAGGAATTTGAACCATCTCTGTTAATAATGTCTGTGCCAATGTGGCTATTTTTCTTAACCGAGACGATCACAATTAACTGACTGGCAAAATCGATTTATGGAGGCCTAGCCAATCCGCGTCGCTTACAGAATCACACACTAGTACATAAATGATTTTACAAAATGGTGCCTTTTATTAACCGTGACGGTCATATAATCCAACTGTTTCATAAAACACCTATGGTTTTCGGAGGCGGGCGTTTTATTTACTGTAGTAGTCATTACTAATTGCTATGGTAAATCGATTAACCGTGATAGTTATGAATTTACTGTGGCAGTCATTATTAACTACCACGGTTAATCATTTACTATGGCAGTCGTGTATACGGCCCTCGCTGCCCCCCCCCAAATCAGGATTTGATGTCTAATTATGTATCACTAGATTTGATGCCTAATTATGTATACTGTGCATACCTATCACAGGAGTACTATAGGCATCACTGGATTACTTTTCGCATGTGCATACATATCACTAGATCACCATACATTTCATTGGATTTGATGACTAATAATTATGTATCCTGTGCATACGTATCTCACTAGATTACTGTACACATCTAGATTGCCATACGCATGTGCATACGTATCAGTAAATTACCATTCGTATATCACTGGATTCCATGCCTAATTAATTATGTAGCTGCATTAGTGCTCGATTACTATACTCATGCCATCCGCTCAAAAATAAGGAAACCTACATACATTGGAATCTGGCACAGTTAGTGTATATGGCTGTGTTTGCATGGGCAGGACAAATGTTTTACCCTGTTCCATCGAATTTTTGAACACACATAGAGTATTAAATATAAAAAAAAATAAATAAATATTTATATAGATTGTGATAATTTTACAAGACAAATTTTTAAGTCTAATTAGTTTATGATTTGATAGTGTGGTGCTATAGTAAATATATGCTAATGATGAATTAGTTAGTAAAAAAAATTATCTTGCAGTTTTCTGACGAGTTCTATAATTTTATTTTTTTTATTAGTGTCTCAAAAATTCTTCTGACATCCTACGTAACCTCTGATATGATATAGACAAAACTTTTACCACTATATCCAAACACTTCAATACACCCAGTGAGGTATCTTAGCTTTGATGTCAGATTGTTACGTGGCAACACGAAAAAGCCAACATGCCACAACCAGGATTTGTAGCATATTCTAGTAAACTGTGGGCTTCTAGTGTTTTGGTAGTGAAATATTATGGCGCTTACAAAAAAGTTGAGCCGTCCATTTAGATAGATCAGTCGGCTATTAGAATAAAAAGAACCAACCTAGAGGAATTTAAGTTGTGGTCCGAAACCAAAAACATGTAAATCAAAAAATTATTTACAAAATGAATTTAAAGGACAGAATAGTAATTCTGCACTTGTCTTCGTCGACCGGCGACCAGGGTCGCAAGAAAAAGTACATCGACATCTCGTGCCTCCTCGTCGACGGCAAGCTCTTCGTCTCGACACTCGAGGTGCTCCTTGCCGTCGCAGTGCTTGCCACACGACGCCACCACCTTTGGCTGCGTGCCGCACGACGTTGCCACCTGTCGCCCTCGCGGGCACCAGAGGCAAGCTCTCTCTCTCCGTTGTTCCCCTGCTAGCTTCTAGGAGCGACGACGACTAACTCCCCGATGTTTGTCTTCCTGAGGGTGGCGACGGCAACGCAAGAACAGCGTTCTTGGAATTGGGTAAGGGAAGTCAAGCAAAAATACTAAACTATCCTTAATTATTTATCTTAATTAATACCTAAGATAAATAATTTTGATGGGTAGAACATGTGGATCTTTCAAAACACCGTAACAAAGCTCCTAAAATTTAATATAAATTTTACCTACACCTTCTAGTGAAGATTTTCATATGCTATCACTGGTGCTAGTGTTCCTATCACACGCACGTCTATGCGGGCTGAAGGCCTATGCGGCCAAGGTGTGCCACTGATGACGTTGTTGCAGACGTCACTTCAAGACTAAGTCTCTTTGAACTATAAATACACAAGTGGACTTATATCAATTCAGCTTTAAGAAAGAATTAGTGTTTAATCATGTATCCTCTCTCCTCTGTCTTCTTTTCGTAACGTCACTTCTTCTCCTATAGCCGCCACCGCCCCTCTCCCTGCTTCAGCCGCAGGGGCGGCGCTGTCCCCTGCTCCGCCCACGTTGCCACCTAATAATGCTCTAACCCTAGAGCTGTCGCCCTACTGTACCACGACACCACCTCCTCCACCATAGCCGCCGCCCCCTGTTGCCCTCGGACATCTGCCTAATCACCCTACCCACAACGTCTATTTCAGTTCTATTAGTAGTGTGCATGTGTACACTAGCTACCGTGTATAAAAAATAAAAGCAGTAGCAGCCCTGGCCCAACTAGCTGACAAAGGGAGAGCAACAGTTCAACACCAACCTCCCCAGGCGATACCCCCCGTTAGGAATAGGGCGTGCAACCATGTCACAGCATTTTTTGGGCGCCGAATAGATAGACGGGAACTGAATAGGGGTGCGGCATTTACTCGTCCTGTGTTTTTAGTTTTGTGCTGCGTTGATTGGGACCGGCAACTGAAGTTTTGCTGCATTTGCAAAAATGCAGGTCTTATAATATTTATATCTCCAAAAAATTTTGTTAAAAACTACGGTTCAGGGATCTTTCTAATCAATTAATTATGATACTATCCTCGTTATATTTATTTATTTATCTAAAATTTTTAGCTCTATTTATGTAATGGAGGTAGTAGCTAGCATGTCACAAATAAAATAGATAGCACTAATATAGTCAGGAGCGGGAACTATGCAAAACAGCTGGAAGCTAATAACGGTTGAAGATAACAGAAAAATATTTTATGCATACATGCACAAAGTAAACGCCAAGCCAGAACAGCGCGGAGTGGAGAGAGAGACGAGAGCGGAGAGATGGAGAGCGCACGAGATGCGAGCGGTAGGTGTGGCCGGGATTCGGACGCAAAGTCCTTGTTGTTCTGCTCAAGTTAATAAAATTTTGGTCCGCGTGACACTGCCAGAGAAAACTTGACGCTGGCCCTCAATTTTATTAACCGTGACGGTTTCTCAACTGTCACCAAGCAAAGATCATAGTTTTTTTTTTTTTTTTTTTTTTTTTTTTTTTTTTTTTTTTTTTTTTTTTTGAGCAAAACCGGAGCTTATATTAACTCAGAAGTAGGAGTACAATCGCTGGCTGCTAGAGAAGCAAGCCAATCTGGTACAGGATCAAACCAAAATGA
Organism: Chrysopogon serrulatus; assembly: GCA_015844335.1. NCBI lineage: Eukaryota > Viridiplantae > Streptophyta > Magnoliopsida > Poales > Poaceae > Chrysopogon > Chrysopogon serrulatus. Next base: position 140,886 of record JADLZL010002214.1, read on the forward strand.
AGAAGGATTAGCATGGGAGGCTGTTGCAGCACAGACATGCCTCTCTGCTCACCCATCTAATCTCAAAGGATGAAAAACTCCTACAAAGCTCCAGAATGTCGAAACAAATGCCCCCAACGGACGAGCAAACGCCGATGGGCCCTTCAGCAGATTCACCAGCTGTAAGCAGTCAGTCTCGAGTAGCACCTTGCTTAAGCCAACTTCTTGAGCGAGTTCTAGCCCCTCTTTCATCGCCAACGCCTCTGCTGCCAAGACGTCAGGCACGCCTTCCAGTCTTCTAGTCTGTGCTGCTATCACCAAGCCATCATCACCACGAATGACCACTTCTTGAGCGATGGGAGAAGCAAAGATCATAGTTAATCATTGATTAATTGTAGCGCTTGATCTGACCACTACGGTTAATCAATTTACTGTGATGGTCGTCTTTTGGCAACCGCCAAAATGGTTAATATTGTTCAAAAATCAAAAAAAAAAATGTTTCAACTTTAAAGAATCGAACCCACGATCTCACACTCAAAAGCACTAACCCACAATCTCACACTTCGGACTTACCATTACACCACTCACTCATTCATATCTATGTAACACCTGGTTTTAAGAACAAAACCAAATACCCACCATATGTGAGCTACAAACAATGGTAATCTCAAAAGATAATGCTTAGTTCAACCTTAGATGGCAAACAGTGAATGACACTCCGATCTTCGGACGAAGATTCCACTCCTAAACTCCACTAGACTCTAGCAATCTGGTACCCATTTGGGATTTTCCAAGAATTAAAAATAAAGATAAACATAACTATATGTCGTACTCAGCGAATATAGAAGCATTTTAATTAGTCAAATTTTTATTAAGCAAAGAGCAAACAGCTTATCCTAGTCATTAACCACGTGATGTCGTAAAGAAGTATTTTATCCCATCATTAAACATCAGCCATCTTATAATTAATCATCAATAACCAAAGACATGGCTTGTACAACATTTTGATCCTTTCTTTGAAAGGTAGAGAGGGCTCATTTGTGATGTGCAGGATTCGCAACATCATCCTCATGATGAAAACAAAGCAAAAAGACTCCATGATTTCCACTAAACCTTCTGCCATACATGGATTCGACATATCTTGATGCACAATTTGTAGAACTTCAATTATCGAATCCCACATTGATTCAATACGAAATAATGTCTTGTCAATGAGAACCCCATCTTCTATCTCCAAGTCTAGTCAATGATGTTTGTTTGATGTTTCCATTTGCCCAAGGAAATCTCTCCACTGCTCAACTTACCTAGAAGAATCCTACGCCTGTTATCTAGCAACAAATCCTTCTTGCAACATGAAGTAGTGGTGTCCACAATCAAGGCAACATATTCAAGGAAATACTTCACAGATGAACAACATCTTGAAATGGAAACAACTAACAACTGCAATTGATTCAATCCTAGATATTTTTATGATGATTAGAAACCCTTATTTAATGCCTTTTGTAGAAATGTATTTTAATTTAAATTTAGCTGTTTCCGTAGATCTTTCCATAGAAAATGAGAATTTTATTTAAATTTTGTTTTGAGATGGTGATGGAGAGCATGCTACTCAACACGGTCATGCATGCTTGCATATAGACGATATAGTCAACCCAATCAAGGGGAACGAACCAATTTGGACGACGTAACTATTCTGATGAATCAATAAATTTAGCCGATGGTCATGGATCTTACATGGTCAACGAACCAAATTGGACGATGTAACTATTTTCATAAATTTAGCCGATGGTCATGGATCTTACCTAGTCAACGAACCAATTTGGACGATGCACATGGATCTTACCTAGTCAACGAAGCAATGCAACTGATTAATCGACTATGACTACCAGTCCTGTCCTCCTAGTATTCAGTAGGATGAAATAGTCTGAATTCGTACATTAGTACTATTATTAATTGTTACAACGATGATGACTCCTATTATTATGCTCGCTCTGTTTAAAAGTCTCAAGGTGGGCTGGAGGATCGATAGAAAACATTTAATCGTGGCTGTTTACTACTCTTATTTGCCTGTCTAGTTTGAAGACGCGGACGCATACAAAACTCCATTAACGTGTCTGGCCTACTCATATTCATCACCCGTGGCAAGGAGCACTGGGCTAGATGAATAACGAAAGGAACGGAGAGGCAGAGGCTAACGGGAAGTGCGGCTTCGTATTCATTTGGTGCTCCATAGAGGCGGCACACATGCACAAGCCGAGGAAAAACGGCTTTGCATTCATTTGCTCAGGGAATTTGGACTACCATTGTATCACCCTGACCAGGGCAAACTAAGATTAATAGGATGCTCTTAACAATACGTTGCAACTTTATTTTTAGATGTCTATCTACAAAAAACTCTAAAGTTAAGCATGCTTGGTCTGAAGAAATCTAGAGATGGGTGACTGATCGGGAAGTTCTTCCCGGGTGTGCACGAGTGAAGACAAAATACGCAAAAAGATAGTTGGTCTGTGAGGGCAGTTGATGTCCTAGAAAAAAGCTGTCAGATGTAAGCAAGCCCAGCCTTAAAGAGGCGGGACGTTACTGAATAGTATCAGAGCTAACTCTCACGGTTTCACGGGTACGTGTGTCACAGTAGCGACGTTGGTCTCTTAAGTGGGTGATGATGTAACATCTGACCCAAGGCTTAACGGGATTAATAGGATACACATACCAACATATTGTAACTTTTTTCTAGAAACTCATCTACAAAAAACTATAAACTTAAGCATACTGGCCTAGAGAAATTTAGGGATGGTTGACTGACTGAGAAGTTCTTTCCAAATGCACATAAAAAAGATTAATGTTGGTCTATAAGGGTAGTTTATATCCTAGAAAAACTGCCAGCTGTAAGCGGGCTCAAACTCAAAGAGATAGAACGTTACAACTATCATGCATCATAGAAAAACTGCCAGATCTAAGCGAACACAGTCTTGAGGAGGCAATATGTTACAACCATCATGCATCATTATTATTCGAATTTAAGAACCACATGCATCCAGCTGCTCGCAATGAATTATTAAATGTGCTCACCCCTTTTTGTTTGTTCTAGATTTTAGTTTATTTATTAAGTATACATACTCATAGTGATTATATATTGGGAGAATTAGCTCTATGGCTATGAAAAAACGTTTCTTAGGTCTATGGCTTTATTTGTTCAACTTTGCTCTATGGCCTTGGAACGAATTTTTTTAGGCTCTATGACTTTTCGCCTATTTTAAATAGCTAATGGTGTTAAGTCAAAGGTAAAAAAAACTATTTTACCTCTGATGAGAAAAATTTAGTAATATCCTACACTCAATACTGAATACTAAACAAAATTCAGTAATATCCTACACCCAATACTGAATACTAAACAAATATAAATATTACTTAGTATTTCATAATACAAGCAACTATTGACTAATACTAAACTATTACTTTATAGTTAGCTACAGAATAACTTATTTTATAGACATTTTGAGTTGCGATTTTATGAGATTATAGTAATAACTCCTTACCAAGTGATTTACTATAATCGTTATTATAAATATCCCCATATGTTACACAACTATTTTAAATATATATTTACATTATGGTAAATTAGTATATTATCATTGTAACCAGCTACAGAGTATTTAAAATACAAGTTGGCCATTAACTCGTGCAGTGGCAGCTCTACATCTTCCAATCCTGCTGCTTGCATGTATTATATATATAGGATTGAGTAGTAGCTAGCTAGCTAGCAGGGGATCGGAGTTTATTTGTCGACGTACATCATCATCTCGATCTCGATCGTGCGACGATGGCGGAGTCTCATCCGCGTCCGCACGCCGCCGTGGCGGCGGCGGCGGCGCTGGCGTCGTCTAGCCGTCGGAGCCTGAGTTGGGGCTCCTCCATCTCGCAGTCGTTCCGGCAGATGGACACGGAGGACCCCTTCGGTCGGGCGCAGTCGGAGCATGAGCACCGCGACGACGAGGAGAATCTTCGCTGGGCGGCGCTGGAGAAGCTGCCCACCTACGACCGCATGCGCCAGGGCATCCTCCGGCAGGCGCTCATCGAGGGCCAACAACAACAACAAGGCGGCGTCGAGGTCGTGGACATCCTGAAGCTGGCCGGCGGTGACGGGGGCCGTGAACTCTTGGAGCGCCTCTTCCAGGAGGAAGACAGCGAGCGATTCCTGCGCCGGCTCAGGGACCGAATCGACAGGTACACGTCGTCTGCATGCTAGCTACCACATTGGCAGCTGCTGCTGCTGCTGCTGGTGTTAGCAAGCATAATTAGCTAGCTAGTAGATCATTCATGAATGTTCATCTTTCATCGTCTTCATACGGCGCAGGGTTGGCATCGACCTCCCGACCATCGAGGTCCGGTACGAGCAACTGACGGTGAAGGCTGACGTCATCACCGCCAGTCGCGCCGTCCCCACGCTTTGGAACGCTGCCACCAATTTTCTCCAGGTCATTAATATAGTAATTTATTTACTATGATGCAGTATCTTTTATTAACTATGACAATCAAAAATGCAAACGCCATGTAAAATATATACGGTCAAATTTGTTGTGATGGATTTTCTTTTCTTTTTCTTTTTTTAGAATTGATTAACCATGGCGAACCACCACGGTTAATCAATTTCAACCGCCAACATTCAATTTAGTATAGTAGGGTATAGCTAGTAGCTGCATGCATGCTTTATTAATTTTCTCATCATTATATGCACTCCATGCATCCTTAATGAATTAATATGATATATATAATATCATTCAAATTCAATTATTCATCACTATATATATACTCCATACATCAAACATTGGGAACATAAACCATAAATAACTTTACAGAAGTTGTTGAGTTTGAGTATTTTTTACAAAAATATGAAAACCATAAGAATAGATTTATCCTAAAAAACTTTTCCATAAAAAATATACATATATAGTTTTTTGATAGATATTTTATAGAAATAAATAAAAAATTAAATTTTTATGAAAATTTTTGAGATAGATTTATCCACTTTTTAAAAAAAAACGTTTTTTTATTGTCAATATGGAAAATTAAATATGTTGGGCCTGTTCTCGATTGAGGTTTGAAACTAGATCGAGCTGGACATGACGTAACTACCATGCATTCATCACGTACGTGAAAGATTCCAATGCAGCACATGATGTATAAAAGATCATCCTAATTTCCTATGCCACAGCAGTATAGATTTGCTTTCACCTGTTCAAGTTCTTCAACAGCACTCGTTTCTTTAATTGTGTACATAAGACGACGAGCTTGATTATTGATCAATCATTCATTCGTTCTCGTAGTCAAAGTCAAAGATGACGATGGGCCATTTCTTTTTCCGAACCAATCCGCAATTTGTGCACGCAAGACAATATATGGCTCACACTTTTTTAATTAAAAAAAGAGACACTAAAATGTCTTGTCCTGTTCACTTGTCTTATAAGTCGGGTTTATCAACCATTTAAACAGTATTTTTCTCTTACAGCAAACCAATCAATTTGTCTTATCAGCGGCTTATATAACCAACTGAACACCTGGATCTCTTACAATATATATAGCATTTTGATTGGCGGAAAATTTAAAACTCATAATAAGAAAGAATAATACAAAGTGACCCTTTCAGATAGTTTTTTTTCTTCCTTGGACATTCTTCGTGTGTGCTTGCCAGAGAATAAAAACACACTGAAGAACTACTAAATGTAGAACTTTTTTCTATAATTGTGACGTTAATATCCACTCATTGCTGTCGACTCACACTTTAGAGCTACTTTAAATCAATTGGCTCCAAAACTCAGTGAACTACACAAATAGGACATGTATGCTTGTATATATAGGGCCACAGTAGACGTCAATGAGCATCGTACATGTTTAGAATTTAGTAAAAACAAGTTTAATGAAATGAATACAGATAAAATATCCAATATCCTAGATTATAGATTAGGTTATAATAATTCACCTTATAATCAATTTCAAACCAACTAATACATAGAGGAGATTAATTATAAGGTACCCATAAGACTAAATTACTCATATAATCTATATAACACCTATGTTGTTCCTGGATCGAAAGATCCTAATAACTTATTATATTAATTACACACTCCAAGTTATTATAATCCTATTCAAAGTAAAAAAATTATACATTATAACAGTCTAAAGGTTTTGCCTTGGTATTAGATGAGAAGCAAGTAGGCTCTGTTCCAAAATAAATCAATTCTTTAAATTGTCTTAAGTCAAAATTATTTTAAACCAACTCTATTCAAAAGAATGCTACCATTTATTACATCAAATGAGTATATTATAAAAATATATATTATGTTATATCTAAAAATGCAAATCTAGTGTCATAAGATAAATATTGTTGCTATTTTTTGATAAGTTTGGTCAAACCTAGCTGAAAGTATTGACTTAAATCATCCTTAGAAGTTGATTTATTTTGTGAAGGATGGAGTAGACCAGAAAGAGAAGCAAGAGGAATACACATAACAAAGTAGATTAGGTACAATAATTATGATTGAAGCCTGGGAAAAATCATAGAAGCTCAAAAAAGAATGAAAAAAGAGATACAAAATGAGAAAATATCTTAATTTGGACCCATTCCTAGTAAATGTCATTTCTGTTTTCAAAAAACCCAACTCTATTAAAGGAGTTGGGACAGAGTTCGGACCAATAGTGCAAGACGTTGGCATCTCACCGGCAAATAAGAAAATTGCACATTTGGGACTCTAATCATCGCGCTCTACAATTTTGGGACTCAAAACATCGACTTTTTAAAAATAGGTCTCCAAACATTTGAGTTTGTTGCTATTTGGTGTATTTCTTTTGTTTTACAATATTTTATTTAAAAAGATTTTTATACCCTTCTTCTGTGTAATTTGGCACCGTACCTACGTACACCGTGCGTGGAAGGCATGTTTCGAGTCTGGAGAGCCCGAACCATGATCCTCTTGCCGCTGCCCACCGCCGACCTTGGTCTAGCCACCGCGCCCGCCGCGATCCCGAGCCTGTTGTGGCGTCAGCAGCCATGGATCGGACGAGGACCAGCTGCCCAACTCCATGGCCGGCGTCGGCTGCCCATGGCCAGGCGCCGGACGAGGAAGCCACGGCATGGCTGTGCCGGCCGCTGAAACATGCCCCGCGGGCCAAGGCCTGGCCGTGACCACTGAAGCCCAGGACGCGACTGGCAGCCAGGACCTGCACGCCTGCACCTGTGCGTGCCCAGTGTCTGTCTGTCTACCGAGGGGCCACAGCGACACGTCATTTTTTTTATCACAACGGGGACACGGCAATTTCACAGAAGGGCACAATCGTTTTTAGAGGCAAATACATGTATATAGAGAGAGATTAAAAGATAGAGAAAATACATCAAATAGCAAGAAAATCAAGAGTCGGAGGTCTATTCTTAGTTTTTACGAAAACGATGTTTTGAGTCCTCAAATCTGCGAAGTGTGATGATTGGAAACGGTAGGATCGAGAATCGAAATCATTCGCTGACGCCCGCGCCAGAGAGCCCGGAGGGACAGGTGGACAAGCAGCACTAGTTGGGGCCGATGGCGGGGGCTCAGCCTCATTATTTCCCAAAATTCCCGATCCCTCACAAAAAGGAGCTAATATACGAAAGGAAGAGCAAGAGGCGCGAGTAGATCGAATGGGGAATCAGAGATTAGGGATGCAAGGTAGCTTGAATTTCATCCTCCGTTCCGCCCCCAGACCCGTCCATCTTTCGGCTTCGGCTTTAGTCGGTGCCTGTCCTTATCAGCAAATGCTTTCCGTTTCCTTTTGTTTGCCCTCTTTATTTTTCCTATATAAGATATGATGAATATTGACCACAGTTATTTTAGCATGTTCTGAAACCATTCCTATCAATGTCAATTATCAATGTGATCCACGCATCATGAGTTAATGTGATGGTGATACCTGCTACTATGACATGCTAACAGAGCAGTAGTATGTAATAACTTACTGATGTGATGAGTTGCAGGGTCTCATTGGGCGTTTTGGTTCTTCAAACAAGAGGAACATCACCATACTTAAGAATGTCAATGGTATCCTCAAGCCATCGAGGTACACCCGTACATACCATTCATTACTTTTGTTGGTGCTTTGCTACATCACCATTTATTCCAACTGCTCCCTAGACTTGGCTGCGCTGGCTGGATCATCTAATCTAACTAATCTTCTTTTGTCATCTAACCAAAAGTGATTGGTCTACCTAGCAGTACCATTTTATTTTTTTTATTGTCAGCTAACCAAGAGTTTTGTTGCTTTGCATCGATGTAATCTGATAGCTACATACATCACTTTCTTGCACTCTTAAAAGTAGAGCAAGTACTGAGCTAGTTTTTTTTTTTTCCCTTTTAGGATGACGCTTCTTCTTGGGCCTCCATCCTCAGGAAAGAGCACCCTCATGCGAGCTCTCGCTGGGAAGCTTGACAAAAATCTCAAGGTTTAACTTCAATCTGCCATCCTGTGCCACTCTGTCAGTTTGGCTTATGCGTTTATGTCACATGCCAAATCCTTCTGCCGCGAAACAGGTCACTGGCAGCATCACGTATTGTGGCCATCCAATTTCAGAGTTCTATCCTGAGAGGACTTGTGCATATGTTGGGCAATATGATCTCCACAATGCCGAGATGACTGTAAGAGAGACACTGGATTTCTCCAGGCGGTGCCTAGGCATTGGTGCCAGATATGAGATGATCGCAGAACTTGCTAGAAGGGAGCGGGATGCAGGCATTAAGCCAGATCCTGAGATTGATGCTTTCATGAAAGCTACTGCAGTACAAGGACAGGAGACTAATATTATAACAGATCTCACTCTCAAGGTACGATTTTGATTTTACTGAAAGGCTGAAAAACACGTGTTTATTGAGTTTATTAAAACCTCTCTCAGGTGCTTGGACTGGACATTTGTGCTGATGTTATTATTGGCGATGAGATGATCAGGGGAATTTCTGGCGGTCAAAAGAAACGTGTGACAACTGGTATGCTTGCAAACCATGCACCCATACATAGACCTGTGATCAAATCAAGTTAATGTTGGAATCCCAATTCATTGCAAATTATCTCAGGATCTATCTATTCTTTTTTCGTTTTGTGTAGGGGAGATGTTAACGGGACCAGCAATGGCTTTATTTATGGATGAAATATCAACTGGTCTGGATAGCTCGAGCACATTTCAGATTGTAAAGTTTATGAGGCAATTGGTCCATGTAATGAATGAAACTGTCATGATCTCTCTCCTCCAGCCACCGCCAGAGACCTACAATCTTTTTGATGATATAATCCTGCTATCAGAAGGACGCATAGTCTACCATGGGCCACGTGAGAATATCTTGGAGTTCTTTGAGTCTTCTGGTTTCCGGTGTCCTGACAGGAAAGGTGTTGCAGACTTTCTTCAAGAAGTTACTTCCAAGAAAGACCAGCAGCAATACTGGTACCTTGATCAGGAGTTGTATCAATTTGTATCTGTATCAGACTTTGCAGAACGTTTCAAGTCATTCCATGTAGGCCAGCAGATGGAGAAGGAGTTGCAAATTCCTTTTGACAAGTCCAAAACCCATCCTGCTGCGTTAACCACCAGAAAATATGGGCTTTCCAGCTGGGAATCACTCAAGGCAGTGATGTCGAGAGAGCAGCTACTGATGAAGCGCAACTCCTTCATCTATATTTTCAAGGTCACCCAGTTGATCATCCTTGCACTCATGTCCATGACTGTGTTCCTCAGAACAAATATGCCCCATGGGCAGATTGCTGATGGCACCAAATTCTTTGGGGCTCTGACTTTTGGTTTAATAACGATCATGTTCAACGGGTTTGCTGAGGTACAATTGACCATAAATAAACTTCCAGTTTTCTACAAACATAGGGATTTCTTGTTCTTCCCCGCATGGACCGTAGGAGTGGCAAATATAATCTTAAAAGTTCCTGTCTCGCTTGTGGAATCAGCAGTATGGGTTGTTCTCACGTACTACGAGATGGGCTTTGCACCTGCTGCAGGAAGGTATCCATATTCCATAATCGTCCTTGTACCAACTTTCATCATTTACATAGTCGGATTTTGTCACTTTGATACTGTTGCACATTATAGTAGCTTCATGAGTCATCTCTCTTTTGGTTATAGGTTCTTTCGTCAGTTTATAGCTTTCTTTGCCACACACCAAGTGGGAATGTCTTTATTCCGGTTTCTTGGTGCTATTTTGAAATCAATGGTTGTGGCCAATACTTTTGGGATATTTGTGCTGCTCTTTATTTTCATCTTTGGAGGATTTGTCATCCGTAGAAGTAAGTATGCTATCATTCATTTTTTATTTCACTAGGTACCAGAAATCAGCAAAGTCCTGTCATTTATATGGATGGAAGTAACCTTTTGACATCTGATTATGATGTTAACAGATGACATCGAACCATGGTGGATCTGGGGTTATTGGGCATCACCTATGATGTATAGCCAAAATGCAATATCTATCAACGAATTCCTTGCTAGTAGGTGGGCTATTGTAAGTATTTTTTTCTATGAACTTGCTCGTTTTCTTCATGAGGCTAGGATAACATGGACTCAATATATTAATCTTGGAAAGGTGATTTTACTTTTGGATTAATGATAGCCGTCCCTTTTTATTACAGCCAAACAATGACACAACTATTGATGCACCAACAGTTGGCAAAGCTATTCTTAAATCCAAAGGCTTGTTTACTGAAGAATGGGGATTTTGGCTTTCCATCGGAGCCCTTATAGGATTCATTATTTTGTTCAACATGCTCTACATTTGGGCCCTGACATATTTAAGTCGTAAGCACTATTATTTTTTTCTTATTGTATTTGTGGCGGACACTTTTTTGTAAGGAGGGACGTATTTTTTATATGTTTTGTTCCTTCCAGCTAGTAGTGGCTCCATTGCCTTAGTTTCACAAGGTGAAGACTATGTAAATGAAATTGTATTGAAAGAAAGAAGCACAGATGCAAGCCAAGATGAAATATCCCAAGCTGTATACAGTGATCCAGGTGCAAACACATGTGGATGGTTATGTTTCAATTTATTTTGGCATATCTTGTACATGCATATTAGACTACTGTATCCTCTAAAACATTCTATTGTCTAATCTGTTGGTTGAACTTTTCCTGTTTTAATTTACAAGTTATGGATGCCTTCTGTTTCCCATGAATTGATTTTGTAAGCATTAATGTTTTGTGCATATCTTTGTATCCTGTTTCTGCAGGCACTAAGGAATCAACAAACACACTAGCTAAGTCACGAGTCACTTTGCCTTTCCAGCCTCTTACACTTTGCTTTAACCATGTAAACTATTATGTCGACATGCCTGCTGTAAGTAAAAATTAAAAACATAAAGGCAGACAAGAATTAGAAAATAGATTCTATCGAAAATCATAATATCTGATATTCATATCGTATTTTTCAGGAAATGAAAGAACAAGGATTCACAGAAAGCCGTTTACAACTGCTCTCTGATATCAGTGGCGCTTTTAGGCCAGGGGTTCTGACAGCATTAGTTGGTGTGAGTGGAGCTGGAAAGACTACTTTAATGGATGTCCTGGCAGGAAGGAAAACTAGTGGAGATATTGAAGGAGATATTACCCTGTCAGGTTACCCCAAAAAACAAGAAACTTTTGCCCGGATCAGTGGTTATTGTGAACAAACTGATATCCATTCTCCAAATGTTACTGTATTTGAATCCATCACCTACTCTGCCTGGCTGCGTCTTTCCTCGAATATTGATGATGGTACAAAAAAGGTACCTAAGGCAAACCAGCCAGCTTCGATCTCACTCAACTAAATATTACCTTGTTCTAAATATATTTGAAATTCCAAGTAGCAATTATTTCTGACAAATTTATTTAAACTTCAACCACTAAGATGTTTGTGGAGGAAGTGATGGCCCTTGTAGAGCTTGATGTGTTGCGCGATGCTCTTGTGGGTCTTCCTGGAGTTAGCGGGTTATCAACTGAGCAAAGAAAAAGGCTAACAATTGCCGTGGAGCTGGTAGCAAACCCTTCAATCATCTTCATGGATGAGCCAACTTCTGGTCTTGATGCTCGATCAGCAGCAATTGTCATGCGTACAGTAAGAAATACAGTTAACACTGGGCGTACTGTGGTTTGCACAATTCATCAGCCCAGCATCGACATATTTGAGTCTTTTGATGAGGTCCTCTATCTCTCTCTCTCTCCTCTCTCTATATCCATTTAATGTTTTAGTCTTTACCAATGTGATATCCTCACAACTGGTTTGTTTTCCAGCTTCTACTTTTGAAACGTGGAGGTCAGGTTTTTTATGCTGGTGAACTTGGTCGTCACTCTCAGAAACTAATTGAATATTTTGAGGTCAGATCTCTTTAATTATGTGTTTGAGTTTAGGATCAAGAAGTCGTTAGATGTTTCTCAAGGTGAATGCATAACATGCTTAAAAATATACATATGCCCAATTCAGCAAAGACCAAACAAGTCATGAGCTTTAATTTATGCAGTCACGCAGGGTGTACTAAAATTGGGCATTTTAACTTTTGTTGATCTCATTTTCCTGCAGGCGATTCCAGGTGTTCCAAAGATCACAGAAGGATATAATCCTGCAACATGGGTCCTGGAAGTTAGCTCTCCTATATCTGAGACTCGACTGAACATCAATTTTGTTGAAATTTATGCTAACTCTGTACTCTATAGGTAACTGCCCTCAGTTTTTTTTAACATGGCCATTCTTTATCACTGATTTGTTCTACTAATCCTTTTTGTTTTCAAAAAGGAAAAAATAACTGAAAGAGAGTGAAAAATGGCCTCTGGTGCCATTTTACTTCCTACATTCATATTATTGTTTGTTTTCTTTGGGAGCATGATTTTATATTGCTTGCCCATTGTGAAATAAAAAAAATTGTTCCTATGTCATCTAAATTCGTAGATTAGATGATTCCTTGGTTTGTGCTAGGAATAGGATTGGACAAAAATTGTGAAATGAGGAAGATGTAGTTTTATATTATTGACCAATATTCTCCCTTCATAACTATGACCAGGAAAAATCAAGAGCTTATCAAGGAGTTGAGTATTCCCCCACCAGACTACAAGGACTTGACATTTCCTACAAAATATTCACAGAATTTCTACAGCCAATGCATTGCAAACTTCTGGAAGCAATACCGTTCCTATTGGAAGAATCCACCCTACAATGCTATGCGCTATCTGATGACATTACTCTTTGGCCTTCTATTTGGTACAGTATTTTGGCAAAAATCAAAGAACATGTATGGGCCTAACTACTTTGATGTTGTACTTGAAACTAAAATTGTTTGATTGATTCTATGTTGGCAATTATGGTGGTAATAACACATTTAGGTTTTCTATTTATGATACACAGAGATTCACAACAAGATTTGTATAATATACTTGGAGCCACATATGCTGCTACCTTCTTTCTTGGGGCTTCAAATTGCATCACGGTTCAGCCTGTTGTATCAATTGAGCGAGCAGTTTTCTATCGTGAAAAGGCAGCAGGGATGTACTCTCCATTATCCTATGCATTTGCCCAGGTACCCTTTAGCCTTCTTCGATATATACGATAGTCATTGAACTTATTTCAAATTAGTGTAGGAACCCATGCTTCTGTGTAGAGGATGAGTTTGGCAGTAGCTAGATCAAATGGAAACAGTAATACTATGACTAAACCAGTATAATACTTGGTTAGTTTTTTATACAATTATACTGATATGAAATATTCAAAAATGGCCAACAACAATAAAAAGAAGTGGGACTATAAAGTTCAGTAATTAACAGCAGGGTATATTTGCTAAATGAAGAACAATTTTAGTGACTTTGACAGAGTAAAATGAATGAAATTTCCATTAGCCCCTTTACCTCATTATGAAATTTCCATTGGCACCTTTTATGAGTTTATTTGATATTTGGTTTTGGCAGATGTGTGGAGGTCATGTGACTTTGATAGAGTAAAATGAATGAATTTTCCTTTGGCCCCTTTACCTCATTATGACATAACATAGGTCGCGTAGCAATGTGGATATGGGCATCGATCTTATCTCTGAGCTATCACTAAAAAATCCATCCTTTTACGAGTTTATTTGATATTTGGTTTTGGCAGACATGTGTGGAGTTCATCTACAACATCTTACAGGGGATATTGTACACAATCATCATATATGGGATGATCGGATACGACTGGAAAGCGGATAAATTCTTCTATTTCTTGTTTTTCGTCTGTGCAAGCTTGAACTACTTCACATTGTTTGGCATGATGTTGGTAGCATGCACTCCCTCCGCGTTGCTTGCAGGCATTCTTGTCACATTTGTACTACCTCTTTGGAACCTCTTTGCTGGATTCCTCATCGTTAGACCGGTGAGCAAACTACTCGTCTTAGACTAATCAGTGTGCTTCTGGTTCCAATTTAGTAAGACTCTGACCTTGTGAGCTATATATGCTGCTGCTGTAGGCAATACCAATTTGGTGGAGGTGGTACTACTGGGTGAACCCTGTCTCATGGACCATTTACGGTGTAGTTGCATCTCAGTTTGGTGAGAACGAAGGTGAGCTTTCAGTTCCCGGTGGGAAACCCTTGGTGGTGAAGCAGTTCTTGAAGGATAATCTCGGCATCCATCATGACTTCCTCGGCTATGTTGTGCTCGTCCATTTTGCCTACATCATTGCATTCTTCTTCGTATTTGGTTGTTCCATCAAATTCTTCAACTTCCAGAAACGTTAGCTCCACCTCTATGGGCCGTAGGAGTCATTTGTAGTCAAGTGTAGCTGAATTATTTCATTATGAGGATTTTTAAGAGTTACCACTACTTTGGGAAGCCTATATGTAAGTAGCAATATATTCATCTTGTTTCCTCAATGATACTACATGGACAATACTCCCCGCCAGTCTACATGGACAATACTCCCCGCCAGTCCTTTTTATCTGGAGTGAGAAGCTACCAAGACACTCCTAGAAATATGGGTTTTGCATTTAATGTCCCTCGCAAATAGTACTAAGGCCCCATTTGGCACAGCTCCACTTCACTAGTGGAGCTAGGCTTCAACTCCATAAACACGGCTCTATTGGTGGAGCTAGAGCCGTTTTGGTAAACCGTTTGGCAAAATAGCTCCATGTATGCAATTCCTTAAAACGTGCTCTCACAGAACGCCATGTAGGATGAAGTGAAGTCGGGTGAATCTGTTTTGTTTTACCCCGTTTGGCACAAAACGGCTCCAAACGGCTCCTGAAGCCAGTAGAGGAGCTGTGCCAAACGGGGCAATATAGCAGCCACCCAATAAAACACCAATGCATGCACGCATGCAGGCAACGCTTGTTGTTTTGATTGGCCTAGTAATGAATAATCCCCTCGGTATTCGATCCTACGCCAGTTATTTTGGCCAAAGCAAAAAACACTTGTACGCCAGTTAAAAGGGACCGGAGGGAGTATTAAAAAATGATGAATATGGAAGTGACATGTTCTGTGAGAATCATCTGTGAAGCTCAGAGCATGTCATAGTGTGGTGGGGTGGTTCCACCGGCAGCTTCTGCTCTGCATGGTGCTTCAATTCTTTGTTGCAAATGACGACAGCATTGATGCCCATCAGTGGTGGATCTAGATAGAAAAAAATATTGGTGTCATCTCTTTATACCACAACACTAGTAACACCGGTGTAGGATGGAGCTTATATCATCTAGTTCATACGCCACAGTCATATATACAAACCGCAATAATTTAAACAAGTTCATACAATCTATAAAAGGTTAAACAAAGTTATTACAAACTTGATGTCCATAGTTGTTCATGCACCAAAATTAAAGTTCTTGCAACCTAAAGATATGCAAACATAATTTCAAGCAAGTTTATCAACCAAAGTTCATGAATAACAGTTCCAAATAACTAGAACGTCCTTTGACTCTTGCGTATCACTAGCTCAGTGTAGTGTAGGTCATCAATGTGGTATCCGCATATGTCATTGACGTAGACCAACAAATTGAGCACTGCTTCCTCCCTTGCTTGAAAAGTATGAGTTTTAGGACTACTGACGACGATCATCGGTTCCCTCGACACTGGGTTATTGTCAGATATTTGCTTCTTGGGTTCATAAGCAGCTTTGATTATTGAAATCTTTCTGTGGTGCGTGTTGGCCATTCCATAGCACATTTCCATTCATCACCCAGATGATACATTGTCTAGTTTAGCATGGCTTCAAAGCTGCAGCCAGCATACGTTAAATCATAGTCTTCAACATGTAAAGAGTTGGCAAAAATGTTTTATATGAGAACCAGGCTTTTCATTATATAACAACAATCTCGATACAATTAGCTACAAGTTAGAGTTTGCCACATCATTTGGGTGGCTTTGAGCATAATGAGTATAATAGTCCCTAATCTCACACTTGTTTAACCTGTCCTCCTCATTTAGTACTCCCATCAGCACGAAGGATAGCATGGGTAGGTTGTACCCATGTTCTCCAAGCTTTAGTGCACAAGCAAGGACAGCAAACTTCTCTCCAAGTTTTTTGTAGGTGCCTGTACTCCCACCACTGATATTTGGACAACTCTTCTTCTATGCCACTTAGAGGAGATGGAAAAGCCAATTCTGCATGTCATGAATCAACCACCCTCTATCTCCATTTTTTGAACCTCAAAATTGCCTAGGACCTCTTCAAGCCAGTCTAATGAGTCAATTATCTATGATTGAGCATTAGAACATATATTTATACAAGCATGTTGATCAAACACATAATAATTTATTGGAAACATATGTAGTTGCTTACTATGTTTGGATGATTGAAGGGTACTTTTGGTAGTCTAGGACCAAATCCATGACCACATACAAAACAGAGCAGATCAATGACACTGAAACTAATTAAGAACAAATATCAAACATAGATCCATGCATACATCAGAGAGTGCATGGAATTGGAGAGATAACGGCGAGGAGGTGTGTGGTGTTGGAGAGGATGACGGCGAGGAGGGAACGCGAGGATGACGGCGACAAGGTGCACGGTGTTGGAGAGACAACGGAGACGAGGGTGTGCAACGTTGGAGAGGACGACGACAAGGAGAGAGCGCGAGGACAATGGGGACGAGGTGTGCGACGTTGGAGAGATGAGGCGAGGAGGTGCATGGCGTTGGAGAGGATGACAGCGAGGAAGGGGCACGACGGGTGGCAGATATGCGGTGGGGAGGTGCGCGCAACCTCGATCTCAGTTGAGAGCCACCGTTCGCTGGACCTCCATAGAGCATGCGCAGGGGTTGGAGAGAGGAGGGAGAGATGATGCGGGCGGTGATGATGATGGAGGGTTGTGACTATTGCGTGGTAGTTATATAGCTGGGAACTTTTAATCCTGGGTTGTGGCAGCACCCAAGATTAAAAGGCAACTTTTAGTCCTGGTTAAGGACCTTTAGTCCTGGTTCTAACTACAAATCGGGACTAAAGGTGTCATTTTGGCGGGTGTCAAAATACCACCCACCTTTAGTGCCAGTTGGTATGAAGATCCGGGACTGAAGGACAAATTTGTGGCGCGCGCTCCAAATTCCCTTCAGAGCAGTTTCATTTCCTACCTATGCAACTGTTTCTCATATATGCCAACTTTCTCTCTTTTATAAATATTATCTCTTTTAAAAATATTTTCTATTAGATGCCAGAATTATCTCTATCATTATAATTACTTTCTAAAAATGTTTTATAATAGATGGCAAAATTCTATCTAATCATTATAATTACTTTTTAAAAATATTTTCTAATAGATGCTAGAATTCTCTCCATCATTATAATTACTTTTTTAAAATGTTTTATAATAGATGGAAAAATTCTCTCCATCATTATAATTAATTTCTAAAAATGTTTTATAATAGATGTTCTATAACCTAAATCCTAATTTTAAATTATAAAAAATCACATATAACTATAAGTATAAAATCAAACCAATTAAACATCACGGTGCGAATGAAGGAACTTATTACAAACATTAACCAAAGTGCCACCAAGTCCACCAAAGTGCCACAAATAGACTAAACAAAACCGGACGCAGCTAACATCTGTCTCCACTGCCACCAATATATATCTCAGATCATGTAACCACGCACAGTGTCTATGTATTATAAGGTCCTCACTGAAGCACTCTCTCGTCTCATGATGAGTCGCACATGGTACGTCATAGATAAAACCTATTGTTGCACTATAAACGGTGACCTGGTTGTGATTGAATTCACTACAAGAAATGCTTTGGTTTGTGACGAACGCATGTCATAAACCACGTGCCTTAAACCATGGTTTATGACGTCAATATGTTCAGAAAACGTCAGAATGCTGGCATTCTGACGTTCTATGAACATATTGACGTCATAAACCTTGGTTTAAGGCGCATGGTTTATGACGCATGCTTCGTCACAAACCAGCAAGTTTCTTCTAGTGATTGCAGGCAAAACTGAATTCCTTGCCTGGTCTACATGCCATGGTGATGCAAGTAATCCCAGCCATACCCAAGTCAGCGGACTGCTTGTGAAAGAATATTCTCCATACTAGCTGCAGCAGCATACGCAAAATCATGAAGCAAATCCTACAAGTGTACAAATAAGCAAGTATCAGTAAGCAACCTTTATCAATCATAGCAATCGATGAACATGACTTTGATATCATACACGAGTTACCACATCCATTTGGTTATATCTCGCCATCCTTTCAGTTACTTGCGGAGTATCCAGATTACGCTCACATAAAGCTTGCACCTTCAAGTACGAAAAATCAGGCATAACGTACCCAATGCACTCTATGGCCTGTAAACATTGTAGAATAGTACGATGCTAGGCCTATAGCAGAGAAGTAGGCTAAGGTCTACGCTGCACAATGCCTTGTAGCTCTTGAGTGTATCTAAGAAGGATGGTAAAATTGATATTACATGTCTATAACTGCTGTGCATCATCACTTCTCGTAAGCTCGAAGATGTCCATAACCCAAAGCACGTAGAGTGCTGATTCCAACCACTCGATTGGGTTGTAACAGTCATATTATGAATGAACATAAATCTGCAAGAATCATGTTAGCATGTAAAAATTAAAAAATCATACTATAGATGATGCTGGGTACAGCGGAATGGCCTTATCTGGTGATGGCGCAAATGGAAGTTCGCCGGGGTAAAAACCTGGTGCCTAACCCTCAGGAAGTCTGCCGCCATTCCCATTGCCAGTCATCATAAAAACCAAAATAAATAATGCAAGAAATATAAAAAACCCATATATATATATCATGGAAGATTATATGTATGCTAGAGAAACCCATATAAATGATGATGTATATGTATAAAGAAAAATAAAATCCACCATATATATTCATAATCTGAAAACTGCATTGTTAAGAAAAATAAACAATGTAGATTGTAGGGCAATAAAGTTGGATTCTTTGAAAATAAATTTCCATGTCTACTAATAAACCATGGAATGATGGACCTATTGTTAGCAAAGAAATATTAGAAGATAAAGCTATTAACCTTTAGAAGATTGATGAAGATAGCCGGTAAACAAGCAAGCTAGCAAAGACATACCAAATTGGAAATATTGTGTTTCGAGCTAGCTAGTCCAAAAATCATTTTTACTGGCACCTTTTTTTTTTTCACAGGTGGTTCACAATTTCATGACGCCAGTAGAAAAAATTCTGTGGGCCCATCAAGAGATCCGCTTTGTGTAAATATGTTTACACAAAGCGGTTCTCTTTAACTTAACCGTTTGTGTAAATCTGTCCATTTACACAGGCGGCTTACAATAACAACCGCCTGTGTAAATAAAATTTACATAGGCGGTCCTCATTGTAAACCGCCTGTGAAAATGGCATTTACACTGGCGGTTTGTATAGAGAACCGCTTTGTGTAAATGGCATTTATACAGACGGTCCTCATTGTAAACCGCTCGTGTTAATTGTATTTTTTTGGGTTTTTCAAACTTCCTCGGATGGAAAAACTCCTAAAATAAAAGTTGTAGATCTCGAAAAGTTATAAAACTTTGTAGTTGACAACTTTTTCATTTAAAGTCATCTTTTCATGGAAAACTACAACCGAAATTTTCAAATTTGAAATTCAAATTTTGCAAATGACTTCGGATGGAGAAACACTCTAAATGAATGTTGTAGATCTTAAAAAGTTATGAAACTTTATAGTTCACCACTTTTTCATTTGAATTAATTTGTACCCTTAAATATTCAATTTTCCATCGGGTTTGTATAATATGCGGGGAACAAAAATAAGATATAGTCACAAATGAGTGTGTGGTGCAATGGTAAGGAAGGGATCGCGCGAGGCCGAGGTCGTGGGTTCGAATCCCGCCGGCCACGTAGTGCGCGATTTTATACGAAAAAATGCGAGACTTGTGGCTTTGACGGAGACAGGTGGGTGGGTGCCTCTCCCATGCCTTTTTAAAAATATTTTTTTGCCTTTTTAAAAATATTTTTTTGCTATTTTTTTCATATTTTTTGGGCAACGATTTTCACAGGCGGCCGACTAAGTGAACCGCATGTAAAAACCGAATTTTCACAGGTGGCTCACAATCCACCGCCTGTACTGTGGTCGATTTGTACTGGCCCCTGGTACAGGCGGTGGGTTGTGCTGCCTGTGAAGATGCTTCTAGCACTGCCTGTAAAAATGTTTTCTGTACCAGTGTAGGGGACAAAGGGTATTTATAGCTGGATATTTTAGTCCCGGTTGGTAGGCAACACTGGAACTAAAGTGTAGACTTCTAGTCCCAGTTGTACCCACAAACCGGGGTAGAAAGCTTTACTCCCGGTTGGAAATACAACCCAGGATTGAAAGCTAGTCTTTAGTCTCGGTTGGTGGGTACAACTAGGACTAAAAGGTCCCCTTCTGCTGCTATTCCTGCAAAAACTACATTCTTACCGTTGGGTAGGAACTTTAGTCCTGGTTCCTCCTAACAGCCGGGACAAATACTACATTTAACCTCGGTCCCTAAAAAAGCCGAGACTAAAGCCTTGGATGGAAGGTATATTCTCTACTAGTGTAAAACACTAGCAGTTTTTAGAACTGGCACTACAAACCTATCATCATCGAGACACTGATGGTTTTTTGAACTAGCGATAGAAAAATGATAGTAGTACCACCTGTCAATTTTGAACTAACAATGATAGCACTAGTGTAGATATGGGTTATAGTCCAAGTTGGGAAACCCCTTTTGTTGTAGTTTCGCAACCGGGACTACAAATTTGGGACCAATGGCCCATCCTTTAGTTTCAGGTGCAGCACCTAGGACTGAATGTGCACATTTAGTCCCGGTTCGTAATACAAACTAATCCGATACTAAATAATGATCCATACTTTTCTTCGGGGCTTGCACATTTAGTCCCGGTTGGTTTTACCTATCCATACTAAAGATTTTGTTTTTTATATTTTTCTGTTATTTTTGGTTTCTCTTCAATTTAATTCTTTTTTGGTTCCAATTATGTTTTACACTGTCTACACTACTAATATATGTCCATACAATTAAAATTCCATTGTGCGAGTAATATATAAAATAGACATATATAACATATGAAAATGTGTGAAATAATAATACAAATATTGCAACACCTTGTACCACATATATACATAGTAAGATAACGAAAGTCCATACTATATCCTTGAGATTTCAACATTCATTTAATTTTTACGTTTGGAGTAGCTAATTGTTTTCTATCATCACAGAACTCTCTGTTGGGGTTTAAGAAATGCTCATTAATAAATCCTGCTAGTGCCTCTTCAATTGCTTTATCCAATCTTGATCTAGAAACCTTCGCTTATTAATGCAATCGTGCCGGTAATGAAGACAAAGTATGAATATATTTATGATTAGTTTGTGTAATATATCAACAAATCGAATGTTAATAAATAATTGTCTGCTTTTTTACATACTTTGATGATGGGACTCTAGTCCCGATTTAGTACGTACCAGTTAGTGGTTCCAACCAGAACTAAAGGTTAACTTTTAGTCCTGAGACTACTGGTCCCTGTCTGCTACATCCTTCAAAAGCCTGTGCTCCTAGTGGCTAGCGAGGGGACTTAAGTCCCGGTTGGTGACTCCAACCAGGACTAACTATACCATTAGTCTTAGGTCCAATTTAGGCTGAGACAAAATGTAAAAATCAAAAGTCTATTCTGTACTAGTGTCGTGGCCTCAAGGTTTCCTAAATCATTCATACCACTAGAAAAGGAAGCGTGCTTCATGGCGCCGTACCAACATCCCATAAGTGAGATTGTAAAGCAAATAAAAAGTACATATTGAGGAAGATATGGTGTCAATAACATTACTATAGTCACGTTTGGATGTTGATATTGGAGCCAGAATTTGGAACTGGAATCAGGTTTCCTCAATGTTGTTATTTGGATGGATGTAGAATTGCGATTTGGCATTGGAGACCCATTTTTGGTATTGAACTAAAGCAAGAAAAAAAAAAAAAAAAAAAGAAAGAAAGATGTACCTGTGAGCAAAAAAAAGAAAAAGAAAAGGTGTTTGTACGTCTCTCATGTTTAAGTATAAATAGCATAAAAATGTAAGGTTTGATTGTGGTAACATGTAAAATGTCTCGTCATACTATTATGTAATATAGGTGTCACAGATGGTGAATTGTCACCGGATTGTGGTAACATGTAAAAATTCTCTTCAAACTATTCTGTATATATGTGTCACACTTAATGAATTGTCACCTGATTGTGGTAGCTGATTGTGGTAGCATGTAAAATATCTATAGGTGTCCACACGATAAATTCTCACCTGATAGGTAAGCAAGAGAAAAAAAGATAAGCAAGCAACAGTAAAAAAATAGAAAAGCTGTACAGTTGAGCAAACAAAGATTTGCTACCTCATAGGTAAGGAAAGATCTGTTCGCACTGTTCCATAATATAATTGTCGCACACGATGAATTGTCACACCTTGTCACACCTCCTAGGTAAGAAAGAGAAAATTGATAGATAAGCAAGAGCAAAAGAAAATAGAAAAGCTACACAACCGAGAAAAAAAGATTTGCTACCTTATAGGTAACGAAAGAATTCTTTGCACTATTATGTAATATCAGTGTCGCTTGATAGGTAAGCAACAAGAAAAAAAATAAAGATAGGCAAGCAAGGGCAAAAAAAGAGAAAAGATTTATAGCTGATAGACATCTCCAACAGTTTGCTATATTTTACATAGCAAATTTTATGTTTTACCAAATCCTAAAAAGATATACCAAGTAAAAAAAAGAACTTATCTCTAATAGTTTGGCATAATTTATTTGCCAAATCCAGATCTAACTTAAATCAGAAGCCCTGAGAGGAAAACAAAATTATGTTTATGCTCTTCCACCTCTTGAAAACTTACATCAGGAACCTGAGAGAGAAATAAAATAATGAACATATGTGCGCGCGGAGTCGAGCGCGCATATATAGGCACATGGAGGCTTTTTTTGCTAACTCGAAATAAATGGCAACTGGGATGTCAAACTATTGGAGAATTTTTTTTTATTTTTATAAAAAATTAAGAATGGCAAACTAAGACGAGGAACTGTCGGAGTTGCTTTAAAAAGGGGAGAAAAGGGGAGAGAGAAAAAACAAAAGAGGTATACTTATGTAGAAAACGTAAGGCTTAATTCACTAGTACAAATTGTGAAGGACCGAAAGTGGTGACCAGGGGGGGTGAATGGGAGCCGTAAATTTTCTTGCGAAAATATTTTGGCCGCTGTCCCAAATTCACCGCCAAAATCGCAAACAAAACACGGTGATGTCCACGACCCAAATGAGTGGGTGGATGTTCCCTAGAAAACAAAGTGGGACACCACAAACTCAACACAACAGACGAAAATCGAATCGGGACTCAATCGACCACTCAACAGATAACACCGGAATTTCTCACCCAAGAAAATCAACCCACTTAAAATTCACCAACAAGAACTAGACATTGCCATGAGACATCCTGCAACACAAACACAGAGCTGGATTTGCTCGACACTCGAAGGTGCACGGCCTACCAGCACCAACACAAAGCACACCTGCAGAAAACAGGACTACCCAGGGTTCTGAACTCAAGACATTAAGGCAGAGATGCCTTCACCAATTACCGTCAGTGCTTGTCATGCAGCACGTTCAGAAAACTCAGAACCAGAGACAGCGCAGCAAGACAGCTCAAGTGGAGATACTGCACTCCACCTAGCAGAGCTCGTGTATTAGGCAAAGGAGTAAACTAATCAGTAGATCAGCAAGCACTCAATCGTGGATTCTAAATCAAGTAAAAACCAATTTAATATTCCAATGATTAATCAATAATTGTTCTGGTGCTTCACGGAAGCAAGAAGCAAGCTTGTGACCAATCAAAACTAAGCACGGAAGGAAAATACTGTTGCTTGAAAATGACGGTACCAAAAGAATTTAGCAAGCTGCTGCACTTCCCATTCAACGAAGCTGAATGCAAGCTGCTCTGCTAGACACGTTGCTTCAGCAGCTGCTGCATCCACTTTCTAGCACAATCCCATGACAGGCTGCAAGACTGTAAAGAACGAATAGACAAGAACAGCGGGGTCTTCAGTGCAATGAATCAGAAGAACAAACAGAGAAGAGTGGCGAAGGCACCGATGGGCAAAATCTAACACGGCTGCTGGGGAGCTATCCAGAGCACTCAAAGCTGCTTCCCATGCATCGGTAGTGCAAACGCAACGAAGAACAGAAAGAGGGCAAGCTACAGAAACCAACGAGATCAAAAGAGCTTCTACTGAATCGACCAGCACCCTGCTCAAGACTCGACCTCGATGGGTGAGCTCACAGATAAGAATAGCAGGGTCGGGATATGAACCTCCACACAGTCACACAACTTTCTGGCGTTCGCACAAGAAAAGAGAAAAGGAACTGGCCGACGCCAAGAACAGAAGAAAAGCAACGGGCAAAAATTGAACGGAAATCCAACCAAATCACTACGACTCGATCCCAAAACTTGCACAGGCAATCACCACGGAGTAGGTAAGCTATTCCCAAGAAATCATTGCGCCAATCAAACTCTACCTCCGGGATTTTCAGATCACATGCACTCGAAAACGCTAGATCCTCTAGAAAGAGGCAAAGGCTCAACACATCTAGCAAGAAGCAATGCAAAACAACTCCCCCAACTCCCCCCTGAGCAAATGCATACATGAGTGCACACAATCTTCTCCCCTTCAACCCTTGAGAACTAGTCTCTCCCTCTGAGAAGACAACCTTTCAAGACATGTCAAGTGACTCCCCCTTGACGTAAGCATGTGAGGTGTTAGGCATGTGTGTGTCAAATTTCTCCCCCCTTGTTGAATAATACACACAGCAAACCTAAAATGCAATGACATGCACAAATGCAGAAGCTTCAGGTATATAGCAATCAGAGTGAAAAGATGCTCTAGCCGGTAAAACAGGTGAGTAAGGCAACAACAGACAAGTGCTAGCATATGCTCAAACTGATCAAATGATACGGAATATGAAGTGTAAGCAGTTTTGAGCAGATTTTTAAGTTCTTCAGAAAGGGGTTCACCACAAAAGATAGCACTTAGCAAATACAAGCTGGAAATCAACCTAGTGCTAGTCATGTGGAAGCAAGGTGAACTACCCCAAATCATGATCACACATCATGTCAAAGACCTCAAACTTGTCAATTTTATCAGATTTTCAGAGTTGGCAACAAATTAAAAGTATTGGTCAAGCATGTGTGTGCGAGAGGTTATCCGTACTATCAAGCCTAACTTTTCAACCAAGCGGAGCCTATGTCAAAAGACAATCAGAAGCTCAAAGCAATGGTTTCGGTCATCCACTACAAGGCTCAAGTTCATCCAAATATGCAATTGGAGGCAGTCTCGATACCTTGATGTGGAACAATACGGACCCATCTCAATCTTTTCATTCAACTTACTTAGATTTCAGATTTTAGCACAAGTAAAGATCTAAGCAAGTGTGGGACTCAAAGCATGAGACATAGTATCCAAGCATGCACAATATAGCATAAAGGGATCTCAACATCCTACACATGCTAATTACCATCTCAGACGGTGAACATTTTTAATTTCAGCAAGTTTAAGCGAGTTCACATTAGAAAATCATGCTCAACTCATAACATGTAGCAGATGATCAATGAGAGCCTAAGCAGACAAGCACCACAAAGTACTCACATGGCATACTAACAAGAGCATAGTTTCATTCCAAGTGTTATATACATGAAGCTCAAAATGCAAGTATATCACAAAATGCAATGCAAATGCACTATCATACAAAGATAAATCAAAAACTAGACTACAAAAGAAACTAAAACTAGTGTACAACAAACAAAGTGCTTCCCTCCTCTAAAAAGGGAAACACACTCCCAGTTCACCTCGCAAGCGAGCAAAGGTCGCTTGATCGAGGGGCTTAGTGAGAAGATCTGCAAGCTGATCCTAGGTGGCTACGTGATGCAACTCAATGTCGCCTTTCTCTTGGTGATCGCGGAGAAAGTGAAAGCGAACATCTATGTGCTTGGTCTTGGAGTGAAGTACTGGGTTCTTAGCAACACTGATGGCACTAGTACTATCACACAGTAAAGGCACTCTAGAGAACTCAAGAACAAAATCACGTAACAAGCGGCAGCAGCGACATACTCAGCTTCTGTGGTGGATTGTGCAACGCTAGACTGCTTGCGGGATGACCAAGACACAAGAGATGAACCCAAAAACTGACAAGTCCCCGATGTGGACTTCCTATCTAAGCGGCAGCCAGCAAAATCAGCATCCGAATAACCGCAAAGAGAGAGCGAGGAAGAAGCAGAATACCAAAGTCCAAACTTAGGGGTAAACCGGAGGTATCTCATGATGCGCTTCACCGCTTGACGGTGAGACGTGCGTGGAGAAGCCTGAAAACGTGCGCAGAGGCATACAACAAACTATATGTCGGGTCTTGTCGTCGTCAGGTACAGCAATGACCCGATCATACTCCGGTACTCCTTCTGATCAACTGCTTCTCCATCCTCGTTAGCGTCGAGGGCCGTCGTAGTCGATATGGGTGTCGAAAGAGGCTTGGTCTCGCCCATGTCAAACTTCTTCAGGACGTCCTTTGTGTACTTGCCTTGATGCACGAACATCCCATCCCTTGTTTGCTTGATTTGAAGGCCGAGGAAGAAAGTTAACTCACCCATCAAGCTCATCTCAAACTCTCTGCTCATAAACTCTGCAAACTTGGCATTCAAAGCGTGAGAAGAGCCACCAAAGATAATATCATCCACGTAAATCTAAACCAAGAGAAGGTCACTGCCTTGCTTGAGGAGAAACAAAGTCTTATCTACCGATCCCATCCTAAACCCCTTCTTAAGCAAAAAGGTTTTTAGCCTATCATACCATGCTCTAGGGGCTTGCTTAAGACCATACAAAGCTTTGTGCAACTTGAAGACATGGTTAGGATACTTGGGATTTTTAAAACCTGGGGGTTGCCTAACATACACTTCCTCCTCAATGTACCCATTCAGAAAAGCGGTCTTGACATCCATCTGAAACAACTTAAAGGCCCTTAGCAAAGAAATGAACGCTAACGAGAACGCGGATAGCCTCTAAGCGAGCTACAGGAGCGAAGGTTTCCTCAAAGTCTATCCCCTCTTTCTGGCAATACCCTTGAGCAACAAGTCTAGCCTTATTTCTAACAACCACCCCATCTTCACTCTGCTTGTTCTTAAACACCCACTTTGTACCTATGGGATGACACTCTAGAGGTGGAGGAACTAAGGCCCAGACTTGGTTTCTCTCAAAGTTTTCTAACTCCTCATGCATAGCATTAACCCAATCATGATCAGATAAAGCATGTCCAACATCTCGGGGCTCAAAAGAAGCAACAAATGCAGAATGAGCGAAGTGAGAGATGTGATACGACCTGGACCGCGTGACTTCGCTGGTCAATATCGCCGATCATCGTCTGAGCGGGGTGGCGACACTGAATGTGTCATGGAGCCTCTCTGGAAGAAGTCGCCTCCCCTCAACAGCAGCTGGTGCCTCCTCAGGTGCAGCCGCCACAGGCTGAGGAAGCTACTCGAACGGTCCCCAAGAAGTGGAAGTAGAGGGGTCTGGACCGTGAGCTGAAGTAGTCGTCGCAGGCTCGATAGGGGCAGCCGGTGGAGTCGGCTTGGGATCACCCCAATCGGCATCGTCCTGCTCCTCCTCCACAAAATGCTTTCACCAAGCTCTTCATCACCTGCACGCTCAAAGACAGGGGCTGTACAAGGCATAGTTTTATCGAATGTGACCTCACAGGTCTCCACAATACGGTTAGTTTCAAGGTTAAGTACTCGATAAGCTCTAGAGTTTAAAGCATAACCAAGAAAGATGCCGTCGGAGGACCTGGACTCAAACTTATCTAAATTGCCTTGTTTCAAGATGAAGCACTTACACCCAAACACCCTGAAATGACTCATCTTGGGTAGCCTCCCAAATCGTAACTCATAAGAAGTTTTTTCGTAAAAGCACAGAGAAAGATACGATTGGAAACATGGCAAGCAGTGTTGATTGCTTCGGCCCAAAACCTCCTAGGAGTCCTATGCTCATCGAGCATCATCCTAGCCATCTCAACAAGGGTCCGATTCTTGTGCTCAACAATGCCATTCTGTTGCGGAACATAAGGTGAGGAAAACTGGTGCTTAAGACCTAAAGACTCGCAAAAAATTTTAAAATGAGTGTTTTTGAATTCTGTGCCATTGTCACTACGAATAGCTCTCATGGCATTCTTATAGAACTTATTTCTCAACCGAAGAATCAAATCTCGAGCATGTGAAAAAGCCTCATCCTTACTCTCCATGAAAAACACCCAAGAGTATCTCGAAAAGTCATCCATAATTACTAGCACATACCACTTCCCACCTTCTGACCGAACCCGAGCTGGACCAACTGTGTCCATATGAAGTAGCTCGCCGGGTTCCTTGGTCATGATTTGATTCACAGGTGGGTGAGAAGCGGCTACCATCTTCCCATGACGACAAGGGTGACAAACAAGATCCTTCTCAAATTTCAACTTGAGCAATCCTTGGATTAAGTCAAGTGAGCTCAACCTAGCAAGAAGGTTAAAACTCAAATGACCAAGTCTCCTATGCTACTTCCAAAGCTCAAAAGAGGATCCGGCCACCAAACAATGGGAAGAGCCAAATGAGTGAGAAAAATCAGCTCAAAAAACACGGCCAAAAGGAACAATCCGACAAACAAGATCTCCTTGAGAGTCAAGAACTCGAGAAAAACCATGTTTAAAACGCACTTCAAAGCCGTCCTCAAGGAGTTGCGAAACAGAGAGCAAATTGAAATGTAAGTTCGAGACCAAAGCAATATCCTTGAGAACAAAGCTCTCGTTAACCCGAATGGTTCCACGAGAGACTACTTTACCTTTGCTATTATCCCCAAATGTGATGTACTTGTTGGTATAAATTAACTGCACTCCATTAAATAGATTTAAGTAGGATTATCCGCAAGCGCACAGATATCATACCAGTGTCACATTTTACCCGGAGGTTTTAAATATCGCATCCACAGGAAACAGTTGTGATGATGACAAAGTATATAGACTTAACCCTATAATTAGGCTAGATCATATCAAGAAAGAGGAAATAGCTATTGCACTCTAGTTCTAATAACCGGTAAGCTTTGTATAATATCGTATTATCGGGCAAGTAACTCGAATAGAAGAATAAATAGAGTAATCTCCTACCAAGCACCTATAAGCCTATCAGTCCTATCAACAGGAAGTGGACTACAGAGGATTCAACGTAGCTATAAAGTCACCTGCGTGAGCTACCACTATCCGGCTAATCAGAGGACATCCACAAGTAAACCTAGCCTAGGCACCACGCCTACACTATGAAATACTACTTCAACCAAGTAATGACCAAGATCAAAGCACTCAATATGAGATGTGAACCAAAGAACAAATAAGAACAAGTTGCTTACTTGAATCGGAATGGCGAATACAAAAGTACCTCAGAACGCAGCTCTGGGCGAGGGAGCTGAATCCGTAAGAAGAACAGACCACGAAGAAGCACCGACATGCCGGAACTCCTCCAGAATCTCTACTCCTCTACTCAATCTCTCTAATCTCTAAACAAGACTAGATCTAGAAGAACTAGTCTCTCCTAATTGCTATATCTAGATGAACTAGAACTAGATGAACTAGAACTAGATCAACTAGAGGGACCCTAACCCTAATTATGTAGAGAATATGAAGCACCGGGGTGTAGAATGCCTTTAGGAGGGAGCCTTGGGCGTCATAATATAGGCCAAGGTGGAGTAGGGGGCAAGGAACCACCACGTCATCGATCCGCGTCTTCATCTTGTGTGCACCGTCGGATCAAACCGACCTAAAATCAATGTAGGGATACTTTGCTTGGCTTCCAAGGATGCGTGGGAGGAAGACTCCAGAAGGCGGCGGCCAGAGGAGAAATTAGGGTGCCGACCGGCCCAGGGTGGGGCCAGCCGGCCCCACCTGCTCTCCTCTGTGGGTCCCGCTGCTTTGGGTGTCTTCTAGACCCTTCCTGAGCATGATGACGATGTTTTCCGTCACGGATAAGTTTCATGGTAATTATGCACTATAATCCCCTCTTTTATGCTTTTCCGGAATAATCCTTGGAAAATATAGAATATGCAAAACTCATGGAAATTGTCAGTTAAAATCCTAGACTAGTGTGTAATCGTGTGCCTTTTCATGTCTAAAGTTCTAATAAATATTGATGTTATCCACCGTCAACAACTTCCCCAAGCTTACCTTTTTGCCAGTCCCTTGGCAAACAACCTAGTTCTAATTATTAATAAACATGGATCAGGAGTTGCTACAATACTTTCATTTCTTTTAAGTGCACTTGCTTTTAAACATAAATTTTCCATCGGTTAAAACAAAACTGCTCTAACTTTCAAACTTACCCATTTTACCTTTAACCATGGAGCTTTACAGCTTTTGCATAAGTCTTGAGCAATCGAAAGATAGAACAATCAAGTCAAGCACTATGTCTCAAATTCTTCACAGTACCAATATTCCAGAGTTTTGTAAGTTTTCAAAATAAAACTTAGAGCATGATTGTATGACACCCTCTAGTCTCTTATTATGTAGTATTTATGGATCTTACTGAGGCATTAATGATGTTATGCCTTCCTATAGTTAAGGATATATATAGTGGAGCTCATAGGAGTGGCAATAACAAGGATGAACATACTTGCAATTCATATATTGTAAACTCAAACAATGGATCCACAGAGAATCGAGTCATACAATCAAACCAAGATATACTTGTGCATGGAATATGGTGGATAGGTGTATATATGGTATTTAGTGGCTAATCCTAATTCTACTTTTGCTCTTAATAACTCCCTCCTTAGAACTTTTCGCGGGAAAACATGGGCTATCTTTATTCTCTCTCTCTTTTTTTTATTAATCTGGGAGGCGGGCATCTATGTACCCATTGTTTTAATTGCTGGGACACTTGTCCATCTTTTACTCCCCTTTTTCTTCTTCTTCTTTTTTTTCAATACTTTTGCATAGCCACATGCATCCTTTGAATATAAATAATCGGAGAGATAATGATAAGAAGTTAGAGCATTTAAATGGAGGCTATCCTATAGGGTATATTTTTGGGTGTTTACTCCTAGTGTAGGAGAAAAATATTTTTAAGTGTAGGAGAAAAATATTTTTAAGATGGATCTGGCTGAAAGTGGAAATAACTGTGCTTACATCCCAGAGTAGGAGTAATGCATATATGGGTGTAGTGTGTAAGTAATCTTGATTTTAAAAAGCATGACAAGGCTCTCATAAGGTATACAACAAAGGTTGACTAAACTCAATGTAAAGCAAGCAAGCATGAATGCGCAAAGGTTTTCCTAACTCTAAATGTATCATATATGGCTTTGGTAGGAATTCAAACTTTGTCATACAAGAGCTCATCATATAAAATTTTAGGTTTTCAAAATAAATCTCCAGAACTTAGTAATGCTAAGAATAAGATAAATAGCAGCTTAGACCTTCATGTATCATATCAATCAATTACCTAGACTTAGCTCAAACATATGCCTCCACAAATTTTAGGTTCAGAGTAAATTCTTATATCAAAGTAGTCATGTCCAAAACTCAGGAGAATTCATGGATGAAAACTAGGCACTTGAAAGGAATTACTATAGAGCAACTATTCATCATCTCCAAGACAAAATTTTAATGTTATCCAGTTTTTTTATTTGACTCTAGATACACTCTATGATCACACCTTAATAGATAGATAAGTATTTATTCATATTTTTATTTGTATTGGGCTCACAAGACTCTAAAGACATGGACCTTCATGTGCCCATATATTTTTGGTATTTTTATATTTTCCTATGATACTATTGTGAACCTTCATGTGCTCACATATTTTGGTATTTTATGACTATATAAAATAGACTCGATAATCGCCTAGGTATAGTTACCTGATAACTAGGGGATGCTCCTCCCCCAAGCTAGATGTTGCAATACTTGGTGTTGATGATCTTCAGAGTGAGCTAATCAGCAGCGCTCCTGGTAGGAGCCACTAATAGACTGTCTCCTTGTCCTAATGTTGTCCCTGCATAATTATACTCCAAAAGAAAACCAAAACTCGAGGCTCGAATTTGATAAGAGGGTAGATCAGCCAATAAGTAATTGATTATTCTTATGAGTTGATTTTAAATTGACAAGTTCTAGCAGGATTCTCTTTTTTTAGGATTTTCTAGTTTAATTATGCAGTAATGAAATATGTGTACATGATGTATAGTTGTATTATTATATATATATTTTATGCCACCACAGAGAATATTTATTCTTATGGGGCTTAGGCTTTTTATAATGCAAGAAACTAAATACAAAAGCTATTATTATTATTATTATTATTATTATTATTATTCTTTATGTCACCACAGTAAATATTCCTAC
This sequence comes from Chrysopogon serrulatus, assembly GCA_015844335.1. Lineage (NCBI taxonomy): Eukaryota > Viridiplantae > Streptophyta > Magnoliopsida > Poales > Poaceae > Chrysopogon > Chrysopogon serrulatus. The sequence goes on from JADLZL010002214.1 coordinate 173,756, forward strand.
AGGGTTACCATAAGTTTATTCTGTGGAGCTTTTAATATTTTATGATGCAAATAAATGAAGCAATAAAGATTTATTTTATTTTATTTTCTTTTTAATATTTATAAAGATAAATATGTTAAGATAAATTTATTAATATAGCCAGGAATACTAATTAATTAGATAACTACCATATTACCTTATGGCAAGGGTACGAAATTTAAAGTTTACTGATAGGTCTTCTTCTTCCACTCTTGTGTATCTCTCCATCTTGAGAGATGGAGGTCGTGATGGTTGCATACCTCTAGTGATGGTGATATCACTTTTGTTCTTTGGTTTGGCCCATAGGTTGAAGATGAGCTTTAATAGTAGCTGGCAGCATCTTGCTCAGTGTGCATATTCACAGAACTTTCACTTGTAGAATTAATAAACTTTGCTCGATGTGTTGTCCTGTTTGTAAAACCAAGGTAGAGATCAAGTGCATAGGCTCTGCTGGTGAAAAAACACCAACAGAACCAAATCTATTTCTTTTTATTTTTTCTCCATCCTTAGGTACATTGAACAAGATAAAATTAGTGTTACATGAATTGCTTTATTTATAGCATGAGTGGTAAGATCAAAAGATTAAGCATTTAATGTTGCATTTAAGTTCATATAGTAGAAAAGAATGAAAATGCTTAACCAATGGAAGGATTGTCTATCTCTATATAAATTTTTACATAAGTATGACCATCGTCTTCTCAAGATCGAATATAATATTTTAGCTTGTTTGGTTAAGACTGAGATTAAGAGAATGGTGTCATAAACAATCTTAAAGAGCAAAGCATGTTGAGTTAATTTGGTTTAATCAATTAAAATTATAACTCTAACATATTTATGTTTTTACTTATGTGTACACCAAGATCAAGGGAAGAGCAGTGACCAATTACTTTAAAATATTACCTTCATTATTAGAGCGTGATGGCACTAAGTGATGAAGGGTAAATGACTAGTGGTCCTTCTTCTTGCATCTTGAGTTGTTCATGGACATCTTGTCTCCTCTGTGGCACTCATTCTTTTGATATCTTTTGCTTCTTTAATCTTTTGACTCTTTTCATTCCAGTCATTATTATGCTTGCAACAGATTAGTGGACAACACATACCCGAAGGAGTATACAACTTTTGCACACAGGTTGCTTGTCCGATATTTTATTTTGTTCTATCTATGCTAATGTAAAGATAGTATTGATATTGTTTTAGCATAAATCATATTTTATACAGACATGGCATGAGGCAAAGTAACTTGTAGTAGAAGATAAAGTGAATGAATCATTAATGTTCACAGTTCTTTCATTTATGATGAATGAGCTGTGTCTTCTTCTACAAAGTTATCGAAGTTCATGATGTGATCTGTCTTATATCTGAACTGAATTCATCTCCTGACTTACCCAAATTAATTTTGAAAGTTTTCCTGCAGGGGTTAGTCCACAAAATATCCAATGTCTACTACAGTATATTATTAGTTCAAAAATCAACCTAGACACCACGTCTAATTTGACTTAGGAAGGCATTTTAACCTAAGCACCACGCTTAATTCAAAAAGCCTTTGAAAGTAAAATCAACACATTCAAAAAATCAAACTAAACACCTTGTCTAATTATGACTCAAGAAAACAGTTTAAACTAAGCACCATGCCTAATTCAAAAGGTGTATGAATTTTCTCTAAACCTTAAGCATACTATAGCAAACAAAGGTAACATGAAAGTTTATCGAGTGTTATTCAAACAGAGATGAAAGAGCATGATTAATATATTGAATAAAGGTAGAAATAACTAATATTAGCAACATAGGATTTTCTAAATAAGACTATTTCCCCAAGCTTGAATTTTGCAAGGCAGATTTCAGTTTGGATGGATATAATTAATGTTGCATAATAATTGGTTGGACATATCTAGTGTTGTTACCTTTCATTCTTTCACTTCAAGCCTGAAATGGTCAGTGACAAAAATACCAAAGGAATATTTTGACAATTATATTACTATGCTAAAGGTGCAAGCTCAATTTATTTTTTAAGAGTGGTTATTTAGGACACAACGTTATTCTTGGGAAACCCTCTGATTATTATACTTCAAGTTGGTGAGGTGGTTTCCTCAAGAACATTAGTTTTTGTGCACCTATATCAAGATTACAATGAGATCTACAATATTTATGATAAACATGTGTATCTACAACCACCCTTTTAATGATTTTATGAACATGTATAAAGAGGGGGTTGAAGATCTCGTGTGTGGTAATATTAGAGAGACTAATTGATCCAGGAGATTTCTCATATGAACATGGATTTGATAAAGTGTTAATGAGATAACTCCCATACTCATTGATGTGATCCCCCTTTTCAAACTCCAAGGGTGTTTCTTCATGGATGTCTATAGACAACAAGTTTATCCCTATTATTTCATGCCTATGACATTTATTTGATGTTTTATTTTCTAGGATTTCCCATGAATTGATGTCTCTGTTGGCATTTCTAACGTCATTACTAAAAGCAGAGATAAACCCTACCCCTAACAAGAATGCCTTTAAATGGTCGGTATTAAATTAACTTGTCATTAGCAACTAGCCACCTATTTATCGCTATCATTCCTAAGCATGAATTAAGTTGTCATCCTTAATTATATTGCTTAAGAAATAACTATAGATTTATATGTATTCAATATGACTAGGCAGAAATAAAAGATATGAATATAAAGATAAGAATATAAACTAACTGGTTCCGCAAGCGGACGAGATAATTATACCGTTGTAGCATTTTACCTAGGGAAGTCTACCAGGTTGTCGATTTATATTTATACCACTGGGAAGGTCTATATGTAGGACTTATAAACTATAACTTATACTATTGATGCGAAAGACAAACCATAACTAGAAACCTACTCATAACAGGGATAAGTCACGTGATAAAAGATATATATATGATAAAAATAATAATAATGATCAGTCATCATAAATAGATAAACATCAGAGCTCTTCTAGTCATAACAATAGCTAGCCAATGGATAAACTCAGGAATAAATACTAAGGTAATTCTATAACTACATCAATGAATAACTCTAATTAGTGCAACTACATCTAGCAATCATTGTTAAGTTAACCCTATATCATTATCACATGTAAAGAGGCATCAACTAATGAGGGTATTAAGACACAAGGGTCACCTCCTTCGCGACCGTGCTGAAACAACCCGCTTTTCCTCGAAGGGAAAAGTCACAGTTTTCGTACAATAATGCAATGGCCTCGAAGGGCTCATCGCCATCATCGACAAATCAGCGGTCCAAAGTGCGCATACAGCGGAATAATTAACTTAGAGAGTGCAAATAGCAGGATTTAAGTACTTATTACATCGCCTTTCACGGCGGAATCACACTCACACACACATACGTAAAAGCACAAGGTGGGTAGAAGCGGATCGACACGCCATCCACTTGCGCCGTAGCACGAGACGCCTACTCCTCGTCATCCTCGTCGGTCTCCCACTCGATGTTCTCTCCCGAACCACAATGTATCAAGACGATTTGTACCGGCCACTAATCCCACCCATATGAATGAAGCTTGCCATGTGGAAAAGTGGATGCAAGGTAATCAAAAGGCCCTATTTTGGCTCTTGGTTTCCTATGCATTAACATAATTAAATAGTATTTGTCAAGTTTTATCCTCTTTATATCCATACTCCTTCCATCCACCCCATCCATAACCATCCACACATCACACCCACACTCTCACTCAAGTCGGCGAGGAAGACTCCCTCTCCCCTCGCCTCAACGGCCCGAGGCCGGAATCCACCACACCTGGGGAAGAGGAGAGAAATGGACTCCACTCGCTATATCGAACGTATGGCAACTCATAGGAATGTCCATGACCGGGGACACGGCTATACGTATAGATCATCAACTCTGCAGAGTGTGTACACCTGGAACCACAAGATCACCATCATCGGCGATGCGCCCCGCCTAGGCTGATTCCGAGCCGCCGCCTAACTAGCCCAAAGCCACTCTACCACTCTCACTGGGCACCCCGGAGTCCACCGGCACGCTGAGACTGTGAGACGTGTGCCGGATCCCAGGGGGCATCACGCTGTCTCAGGAGGGTGTGGGTCTCGACACCCGTACCTCCCTACACTATCACCTACCAACCTAGTAGTAGTGGCAGGGGGCTAGCTAGCCGTCAAGTCGTTTCCCGCCCATCAGGAACGAGTGGTGTGTACGAGAAAGTCCCATGAACCCTAGGCTCGACCAATCAGTCCTTAAGAGGACTGGACAGGATATCTTCACCGGGGGCCCAGTGCCCCGTGCCTCGACGGCACCTCCCGCTCCGGCGATTCGTACCACAAAGGCACTCCTCCCGGAACCTTCTCCCAAAACTATACCCGCCACAGGTATTTTCACATGGAGAGTGCCCAGATCACACTCCCCCGGCAAGATGGCTTGTCCTCGCGACTTGCCCCAGATCCCCGCCCAAATCGACACAACCCTCACTACACACCCAAAACTCACGCCAAGATCTCTCCCAAAGTCCCGGTTTCCACATCTTCGGCACCACGTGCCTTAGCCACTCACAGTCATGATACATTAACAGTAAAGATAGTAATAAGTGAGTAGCATCAAGATAACATGATAAGCGCGGAGTCTAATCCTAGCAAATGGGTATGCGAGGGGGATCGGTTTCGACAAGGCATAGGCTGATTCAAACAATCTACCATGCATCCTATAAACAAAGCAGCAAGCAACAATTAATAGAGCGCTAGCATTTCTAGTTATTGCATGTCTAGATAGGGGCTAAGAGGTTGGGTGGGACGTGGCACCGCGGTCGGGTCGTCTCCCGTGTCCTCGGTGTGTACTGTAGTCGTCTCCTGTCTCAGTCAGCGGCTCCTCCGTTTCTGAAAAACGTGACATATTACCGCGTTTAGCGGCTCCTATAGAGGTGCACAAAGAAGCAACTGAAAAACCGAAAGAAGCAAATGCACTCATGGATAAGCCTATGACCTAGAGCTCGTTTTTTAGAAAAATTTGGACACTGGTTTCATAATTTTTGGAGTTAAAATGGATTTATTATGATTTTCCGAAGATTAAATCATATCTCGAAAAAAGAGAAAATCATTTTATTATTTTCCGAAAATAGGTGACACGTGGCGGGTTGTGATTGGCGGTCTGGATCGAAGTCAGCGGACAGGTGGGCCTGGTCAACGGTCAACGTTGACCGGTCAAGCGGTCAACGCCGACCGGGTCCGGTGTGGGCCCAGATGGGCCGGATCGGGGTCGGTTGGGCGGCCGGCCCGGACACGTGTTCGGGGGAGGCAGCCACGTGGCGGCATTGGGCCCCCAACCGGGCGAGGTGGGCTGGCGCACCGCGACCGGTGGGCGGCAGTGCACCGTGAACCACGGACTGGTTCACGGGTGGACCACGCCCACCTCCCCTTGCTCTCTCTCTGGTCCACCGCGGACCGGTCCACCGATACCGCGGGTTCTCTCCCCCCTCCTTCCTCCCGCCGAATAGCGCCGGCGGCGAGCTCACTAGCGCGGGCCTTCGGGTGGCTCACCGCAGCGCCAGGCGGGCCGTTGGCTTCCCAAGGCCGCGGCGCACCTGTCAGGGGGTGAAAGGCGAGGCCTTTTGGCTTCCTAGGCGGTCGGCGACGGGCCGCCGAAGCTCGGCGTGGCCGGCTCGCGGGGGGAAGGCCGCAAGGCCTTGTAGGCTTCGGCTAGGAGCGCGGCAAGCGAGCTCGGTGGCTCTTTGCTCGCGTGTGAGGCTCGGTGCAGGATGGAGCGGGCACGCCGCTGCCGCGCCTGGTCGTGGCGCGCGCGCGTACCGGCTTCGGCGTGCACGCCCTGGTGCGTGCGCCCTCGGGCACCCGCCTTGACCCGTGGCGGCTCAGGGGCCGGTGGGCGGCGGCAAGCGTGCGCGAAGCGTGGCGTGCGCGCGGGTGTGTGCAGTGCTCTACCGGGAGGCCAGTGGGCGCGCGTGCGCGTGCGGCGTGCGCGTGTGCTTGGGCGCGGCACCCCGTGGCAGGGCCAGCAAGGCCGCGAGCGCTGCTGCGCCGTGTGGCCGTGGCGATAGCGGTGACGTGGCGACGTGCACGGCATGGTGCGCGCCGTCGCGACGGTCCCCGGACTGCGGTGTCTGGGTGATGCCTGCGGCAAGGTGCGGTGCGTGCGTGCGCGTGTGCCGGTGCTCCAAGGCGCGGCCTTGAGCCACCAGGTGGGGCTCTCGGCGGCGTCCTTGGCGGCGGCAGGGGAAACAAGCACGAAAGTCAAGGCATGGCGCTCACCGGTCGGGCTTGGGGCGGCTAGGATGGCGGTGCAGCGGTGAGGCGGGGCCGTGGCGACGGGTAGCAGTGCCGTGCCGAAACCGCTGCGTGGCTGGGGGAAGATCGCAGCGTCGCCCTCGGCTCCGGCGAAGCGGCTCCGGTGGCGGCTCCCTTCTCCTCTTCTCCTCCTCCTCGGCCCTCTTCTAGGCTTGGTGTAGGAGTCGGCCAGCCACCAGCGGCGGCGGAACGTGGGAAGAGGGGCTAGGGCACCGAGGGTGCCCAATTTATAGGCAACCGGTGGCTACTGGGGACGACGGACGGCGTACCGCGCGCTCGGGGTGCGTGGCGGCGATCCAGGGGTGATCAGCTAGGGTTTGGAGGGCGGGCAGCCATTTCTGGGCGCGGGCGCGTCAATTTGCGTGCGACGGCCGGTCAAAAGGGGAGCGCGGCGCGGGGGGCCATGGCGTCAGCACGGCGGGGCCACAGTGCCTCGTCGCGGCTCGTCGCGGAGTGGGGCGCGAGGGGGCGTCGCGGGGCGGGCGTGGCGCCCATCCGTGCCCAGCGCGCCAACGGGCGCAGGCGCGGGCGGCTGAGAAGCGGCGGCGGCGGCTCTCTGCTTTTGGCAAAAGCAGAGTAGAGGGAGCCGAAGGTGGGGGGATGACAGGTGGGACCGTGGGGTCCGCCTGTCATCGGCACTAAGAGGGAGCCAGAGGGCGGGCGGGCGGGCCGCCTCGGGCCTGCCGTTCGGCTGGCCGGGCGGGAAGAGAGAGGGGCGTGGGGGTGAGGTGATGGGCTGGGCCGTGCCGTTGCCGGGGAAAGGGGTGCGGGGTGAGGCAGCAGGCCGGGCTAGCTGGTTGGGCCGGTCCGGCCCAGTCCCCCTCCTCTCCTTTTTCTAATTCCTTTTCTATTTCTCCCTCCTTTTCCATTCCTAAATTCTCCCTTTTGCTTTCTATCAGGTATAAGGTAAGGCATAGCACATACATGGGTGTACATGCTGGTGGGGCTCACCTAGGGTGGTCTAGGGCTTGGTCATGGGTGTACACATGTCACCTTTGTTAAAAACTTTATTAACTTACATACCCACACATAAATCCATAAAGAGGCAAATCACATGTGTGTAAGAAAAAGAAAAAAAAAAATGCACATGCTACTAATTCAAGTTTAGGAGCTAATGCAACTAAGGGATGGTTTCCTATATGACACTCACCATGCATGGGTTAGTTTTCGAAAAAGTTTTTGAAAGTCATGATTTTTGGGTTCTGGGTTTAACAGGGATGTTCTGAGACTCCCCCCCCTTACGAGAATCTCGTCCCCGAGATTCAGAAGAAGGCGTACCTTTCGAAGAGGTAGGGATAGAGCATCCGGAGTTCCGACTCCTTCTCCCACGTGGCTTCTCTTTCAGTGTGGTTGCTCCACTGAACTTTGCACATGGGGATTGTGGTGCTTCGAGTCTCCTTGGTTGCTCGATCAAGGATACACGTGGGGTGCTCCTTGTACTCAAGCGTGTCTTGGAGATCCAAGATGTCCGTGGGCACCTGCTGATCTGGCACCTTCAGACATTTGCGGAGTTGTGACACGTGGAACACGGGGTGTACTCCTGTCAGCTCCTCGGGTAGTTCAAGCTTGTAAGCCAACTTGCCAACTCTTATTTGGATCCCCGTAAGGGGCCGACATACCGGGGGGCAAGCTTCCCCCTCACATGAAATCTACGGGTGCCCCGAAGCGGAGACACCTTGAGGTAGACGTAGTCTCCCTCTTCAAATCTGAGGTCTCGTCTTCGCTTATCTGCATAGCTTTTTTGTCTGCTTTGAGCGATTTTTAGGTTTTCCCGCACTTGAGCAACTCCTTTTTCAGCTTCTTGAATCTTGGCGGGTCCAAAGAATGACCTCTCGCCCACTTCGGACCACATGAGTGGGGTCCGGCATTTCCTTCCATATAGGGCCTCAAAAGGAGACATCCCGATGCTGGTTTGGTAGCTGTTGTTATAGGAAAATTCCGCATGCGACAGGCATTTCTCCCAGTCTTTCCCATACTTGAGCACACACGCTCTCAACATGTCCTCCAAGATTTGGTTCACTCTCTCAGTCTGCCCGTCTGTCTGAGGGTGGTAAGCGGTGCTGTAGTCGAGTTGGGTGCCAATTGCCTTGTGAAGGCTCTTCCAGAATCGAGATACGAACTGACTCCCTCTGTCCGATATGATACTGCTTGGGGCCCCATGCAACCTCAGGATGTGGTCAACATATAGGTCAGCTAGCCGGTCCGTCGGGTAGCAATGGCCGACCGGAACAAAGTGTGCCACCTTGGTTAGACGGTCGACTATGACCCAGATCGAATCATGTCCCTTGGGGGAACGGGGTAGTCCAACTATGAAATCCATGGAGATGCTCTCCCACTTCCAGGTTGGCACATCGAGCGGCTTCAGAAGTCCGGCAGGTCTTTGATGCTCAGCCTTGACGCGGTTGCAGATGTCACATCTAGCCACGTGCCCGGCAATGTCTGCTTTCATACCTCTCCACCAAAAAGTCTTCTTGAGGTCGTTGTACATCTTGGTGCTTCCTGGATGTATGCAGAACTTGGAGTCATGCCCTTCCGATGAATCTCTTCTCGTAGCTTCTCGCCCAGGGGGCACGCACACACGTTCTTTTGTACATGATTGTGCCTTGTCCGTCTTCTCTGAATTCAGGACACTTGCCTATCCTCATGAGCTCTCGAAACTCTGTGATCTCAGGACAGGTCTCTTGGGCCTTGCGGATCCTTTCTTCAAGATTGCATTGCACTCTCAGAAAGTTCATCTGGCTCCTCGGCACTTCTTCTAGCTGGAGCTTCTCCATCTCACGACATAGCTCAGGAGGGGTGGTACTGCCGTGAGGTAGTGGCAATAGCTCTTGCGGCTCGGCGTCTGCGACTACATTAGCCTTTCCCGGATGATAGTGGATCTCTAGGTTGTAGTTCTTGATCAATTCCCAGCCATCTCCGCTGTCTCATGTTCAGATCTTCCCGGGTGAAGAAGTATTTCAGTGCTCTTGTGATCGGGTGTAGATGTCACACTTGTTGCCAATCAAGTAGTGCCTCCGGATCTTCAAAGCGTGTACAACTGCTGCAAGCTCGAGATCATGTGTCGGATAGCGTTGCTCATGTTGCTTCAGCTGCCGGGAGGCATAAGCGATCACCTTCCCATTCTGCATAAGGACACATCCCAAGCCATGGCCAGAAGCATCACAGTAGATCACGAAGTCCTGACGAATGTCTGGCAAGGCTAACACAGGGGTGGTGGTAAGCTTCTCTTTCAGAATCTGAAAGCTTTTCTCGCAATCCGGAGTCCATTCAAACTCATTGGTCTTCTTCAGGAGATCGGTCATGGGTCTTGCAATCTTGGAAAAGTTCTCGATGAAGCGGCGGTAGTAGCCCGCTAAACCAAGAAAACTCCGTATGTCACCACGTTGCGTGGCTGCTCCCATGCCTTCACGGCTTCAATCTTGGCCGGATCCATCGCCACTCCTTCTCGGTAAGCACATGTCCCTTAAATGCAACTTCTTCGAGCCGAATTCACATTTGCTGAACTTGGCGTAAAGCTGATTCTGCCTTAGCTTCTCAAGCACTGTCCTCAGATGCTGTTCGTGTTCCTCAGCTGAAGCCGAGTAGACGAGTATGTCATCGATGAACACGACAACGAACTTGTCTAACTCGTCCATGAACACCTTGTTCATCATATTCATGAAGTAGGCCGGGGCATTGGTGAGCCCAAACGACACTACTGCGGAACTCATACGCCCTGCACCGTGTAACAAAGGCCGTCTTGGGTATATCTTCGGGCCGGATCTTCATCCGGTGGTACCCGATCGGAGGTCGATCTTGGAAAAGAATTTGGCATTCCTCAACCGATCGAGCAAGTCATCGATCCTTGGCGGGGGTACTTGTTCTTGACATCCACGGCATTCGATTCCCCGTAGTCTATGCACATCCTCATCGAGCCATCCTTCTTCTTCACGAACAGACGGGGAGATCCCCAAGGGGAAGCACTAGGCCCGATGTACCCCTTTGTCGGAAAGCTCCTTAAGTCGCTTCTTGAGCTCCTCCAAACTCATCGACCGACATGCGGTAGGGTCGTTTGGCAATCGGACCCGCACCGAGGCGTAAGGTCGATCACGAACTCAACATCACGATCCGGTGGCATTCCCGGCAACTCCTCGGGAAACACATCCGGATACTCACACACTACAGTGTACGCCCTCTATGGTTTGGGCCTCTAGGGCACACAACATGGAGACCGCTTTTTGCCGTGGTTGGGCTCACACTGATTACATGACCCTTGGGATGGGTAAACTCTACATACCTGGGTGAGCATGAGATCACACCCTTGTGCTGGGTTAACCAATCCATCCCCAAGATGACATCTAGACCATTAGAAGGAAGAAGGGTGAGGTTGGCTAGAAAAGGGTGACCCTCGATATTTATTCTCACTCCCTGACATTTGTGCGTACACCTCAAGTTTCCCAAGGGGGAACTTGTTACAATAGCTCCCCGTCGTGGAGTGACGGGTACGTGATTCTCTCGTGCAAACTTGGATGATATGTATGAGCATGTAGCACCAGAATCAAAAAGCACCGAAGCCTTAGCTCCGTTAACCATGAACATACCGTACACCACGTCGGGGGCGTCCTGGGCGTCCTCTGCTGTGAGGTGGGTCAGGCGCCGCTGGTGGCTCCCGGGGCACTCCTGTAAGGGCGTCGCTGGACGGGCGGCTTCCGTGGCCGGAGCCGTCGGTGTAGCAGCAGTCTTCCTGTCGGGGCAGTCGAGAATCTTGTGGCCGGGCTTGCCACACCCGAAGCAAGTGAAAGGGATGCCGCCTGTGGGGGTAGACGCGGCAGCCTTCCACGTGCTCGGTGCAGGGGTCTTCCACGCGCTCGTACCCTGAGCAGGGCGGGGGTAGTTGGTGGTGTAGGTACCACCACCCTGGCTCACGGTAGGCGTAGCTATTTGGGCCGGGTGCGGGTGCGGAGGTGTGAGGGCAGTCCCCCCACGCGACCTCGTGGTAGCGGAGGTGCGGGATGACCCCTCGAAGCGCCTCTTCTTCTTCTCCTTCGATAGGTCAGCCTCCAAGCGATCCTTCTCGATCTCCAGGCACTTGTTCATCATCTCACGGAGGGTGTGGCAGGTGTGCCCGGAGAGAGAAAGCTTGATACGCGTGTTGAGACCTTTCTTGAAGAAGTACATTTTCTTCTTTTTCTCGGTCGGTGTCGCCGAGGGGGCATACCGCATCATGGAGGTGAAGCGGTTGCCGCACTCCCCGGATCTTCCGGGATCCCCGCTGGATGTTGCGGAACTCCTCCACCTTGGCGTCCATCACCCCCTCTCGCACGTGGTACTCGATGAAGGCCTCCTCGAACTCCTCCTGTGTGATGTGCGGGGTCTGCGTGCATGTCGCAGAAACCTGCCCCACCACGCCGCAGCCCCGACGAAGCCGGTGGTGTGCGGCGATGGCCACACACTCCTCGTCCGTGCAGGTAGTGAGGTCGAGGTTCTTCACGATCTCCTTGAGCCAGTCGAGGGGCGGCGATGGGGTCGTCGGAGTTGTCGAAGGTCGGTGGCCTCGGCAGGGGGAAGCCCTCAAGCTTTTATTTGGAAGTCGTTAGGTGGACCTCCGTGGCGGCGAAGGACTCCCTCGGCCGGGGTCTCCCAACAGCTAATCTGGCGCTGCATGACCTCGGCCAAGAGCGGGGGCGGCGGAGGGGCGGTGGCGGTGGGCGGCGCCGCCCGGCCGGTGGTGGGTTAGGGACAGCACCTCCGGCCGGTGGCGGGTTAGGTGCAGCACCTCCGGCAGTGCGGGCTGTGGCACCTCGTTATCCTCGAGGCGTTCTCACGACAACCTCGTCCTCCTCGAAGTTGATCGGGCGTGTCCGACGCGGCCGGGCGCCACGGCGGCCACGCCCGGCGACCACGTCGACCTCGAGCGCCGGCATCGGCGTCGCGGGCGGTTCAACAAGCGGCTAGAGCGGCGGAGGGACATCTGTTAGAGGGGTTGGTTAAAGATACCAAGCTTGCATTAAAATTGGGTGGTTAAGTTATTAGTCAATTAATTTGAAAAACGCTAACAAGACACTCAATCAAAGAAGCATAAAGATCCATAAGAATTGCATAAAATCCAAGCATCAATTACATTCATTTTATTACATGGCGATGTCTCTAGCAGCTACGCTTAGAAGACTCACGAGAAACGCTCTACTCGCAGGTAGGCTCCAAAAGGGTGACATTTACTCTATCCTATGGTAGGTGAGACATGTCTCCAATGCCACGCAGGGCAACATGTAAGGGTGCTGGTCTACACTACTAGAAGCATGGGTAGAACACCTAGGTGTCGTAGGGTGGGGTAGCTGGAGAGAGTGGGGTGGCTGGCTCGGGCCCGAGGTGGTGCTGCTCGACTGGTGGAGGTGGTGGTGGTGCAGGGGTGGAAGGCTCAACAGGCCAGCATACAGCCCGGTTGGTGAAGGAGGCTGCCGACTCCATGGGGAGTCCCAGAGGCTCGGGCAGGTGGCTGGTGTCGGCGGCTCGCAGGTTGAGCAAGCTCCTGTGCGGGCGGAAGTCCTCGACGAAGGGCGGGCGACGATACACGGCGGGCACAGCCTGCTGCAGCTGGTGGTACTCGTCGACGCGCCGCTTGTCCGACCTCCTCCAGGCCTTCTCCACACGACGGAGCCGGTCGTGAGCGATGCGCCGCTCTTCATGAGCTGCACTCGGTGGAGCACGTTGTTCCGTGCATGGTCCGCCTCCCGAGTGATCCTCTTCTTTCCCAGCTTGACCTCGTTCGAAGCCCTGTGTAGCGGAGGTTGAAGTTCCGGTGGCGTCCTCTCGCTCCCCGAAGGGCCTCCGTGGTACGAGCCGGGGGTACTCTCGAGCTCAAGGACGCGGCCGTCCAAGTAGTGGTTGCGGAGCCCAGAAGTCTCCAACCTGGTCTCGGAGGTTGGCGATCTCCTTTGGAGTCGCTTGTTCTCCATCTCGAGCATGGCCTCCTTGGAGCGGCGGCTCTCCCTCTCCCAGCTCAGCTCGTCTCGTAGACGAAGCTCGTCCCGCTCCATCTCGGCGACGGTGTCGTCAACCTTGAGCAGGAAGCTCCTGTAGCGGCGGTTCTCGGCCTCCAAGGTCGTTATGTAACGATCCTGGGCGAGAGTGTAGCTGGAGGTCACGCCCAGCATGCGGACCAACCTGGGTCCGACGGCTCGACGACGTCGGTGAGCCTCGGCGGCGTCGGAGTGCCGGTGTCGGCGTCGAAACCTCCGGGCAGCATGCGAAGGGGCCGCGGCGCAAGGAGGCGGGCGAGAGTTGCGGCACACGGTACGGAGGGGCCAGGCGCCGCAACGGACTGAACGCACATGTCGACGGTGGTGTCGACCTCCAGCTCCGTGAAACCACGGATGTGCGGCCGATTCTCACTGGCGGCACCTCGATGGAGATGGCAACGATGCCCCTCTCCCCCGCGGATGACGTCTTTGGACACGCTCGGGATTAACCCCGAGGTCCAAGAGCACCTGGCCAAGCAGCAGCCTTGGCGAAACCCACCGTAGTGCATCCCGTTGGTCCTCAACTCGTTCGGGCGTCTCCATAGCCGCATTGGTAAAAGGCAACTTTTAGGTTTAGAATATAGGATAAGCCATGCATGAAAAGATGCAAGGTCGGTAAATATAACCGAAGACCAAGAATTCACCCTAATCTATCGGCCATTTCTAGAGGTCTCGCCCTACGGGCAAGTATGGCTCTTGATACCAACGAAACAACCCGCTTTTCCTCGAAGGGAAAAGTCACGTTTGCATACAATAATGCAATGGCCTCGAAGGGCTCATCGCCATCATCGACAAATCAGCGGTCCAAAGTGCGCATACGGCGGAATAATTAACTTAGAGAGTGCAAATAGCAGGATTTAAGTACTTATTACATCGCCTTCACGGCGGAATCACACTCACACACACATACGAGAAAAGCACAAGGTGGGTAGAAGCGGATCGACACGCCATCCACTTGCGCCGTAGCACGAGACGCCTACTCCTCGTCATCCTCGTCGGTCTCCCACTCGATGTTCTCTCCCGAACCACAATGTATCAGTACGATTTGTACTGGCCACTAATCCCACCCATATGAATGAAGCTTGCCATGTGGAAAAGTGGATGCAAGGTAATCAAAAGGCCCTATTTTGGCTCTTGGTTTCCTATGCATTAACATAATTAAATAGTATTTGTCAAGTTTTATCCTCTTTATATCCATACTCCTTCCATCCACCCCATCCATAACCATCCACACATCACACCACACTCTCACTCAAGTCGGCGAGGAAGACTCCCTCTCCTCCTCGCCTCAACGGCCCGAGGCCGGAATCCACCACACCCAGGGGAAGAGGAGAGAAATGGACTCCACTCGCTATATCGAACGTATGGCAACTCATAGGAATGTCCATGACCGGGGACACGGCTATACGTATAGATCATCAACTCTGCAGAGTGTGTACACCTGGAACCACAAGATCACCATCATCGGCGATGCGCCCCGCCTAGGCTGATTCCGAGCCGCCGCCTAACTAGCCCAAAGCCACTCTACCACTCAGCTCTGGGGCACCCCGGAGTCCACCGGCACGCTGAGACTGTGAGACGTGTGCCGGATCCCAGGGGGCATCACGCTGTCTCAGGAGGGTGTGGGTCTCGACACCCGTACCTCCCTACACTATCACCTACCAACCTAGTAGTAGTGGGGGGCTAGCTAGCCGTCAAGTCGTTTCCCGCCCATCGAGGAACGAGTGGTGTGTACGAGAAAGTCCCATGAACCCTAGGCTCGACCAATCAGTCCTTAAGAGGACTGGACAGATATCTTCACCGGGGGCCCAAGTGCCCCCCGTGCCTCGACGGCACCTCCCGCCTCCGGCGATTCGTACCACAAAGGCACTCCTCCCGAACCTTCTCCCAAAACTATACCCGCCACGTATTTTCACATGGAGAGTGCCGAGATCACACTCCCCCGGCATGGCTTGTCCTCGCGACTTGCCCCAGATCCCGCCTTGGCCGACACAACCCTCACTACACACCCAAAACTCACGCCAAGATCTCTCCCAAAGTCCCGGTTTCCACATCTTGGCACCACGTGCCTTAGCCACTCACAGTCATGATACATTAACAAGTAAAGATAGTAATAAGTGAGTAGCATCAAGATAACATGATAAGCGCGAGTCTAATCCTAGCAAGCGGGTATGCGGGGGGATCGGTTTCGACAAGGCATAGGTGATTCAAACAATCTACCATGCATCCTATAAACAGCCAGCAAGCAACAATTAATAGAGCGCTAGCATTTCTAGTTATTGCATGTCTAGATAGGGGCTAAGAGGTTGGGTGGGACGTGGCACCTGCGGTCGGGTCGCCTCCCGTGTCCCGGTGTACTCGTAGTCGCCTCCCCTGCCTCGGCCACGGCTCCTCCGCTTCTGAAAAAAACGTGACATATTACCGCGTTTAGCGGCTCCTATGAGGTGCACAAAGAAGCAACTGAAAACCGAAAGAAGCAAATGCACTCATGGATAAGCCTATGACCTAGAGCTCGTTTTTAGAAAAATTTGGACACTGGTTTCATAATTTTTGGAGTTAAAATGGATTTATTATGATTTTCCGAAGATTAAATCATATCCGAAAAAGAGAAAATCATTTTATTATTTTCCGAAAATAGGTGACACGTGGCGGGTTGTGATTGGCCGGTCCAGACCGAAGTCACCGACAGGTGGGCCTGGTCAACGGTCAACGTTGACCGGTCAACGGTCAACGCCCGACCGTCGGTGTGGGCCCGATGGGCCGGATCGGGGTCGGGTTGGGCCGGCCCGGCCCGACACGTGTCGGCAGGGGGAGGCAGCCACGTGGCGGCATTGGGCCCCCAATCGGGCCGAGGTGCGTGTGGGCGGCGCATCACAAGCACCGGTGGGGGGCAACCGTGAACCACGGACCGGTTCACGGGTGGACCACGCCCACCTCCCCCTTGCTTCTCTTCGTCCACCGCGGACCGGGTCCACCGATACCGCTGGTTCTTTCTCCTCCCTTTTCCTCCCCGCCGGTCAGAAGGGCCGGGGCGGCGAAGCTCACTAGCGCGCCTCTTCGGTCGCCCACCGCAGCGGCCAGCGGGCCGTTGGCTTCCTGGGTGGCCGCGCGCACTCGTTTTAGGGGTGAAAGGCCAGGCCTTTTGGCTTCCTAGGCGGTCGGGCGACGTGGCCGGCCAAGCTCGGGCGGGCCGGCTTCGCGGCGGGAAGGGCCGCAAGGCCTTGTAGGCTTCGGGCTAGAGCGTGTGTGGGCGCAGCTCGGTGGCTCTTTTGCTCGCGTGAGTGCTTCCTGCGTGATGGCGGGACGCGCCGCTTCTGGTCGGCTTGGCGCGTGCACGCCTGGGCGCCTGGTGCGCCGCGCCGCAGCGCTCTTGACCCGTGGCGGGTCAGCGGGGCAGTGGGACGGCGTGGGCGTCGCGAAGCGTCGGCGTAGCGGTGTGTGTGCAGCGTTTCTTACCGGGTGAGGTCGGCGCGGGCGTGCAGCGGCGCGTGCGGGCGTGTCGCGGGCGCGGCACCGCGGGCGGCGGCGGCAAGCCGCGCGAGCGCTGCTGCGCCGTGTGGCCGTGGCGATGGCGGTGACCGTGGCGGCGTGCGGCATGAATGCGCGCGCTGCCGCGACGGTCCCCGGACCGCGGTATGCAGGTGATACTGCGGCAAAGGTGCGGTGCGTCTTGGCGCTTGGCGTGTGCGGTGCTCCAAGGCGCTGCCTTGAGCCACCCAAGTGGGACTCTCTGCGGCGCCCTTGGCGGCAGGGGAAACAAGCACGAAAAGTCAAGGCATGGCGCCACCTGGCCGGGCTTGGGGCGGCTAGGATGGCGGTGCGGCGGTGAGGCGGGGCCGTGGGCGACAGGTAGCAGTGCCGTGTCGAAACCGGCTGCGTGGTCGGGAAGATCGCGGCGTCGCCCTCGGCCCCGAAGGGCTCCCAGGTGGGCGGCTCCCTTCCCTCTTCTCCTCCCTCCTCGGCCCCTTCTAGGCTTGGTGTAGGAGTCGGCCAGCCACCGGCGGCGGGCGTGGAAAGAGGGGCTAGGGCACCGAGGGTGCCCAATTTATAGGCAACCGGTGGCTACGGGGGACGATGGACGGCGCATCGCGCCCCGGGTACGTGGCGGCGATCGTGGGGTGATCGGCTAGGGTTTGAGGGCGAGGGCAGCTTTTTTGGGCGCCGGGCGCTGCCCAATTTGGTGCGACGGCCGGTCAAAGGGAGAGCGCTGGGCGGCAGAGCCATGGCGCAGACGGGCGGCCCAGTGCCTCGCCGCGCTCGCCGCGAGTGGGGCGCGAGCGGGCGTCGCGGGGGCGGGCGTGGCGCCCATCCGTGCTCCCCCCAAGGGCGCCAACGGGCGAGGCGCGGGCGGCCGAGAAGCGGCGGCGGCGCGCTCTCTGCTTGGCAAAAGCAGAGTAGAGGGAGCCGAAGGTGGGGGATGACAGTGGGACCGTGGGGTCCGCCCATCATCGGCACTAAGAGGGAGCCAGAGGGCGCGGGAGGCAGCGGCCGCCAGGGGCTCGCCGCTCGGGCTGGCCGCGGAAGGAAGGAGAGGGGCGTGGGGGTGAGGTGATGGGCGGGCCGTGCCGCTGTTGCACGGGAAAGGGGGCGGGTGAGGCAAAGAAAGCCGGGCTAGCCGGTTGGGCCGGGTCCGGCTCAGTCCCCTCCTCTCCTTTTTCTAATTCCTTTTCTATTTCTCCCTCCTTTTCCATTCCTAAATTCTCCCTTTTGCTTTCTATCAGGTATAAGGTAAGGCATAGCACATACATGGGTGTACATGCTGGTGGGGCTCACCTAGGGTGGTCTAGGGCTTGGTCATGGGTGTACACATGTCACCTTTGTTAAAAACTTTATTAACTTACATACCCACACATAAATCCATAAAGAGGCAAATCACATGTGTGTAAGAAAAAGAAAAAAAAAAATGCACATGCTACTAATTCAAGTTTAGGAGCTAATGCAACTAAGGGATGGTTTCCTATATGACACTCACCATGCATGGGTTAGTTTTCGAAAAAGTTTTTGAAAGTCATGATTTTTGGGTTCTGGGTTTAACAGGGATGTTACACGTGCCCATGCTAGTCCTACGTACGGAGGGTGGACTACAGAGGAACCAACGCAATTGCCACTGCGCGGACTACCACACGTCCCAAGACGTCGGGGTGCACTCGCAGATATACAAGATATCTAGACACCACGTCTACATATTGTCTACCATCTACCCAAGCGGCCGCTTGGGTAAACGCTATACTGAGCAATTACATGAATTCAATAAGATCAAACCAACTATCCTAGACATATAATCAAAGTAGACAATGACTATTGCAATTAAGAATATATAAGAGATTAAGAACAATGTTGCCCGAATCATAATGAATACAATAAGAGAAAGGTACTAGATCTATACCGAACTCCGCTGGCCCGCAGACAGACGCTGTGGGCCCGGATCCCGCTGAAAAACTAGAACTCTTCTACTTCTAATCTAACTAGGCTAAAGCTATGAACTAGAGAGGCTCGATGAACTAGAGAAGACTCTTGATGGTTTGGATCTCTAAATGACTTGATGCTTTAGGGAGGGGGGTCTACCCCTTTATTTATAGCCGGTGGGATCGACGCGCCGCCGCAGATCAAACCGACGTAACCAAGGGCCAAGATGACACCTCATAGACGGTGGAGGAAGCTTCCGGAAGGGGGCCAAAACCCCTAGGGGGGGGCAGGGGCGGCCCTAAGGTGGGGGCCGGGCGGCCCCACTTTTCCTCCTCTCGGGGTCCCGTTGTTTCGGGTGTCTTCTAGATGGTTCCTGAGCCCAATCGTGATATTTCTGTGGCGGATAAGTTTTCGTGCTTATTTTATACTAGAATCCCTCTTTTTCAGCTTTTCTGAAAATCACCCTAGAAAATACAGAATATGCAAAACTCGTGGAATTTGTCAGATAAAGCCCTAGACTAGTGTGTTTTCTTGTTTTCATTCGGGTAAAAAGCCCTAGTAAAAGTTGACGCTAACTAGTGTCAACAATACCCCCAAGCTTACCTTTTGCCAGTCCCTTGGCAAACAAACTAAGCTTTGCTGATATTGTATTTGGATCAGGAGTTGCTTCAATGTTGTTATACTTTCAAGTACACATGCTTTCAAACGAAAATTTCTTCCGGATCAAACAATGTATGCTCTAACCTTCAAACTTACTCATTTTACCTGTAATATGGGGCTTCACAGCTTTTGCATAAGTCTTGAGCAATCGAAAGATAGAACAATCAAGCTAAGTACTACATCTCAAATTCTTTGCAATAACAATATTTTGGAGTTTTTTCATAAATTTTTAGAATAAAACTCAGAGCTTAATTGTATGACTCCCTCAAGTCTCTCAATGTATGTGGTATTTGTGGTTCTCTCTTGAGGCATTAATGATGTTATGCCTCCTATAGCTAAAGGTATATATGGTGGAGCTCATAGAAGTGGCAATAACAAGGATAGACATACTCGCAATACATGTATTGTAAAGTCAACTAATGGATCCACAGAGAATCGAGGCATAAAATCAAACCAAGACGTGCATGTGTATGGAATATGGTGGCTAGGTGAATATGTGTTATTTATGGCTAATTTCTAATTCTAGGGTTGCTCTTTGAAAATAACTCTCTATTTGAAATTTTTCTCAGGAAAGACATGGGCTATCTTTATTGTTATTATTTTTCTTTATTCAGGGGAGGCAGGCATCTAGTACCCATTGTTTTAATTGCTGGGACACTTGTCCATCTTTTACTCCCCCTTTTTTCTTTCTTTCTTTTTTTTTTTTTTTTTCTTTTTCTTTTGCATAGCCACATGCATCCTTTGAATACAATAAATGGATCGAGAAATATAATCGGGACTTAGAGCATTAAAGATGGGGGTTATCCTATAGGGTGATTGTATATTTTTGTGTCATCTCCCGGTGTAGGAGGTGAACATTTTATGATGAATATGTATAGAAATATGGTGAATGATTGCGATTACCCCTAAAGTAGGAATAATGCATATGTGGACTGGAGTGTGTAAGTGTTTCTTGGTTTTAAAAGCATGACAAGACTCTCATAAGGTATACAACACAGGTTGACTGAACTCAATGCAAAGTAAGCAGCTTGAATGTGAAAAGGTTTTCCTATCCTCTAAGATATTAATTCTGGTTTTGGTGGGAATTCACATTTGTCATACAAGAGCTCATCATGTAATTTTTTTAGATTTTCAAAATAAACCTCCAGAACTTAGCAATGCTAGAAATAAGATAAATAGCAGCTCAACCTTCATGAATCACATCAATCAACTATCTAGACTTAGCACAAGCTTATGCCTCCACAATTACGGTTCAGAATAAATTCTCCAATTAAAACAACAATGCTCAGAACCAGGGAGATTTTAAGTTTGGCAACTAGGTACTTGGTAAGCATTATAACAAAGCAACTATTCATCATTTCCAAGACAAAATTTTAATGTTCATCAATTTTTAATTAACTCTAGCCTAGACTGACTCTAAACACACTCTAATATAATTAATACTGACTAAGACTTCTTTTTATTGGTTTTCAGATTTTCTTTAACCAAAGACTCATAAAAGACTCAACAGGCGTGGACCTTCATGTGCCCATATATTTTTGGTATTTTATGACTATATAAAGTAGACTCAAAAATCGCTTAGGTGTAGTCACCGATAACTAGGGGTTGCTCCTCCCCAAGCCGGATGGTTGCAATACTTGGTGTAGATGTCCTTTAGAGTGAGCTAACCAAGAGCGGACCCGGTGGGTGCCTCTGATAGACTCTCTCCTTGCTATGATGTCATTCATGCATAAATACTCTCCACAAAGAGAAACCAAAACTCGAGACTCGAATTTGTTAACGGGTTAGCGGTCAGCCAAAGAGTAATTGATCACCTTTATGAGCTAGCTTTTTAATATTATCTAATTTAAACAGGATTTCACTTTTATCTTATTTTTAAATTTTGTATTTATTATGTAGGAAGTTAAATATGAATGCTATATTTTGTTATTTTTATTTTATGCCACCACAAATGATGTTCCTTGAGAAAATACCATAGGGTATCCACATGGGGCTTTGTGATGCCATGAGTAATGCAGTAAATATTTTTGTTGTTTTTATATCTTTTAGTGTGTAAACAAAATTATCTTTGCTAAATAAATTGCAAATGCATTTAATGAGATATCTACCATTCTAACCTTATGGCAAGGGTAACGGAATTTAAAGTCTACCGACGGGACTTAGATAGAGGAGAACACTTACTCGGTGGGTTCATCGCCCCGAGGTAACCTCGGTCAACTCCCCGTTTCGTGGTGATGCCGCACGTACCTCCATCTATCTCATTTCTGTCTCTTTTGCTTCTAACCGTGCTGATAACTAGGGGATGCTCTCCCCCAAGCTAGAAGTTTGCTTATGGTTGATCGTTGAAGCTGAGTGGTCCTCACGGAGGAGCTCATGCTTATAAGAGCAAGTGTTGCCAGAATACTTCAATCTCATCACCCAAGAAGTTACTTCCTTTACACAGGGGTCAGCTGCATGTCGAAAAGGTGTACTTCAAGTGATGAAGATGAATATTCCTAGGTAAGCTGGCTCTTGGAGTCATCCTGCAAAAAGCTCTCACAAAACACCAAAACTCGTGGAACGGTATTAGGATAAAACATTAATGATTAACCGTTTTTAGAGGATTGGTTGTTGTGAAGGTTTGAAAGTATTTTTAAGATAGCAGTATTGCAGCAGGATGCTTAGTTAATCTTTTTGGATTTTATGGGTTTATATGCATAAAATGCAAATACATGATATATATTTTTATTCTCAGATGCCACCACAAAGTGAGAACTCCTACGCTTTTTATACTATAAGGGTTTCACATGGGGCTTAATGTTTTTAAGATGCATGAATGTAGCCTAATGCAAGACTATTTATTTTTATTATTTCTATGCATTGCTAATATAGAAAAGTAGTCATGCTAAAGAGAGAATAAATCATACGATGCAAGAAAGTACATATAGATAACTACCGATGTTACCTCACGGCGAGGGTTCGATATTTATAGTCCTTCGAACTAGACTTCTCCTTGCAGTGGTTTATTGAGTACTTCGAGTTGCTCTTCAGGGTAAGGATTGAGGTGATGTCTTCACTAGTGGCTTCCAATGGCGGTGCCACCTTCTTTCTTTCTTTTGTAGGCATCTCGAAATCAATCTTATGTGCATCATTATTATAGTTGAGAACTTTCACTTAGAGAATTTGGGGAATTCTTTTCCCACACTTTAATTGAAGTGTGTTCTGCCCATAAAGATAAGGTAGAGATCAAGTGCATGGGGCTGGCTGGTGGGAAAACACCAAATGTAACTAGAAATTTATTCATCCTCTTACCTTGGGCACAATAAGATTGATATTATTCATATTGTTCATTCATATCACGGGCGAGAGGACTAGAAGTATAAATATGGCATTTAAACTTGTGAGATAAAGAGTAACGGCACTTAACCACAAGAAAGACTGTTCATCTTTATAATGTATCAAGAATAATAGACGAGGTATTTCTAGCTTACTTGGTTAAGACTGAGATTAAGAAAATGGTGCTATGAATAAACTTAGAGAACAAATCATGTTAAGTTTAATCAGGTTGATCAAATTAAGTTGTAACTATAACATAGTTGTATTTTCATTTATGGCATACCAAGATCAAGAGGAAATTAATTGACCAGTTATCTTAAGATGTTACCTCCATTATTAGAGCATGATGAAGGGTAAATGAAGTTCAATGGTCTTCTCTCTTTTTTTTCTTATATCATGGGTTATTCATTAGCATCTTGTCTTGAATGTTGTACTCCTTTCTCACTCTTCAGACCTCCTGTTTTTCTCATTATGACTTCTCTCGCAAGGGGTTAGTGGACAACACATACCCGAAGGAATATACTATTTATCAAAGTACGGATAGTATTTGCCTAAGAGTTAAAGATTAATTTATAGCTCATGTTTTCAACGACTCACCACTATCTCAAAAATTTTGCATCAAGGTTAAAGTGAGGATATTATTTTAAAGCATACCCTTAACCTTGAATTGATTCTCTGAATAGTCTCCTAATATGATTTAAACATTTTTTTTTTATATAGGAGGGGTTAGTCTATATGTACAACTAAATTCTTATATAAGTATGCTTGATGTTCATAATATTTAAGTAATATTCTAAAGCATACTTATAATAGAATCAGGAAGTTTATAGGACTAAAAGTATTTATTCATATAGAACCAAGAATATGTATGGTGAACCACATGAGAATTTTATTATATATATATATTTAGCAAGTTATATTTTAGCATAGCATAGGGTAGAAATGACCAAGACAAATTAGCAACATAGTATGAGATGTTAATTGTAGTTATATGTTGCATGAGGCTTGGACAAACGTATTCTCATATCTTCATCCTTCTAAGTAAGTGGTGACGAACTTACTTGAAAGAGGAGGGTTCTGGTCTATTGGAGATGCAATAATGCTCACTTGAAAACTTCTTCTCCAATAGATTAAAGTTGTTCTTTCCTGTAAAATGTTAATGGACACATACCCGAGGGAATAGCAAGATTGAAATATGGGTTTTGTTGTCCATACTTTTTTTTTGTGATTTTCTTCTATGCTAATCAAGATGATATATGGTTTAAGATTATTTAGCATAAATTGTGTCTATCATGTTTTATATTGTTGTTGCAATCTAGCATGGTTCAAGGCAAAGATGACTTGTAACAAAAGATAAATTAATACTCACAAGCTAGACTTCTTGTGCAAAGTTATCATCTGCCTTTATTCATCTCATATGTGAATTCTTTTCTTGACTTACCCAGATTGAATTTGAGAATTCTCCTATAAGGTTTAGTCTGACAAAATAACTAGTATCTACTAAAGTGTACTATCGGCTCAAGAATCAACCTAGACTCATGTCCAATTTGAATCAGGAAAGGATTTTAACCTAAGCACCTTGCTTAATTCAAAAACCTTTTAGAAGTAAGATCAAATCACCTTATGATTCAAAAATTAAACTAGACACCATGTCTACTTTAACTTAGGAAAATAGTCAATGCTCAATTTTAAAGGTGTATGAAGATACTTCTAAACCTAAGCATACTATAGCAAATACAAGTAGCATGAAAGTACTGTATAAGTTTATTCAAGTAGAGATGACAAGCATGATTATGGTGAGTTTTTTTCTTTTAATTATTTATAAGAATGCAAGTTAGATGGAACTAAACATGTTATGGATGAAAAAACTTTAAACTAAATGAGATGGATGTTTGGATTGTAAAAACTAAACATGTAGTGGAATGTAAAAGATAACTACTCATAAAATTTAAAGTCCATGAGCAAGACTTTCTCACCTTTATTTGATCATACTTACCATGACTCACATGATGAAATTTGTGAGTGATGCAACATCTATGTTCCCGCCACTTGAGATATGAATTAAAGTCCTGTGACGCCAACCCTTTTCTCCAACATTGGATTTGTTATGTTTATTTTTGTTTTGTGGGGCATGCCTGGGGAAGGTCGTAAACCGGTCATTTATTACCCTCGCATAAGATATTAAAGTAGACAAACAAGGGTAATCCTCGCTTGAGCAGGGGTTAATGGTTATTTCGATCACATGCTTAATTATAAGTCTATCAATGTTCTTAATTGCCTAGCTACCTTCCCCCAAGCAACGGCGCCTAAAAATGTTTGTTGGCATTTCTAACGCCACTACTAAAAGCGTAGATAAACCCTACCCCTAACAAGAACGCCTTTAAATGGTCGGTATTAAATTAACTTGTCATTAGCAACTAGCCACCTATTATCACTATCATTCCTAAGCATGAATTAAGTTGTCATCCTTAATTATATTGCTTAAGAAATAACTATAGATTTATATGTATTCAATATGACTAGGCAGAAATAAAAGATATGAATATAAAGATAAGAATATAAACTAACTGGGTTCTTTTAAGTTTTACGTATAATTATACCGTTGTAGCATTTTACCTAGGGAAGTCTACCAAAGTTGTCGATTTATATTTATACCATCGGGAAGGTCTATATGTAGGACTTATAAACTATAATTTATACTATTGATGCGAAAAACAAACCATAACTAGAATCCTACTCATAACAGGGATAAGTCACGTGATAAAAGATATATATATGATAAATAATAATAATGATCAGTCATCATAAATAGATAAACATCGAGCTCTTCTAGTCATAACAATAGCTAGCCAATGGATAAACTCGGGAATAAATACTAAGGTAATTCTATAACTACATCAATGAATAACTCTAATTAGTGCAACTACATCTAGCAATCATTGTTAAGTTAACCCTATATCATTATCACATGTAAAGAGGCATCAACTAATGAGGGTATTAAGACACAAGGGTCACCTCCTTCGCGAATCGCCCATGCTAGTCTTACGTGACGGAGGGTGGACTACAGAGGAACCAACGCTAGCTGCCACCGTGCGGGGACTACCACACGCCCGCAAGACGTCGAGTGGTGCCCTCGCAGATAAACAAGATATCTAGACACCACACGTCTACATATTGTCTACCATCTACCCCAATGGGCCGCTTGGGTAAACGCTTATAATGAGCAATTACATGAATTCAATAAGATCAAACCAACTATCCTAGACATATAATCAAAGTAGACAATGACTATTGCAATTAAGAATATATAAGAGATTAAGAACAATGTTGCCTGAATCATAATGAATACAATAAGAGAAAGGTACTAGATCTATACCGAACTCCGCAAGGCCCGCATTGCACGCTGTGGGCTCCGGATCCCGCCTGAAGAACTAGAACTCTTCTACTTCTAATCTAACTAGGCTAAAGCTATGAACTAGAGAGGCTCGATGAACTAGAGAAGGCTCTTGATGGCCGGATCTCCAAATGACTTGATGCTTTAGGGAGGGGTCTACCCCTTTATTTATAGCCCTGGGATCGATGTGCGCCGCAGATCAAACCGACGCAACCAAGGGCCAAGATGACTCCTCATAGACGGTGGAGGAAGCTTCCGGAAGGGGCCTAAAACTCCTAGCAGGGCGCCGGGCCCCAAGGTGGGGCGGCGGCCCCACTTTTCCTCTCCTTCGGGTCCCGTTGCTCGGTGTCTTCTAGATGGTTCCCGAGCCCAATCGCGGATATTTCCGTGGCGGATAAGTTTTCGTGCTTATTT
>JADLZL010002215.1:0-157385 GCA_015844335.1 Chrysopogon serrulatus
GTCGATTTAGATGTTAATACTTTTTCATGAGCAAAGTACGTATAAAAGGCCTCTTGTAAAAATTTAGCAATTTTTTGAAATTGTTTGCTATTTTTAAATTATTTTTTGTCAATGTTTGTCGAGAGCCCTAGGTTTGGCTCGGCAAAAGAGAAGTTTGCCGAGGGCTGCCGGCCCAGGCTCTCGGCAAAGATTTTAATTTTCAAAAAAAAATGCTTTCCTCTTTGCCGAGTGCCTGGCCGATAGGGCACTCGGCAAAGAAAGCTTTAATTTTTAAAAAAATCGCTTTTCTCTTTGCCAAGAGCCTAGCCGACGAGGGCACTCTCGGCAAAGCTTTAATTTTCGAAAAAATTTGCTTTTCTCTTTTGCCGAGTGCCCGTGATCTAGCACTTGGCAAAAGAGCCGCCTCGGATTATTGCTACGCATGACTCACACACGCACACTCACCCACTCTCACCCACACCCACTCACACACACACACGCACACACCGCCGCCCCGCCCACGCCTGCTGTGCACCCCGCCCGCCGCCCGTGCCACTGCCGCCTCGGCCTCGCTGCCACCGGCGGCTGCCTATCCGGCCACCGGCCGCCTGCCTCGCGCCTGGGCGACCAGCGCCTCTTTACGTCACTGCCCGCCACCACCGGCCGGGCCGCCACTGAGGCCAAAGAGGGAGGGCAGCCTCGCCTCAGAGCCCGTCGGCCAGGGTTCTCACGGCCGCCCCACGCCGACAGAGGCGTGCCCACGTCACTTCCCACAGCAAGTACGTGGCGCCCTGCAGCAAACCGTGAGTGGTGAGGGAGGGAGGAAGAAGGGAGGAGGAGGGAGGAAGGAGGGAGAAACAGGAAGGAGGGAGGAGAAAGAAGGGAAGAGCAGGAGGGAGGGAGAAGGGGGAGAAGGAGGGAGGGAGAAAGGAGGAAGGAAGAAGAAGCATTTCGTGTCCGCCCCGCCTCCCGGTCCGTAGGTCCGCACCGCTCCTCATCCCGGGTCGTCGTTACATGCTTTGTCGTTGCCCAAGGTAAAGAGCCGTGCCATGGGTTTAGCGTATGTGGTTGTCATTCGCCGAGCCGTCGATGTGGGCTGTCCGCCATGGAGCCGTCGATGTGGTTGTTCGCCATCATGCCGTGCCGTCGATGTGGTTGTCCGCCATCGAGCCGTTATATGTGTGTTATTGCAGGTGTGGGTATTGTGACCGTGCGTGGGGGGAGGTGCTGTCCAAATTTTGAATTAATGTTATGTATGTTTCTTTTTTTTGCGCAGAGAAGACCTGTTGGAGCCACGCTCGAGTTGACCCGTTGAGGTTTCGCACGCACGGCGTCGCCTCGCCCCACCGACTTCGCCACGGCTCCGCTATCGACTGCACCGCCACGTAAGGTATAACCTCTCTTTCCGTATCGGGGTCATAGGTGGCGTCACCAAGTTAGGCGTCTCCCGTTCGAAAAAAAAGAGATGTTGTAGGTATGCGAGATCTTTGCATATCAAAAACCGTATCATTTTTGAATTGTCCACATTACTTGGACAGCCAGCGTATGCGTTGTTGCAACTAGTTTCCGTTATGCGCTCGATCGGAGACTAAAGTTCGGCATCACCTCCTTGTTGTTCTCCGGAAACACAATCTCCCGTCGGGCGTGTACCTGGAGAACAGTGGGGAGGTGCTGCTGAAATTCCGTCTCCGATCGAGCCGCATAAACGGAAACTAGCCCTAACAACGCATACGCGGGTGGGATTAGGACCTATCCTCACCTATTATAGAGTAGGAGGCCGGTGTAGGTAAAATTGATTATTATGTTTGTCGCTAATGTATATGTTAGAAGATGGATGATCGTGGATTTGGATGTACACGGGCCGCCCAAGTGATCGTGATTACAAATTGAATGGATTGATAATACACATTTGTTCTTGGAGCAAGCATTCGGCGAGGTCGCTAAAGGAGCGAGTCGGGTTACGTGTCCCCGGTAGAGATGCTGCTAATCGAAAAAGGCAATGCAAGGATACCATGGGCAAGCATCATATTTATTGCACTTATCTTCAAATAAGAAATTGATCCTTTATGTTTGCGTGTAGACTTTTTTCAAATGCGAGGAGGGATACGAGGACAGGGCTAAGGCCTGCTTCACTAGGTCCTGTAAGAAGCTCGTCACCGACTTCCACTACGAGGCGCGTCTCCAGGCTATCGTCACTTACCATGGCCTCAACCTTGGGGAGAAGGTCACCAAAACACAAGCGAGGACAATGAGGCTGACCGGGACCAAGTACCTTGCGGTATATAAAGGATATTATCTTTCGGTTTATACATGTCTACTTTGATCTACTTATATGTGAAATTGTGACGTGCGGACTTGCCCTTGGTGGTGCTCCCTCCACCGCGGCCGGCTGGGAGCGGATCATGGACAGGTGGTGCGGTCCGGAGTGGGAGGAGACCCACAACGCTAAACGGGAGTGCCGCTTTATGATGCCCGGCGTATCGCACCATCAAGGCGGCCGCAACCTCGCCCGGATACGCAAGCGCTCGAGTAAGCTAAATCGATGATTCTTCCCTCACTAACTCTTGATTCTAACTTCGTGATTCTTCCTTCACTAACTCCGTTTCTTGGAGTCTCAGGCCCATGGTGGCGCGCCTTGCCCCTCTTCAAGGCATATGCTATGGCGCACAAAGGGCAAAGCGATGTCCGGCGCCTCGTACAACCCGGAGGACCCGCCCGAGGCGTACACCAATCTTGGCGTGCCACAGCCACCTCGGCGAGTACTGCGTCCTGGCGGCGAGGACGGTATCTGGCCGAGGACTACGACCCGAGCACCCGGGACCTTGACCCGAGAGATCGTCATGAGGGTGGGTGGAGGAAAGAAGCATGGGCGATCTTGGATGGGCGACGGCGTCATCGACCACGGTCTCGACTCCCACTCTCCCATTTGCGAGCACGAACACGGACGCAAGCGTGCCCATACGTCCCACGACGCCCGGCTTTCACGGCTTCGCTTACGCCACACTCGAGGTAATTCGTGTTGTTGTAAGCTTGGTCGATGACGTTTCAATTATTCTAACTCCATCTTTGCATTCTTTGCGGGCAGGATGGAAGCGGAAAGAAACCAACTCGAGGTTAGTCCGGTTGTTGTAAGCTTTGGTTGATTACGTTTCTATTATTCTAACTCCTTTGCATTACTGCAGGCGAAGATAGAAGCGAAAGGAGGAGGCGTTGGAGGCGGCACCGAGGCGGTTCAGCCCGGCTCGAGGCCAAGCAGGCGAAGATGGCGACTCATCGCCTTCGTCGGCCGGATGGGGGGCACGCTCGGGGATAGAGATCCCAGCGGCACTACTCAATCCAAAGTAGTACCTCGGCCTCCGCCTCGGCCTCGGCCTTCTCTCTTTGGGACTCTGTAAGTATAAATGTGTATTGGTTTTGCTCGAACTTTGGTCATCACACGTACTAACCCGGTCTCTTTTGTGCAGCCTCGGTCGGGCGGGTTCGAACAACCCGGCTTGGCCTACGACGCGATCACCACAGCCTTCACCAGAGGCGGGGTGGCCGGGTTAGCGAGGGGTAGGCAGTGAGTTGGCTATTGAGAGACTTGTGAGTTGGTCGTTGACCGTCTGCTTCTCTTTTTAATAATGCACTTGACCCTTATGAGATTTCGAGACTTGTGATGCACTTGAAATATTTATGATCGGATTGTGATCGAATTTATGATGTACTGTGATGTGATGTGATCAGATTTGATATATGTGATGTGGATGTGATATATGTGTTGTGGATGTGATTTATGAGCTGTGTATGTGATATATGTAATGTGTATGTGATATATATACTGTGTTTGCTGTGATTTAATGCAAAAACAAATTGAAAAAAATTTATGTGCAATGACCAAAGCACTCGGCAAAGTGACCATATTTGCCGAGAGGCGTGGTCAAGGCTCTCGGCAAAGTTTTTTTTAAAAAACCAGTATCTACTCTTTTGCCGAGTGCCTTGACCAGGGCACTCGGCAAAGTATCCATGTTTGCCAAGTGCTCCTCGGCAAAGTATCCATGTTTGCCGAGTGCCTGCAACGGAGCACTCGGCATAGATTTTCCAAAAAAAAATATAAAAATTCTTTGCCGAGAGTCCTGCCGTTCGGCTCTCGGCAAATCTTTTTCAAAAAAAAAATGTTTGCCGAGTGCCGGCGTCAAGGGCACTTGGCAAACCCGCCGTGAACGCTGGCGCCGTTAGCGGCACTTTTCTTTGCCGAGAGCCTGTTTTTTGATCTCGGCAAATCCTTTACCGAAAGTGCCGTGAACTGGCTCTCGGCAAAGGCACCGTTGCCGATGGAGGCTTTGCCGGCGGCTCTTTGCCAAGAGTTAGCACTCGGCAAACTCTTTGCCGAGTGTTTTTGCGGTATTTGCCGAGTGCTTTAGGCACTCGGCAAAGCCGTGAATTCCTGTAGTGTATGGACCCACACTCGCAACTGAATTTTTCCTAGCTTCAAGACCAGTACTTGACATATGGTTCACTTCTTTCATATATATGCTCTAAGTGTCGTACTGGAGTGTTTCATCCCATTTTTTCACACTATCAATTTCTTCACATATAGGACATATGTTTGATGAAGAACTCTATATTATTTTGTTCTGATCGGTTTAGCTAGTATGCTTGGCTGGGTTGTAGCTTTTGAAAAAGCTACTGTGAGCTGTGGGCTTTGAGAAAGTTGCTTTAGAAAAGTTGTTGTGAGAAAATTAAAAGTTGTTTGGGAGAACAACTGGGGTTTTTCTACGAGCGTAGCCCACTTGTCATTCACAGTCCACACCAAATCCCCACCCAATTCTCTCCCTCTCTCACTGACGAGCGGATCTTGCTTTCTTCCTTCCACACTCTCTCACTGATGAGCTCGGGTTGCCCATCTTCCACCAGCTAGCTCGCTGGCGCTGGGGTAGGACGCTGGGATAAGGCAGCCCCATGTGCTACGGCCGAGGATGGGGCAGGGCTGCCAGGGATTTAGCAACTGCAGATCGATCTGGCAGAGGTGGGGTTACACCCTCCTCCGTGGCCACCAGAGCCGAGGCAAAGGGATAGAGAATGGAGCAGCGGCCGCCCTGGTGCCATCAGGGCCATGCCCTCAACCGTGCCTACTAGTGTTGGGCGAAGGGGTCGGGCACCGGATCTGGGTCACCCATAGTGCCCGCACAAGCCGAGGACGAAGCTGGTGGCGGTCGCCGTGCTGGGGCAGCGCAGGTCCAAGGAAGCGATTGGAGAAGACGATGGTCGAACTTGTCCATGGATGTACACTGTTGGACAAGGGCTCATGCCGGCCGCCGGCCATGGAGCTAGGGAAGAAGCGCGGCTGGCCATGGAGGAGAGGAGCTCGCGCTCACGGCGGTACGCAACAAGACCAGTGGCAGGTGGTTTTTCTTTTTTGCCCAAAAGCAAGTAAAGCATGGGGAAAGGTGCTTTTGAATTTATATTGTAGTAAAATATGCTTTTGGGAAAAAAAACACCTATGATGTTTGGAGTTTGGACTCTTTGGTTGGCTTCTTTTTGCAAAACCAACAGTAGGTTGAAAAGCCGAACCAAAATATAGCATCCACGCCAGCCATAGTTTGCCGGCCTCTAGTTTGTCCTGTTGTCAATTTGCAGACGACTGATGTTGAGCTTATCCGATTGCGTGTGGCAATTACTGAATGTTGTGTGACAAGTACTAGGTGCAACCGTACAAGTCGACGCCCATCAATAGAAATTTTGTCATTTTGTTGACTGCTGAATTTTCTCATACACGAACGTCCGATTATGTAGATCCAGGCAGCAGAAGCAGCAAACTCGCCGACGATCTCGCCTCCGCGTGCCCTGATCCGAGTCATCACGGAGATCGGCAGCGACACGTCTGGTTCTGGTGATGCTTGTCTCACCATGGAACAGGATGCTGTGCGGCGACACGATGCTGGGAGCACCGGTCAGTCGTCGCTGCGCTGCGCAGGTCATCAAGCTCGTCGACGGCGTGTTTGTCGGCCTGTCTCTTGTAGTAGTACTAGTCTCTTAACTTTCATCTAGTTTTGTGCAGGAACGTAACCTTCTTGTGCATGCGATTGAGTCTAAACAGGATCAATCAAGCAATGCAGAAGTATTCTTCATCACCACACTCATATATGACCCCTCGCTCGTTTGACAGCCAACGACAGGCATGTGCATCCCTGGAACTGGAAAAGATTTTTATTAGAAATCTGTGGAGAGAAAATGTTATGACGGAGAGTTAATATTGTCTAGAGGATACTCCGCGCGCGTTGCTGCGTAGATTACAAGGAATCTGAAATGAAATTAAGTAGGTTATTAGATAACTTACATTAAGAGATTGGAGAGGTTAGTGACATGATATGACATGGCTATTAGTGTATGTCTTGCATGTCGAGATATAGAACTTGTGATGACGTGGATAACTTGTATTAAGAGATTGAAAGTTTTGTCATGGCATAACTATTATAGTGAAAGATGATATGGAATAATATTTTTTTCCATATTCTTCCATTTCATGCTCGTAATACTATGCCTCATCCTTTTCACTCCATCTATATACGTACCTTAATACACGGAAAACTGAGGATCCCAATAAACTTTATAATACGAAACGATGTGAAGCATCAGCATCCAAACTTGGCCATATACGTACCTTGAAGGCTTAACTTACGAACCATAGGTTGTTTCACATAGTGAGTTTTCTTGTGCTAGGTCGTGTTTGGACACTACCCTAGTGCTAGTAGTAGTAGTACTCCTACTCCTAGTTAACATCATAGCTAACTACACCATCTCCTGGATAGGGCGCATGCGCGTCTCTGGCCGCCGCAGCCAGCATTGGCAGTGGACCGAGATGGCCCATTACCTCGATGCCCACCACTGACCTGTGCACCCTGGTGTGGGCCACACACTCGCATGAAGCTTGAAGTCGACGTGGTATCCGAGTACGCGCCAGAACCACCATGGCCGACAGGACAACGATGGCCCTCCACATAGCTCTGAGATTCGGGGAAGACATCCATGTCCATGCTGCGATTGCTGGTCTGGGTCTTGGTATCCTAGCCGACCCCAAACATCTGGTCGGCAGTAACGAAGATTGACCAATGGATAATAAACACGGACTCCATCGTCATCTCTGTTCAGTACCGTGATTGGGGCGCTTGCAACTCTGCTGGGCGACGCCATTGTGCAGGATTGTTTTGATAACCCAAGAGCATGGACAGGAATTTTTTGACAACCCAAGAGCACGGACTGCAGTCAGTCCAATGGTGTGCCAATTACCCGACACAATCAGCCAGACGCAAGCTAGTGTTTCCCGATGCATCCCAATCTCATGCATGCTCTTGTAGTATTAGTATCCTACTAAGTTTTTTAACTGCGCCTGATCTAGTTTTGTGCAGGAACGTGACCTAACTTCTTGTGCGATTGAGTGTACAGAGGATGAATCAAGGAATTCAGAAGGATTCTTCACCACTCATATATCACCCCGGGCCTCCCTCGTTCAGCTAACGCGAGGCACGTGCATCCCTGGAACTGGAACAGGTTTTTAGGCTATCCGCACTCGTCGTACTCTATATTCATCCTCTAAACGGAATATTCTGTCCTGGTCATCAAGATTCTCTCCTCTATACCATTTTCTGCCGCACTCATACATCCTCTATATCTCTACTCTATCCATGTGGGTCCCACACGGCAGATTATTTTTTTCATTTGTCCCCTCACCCTCCCTTCATCCCCATTCTCTCTCCTTCACCCCGGCCGCCCACCCGCCGCTCTCCTCTGCTCCTTCCGCCGCCCCCACCATGCTCCCTCCGCCGGCGGCCCTCCCCCAACCCTGCTCCCTCCGATGGCGGCAGGCAGCGCCTCCCTCGGCGCGGTAGAGATCCGGGCAGGCGGGCGGCGGCGGCCCGGCGGCTCGGGCGCGAAGCGAAGCGAAGGGCCGCAGTGAGCGAAGCGGGGCGGCGCGGCGGCTTCGGCGTCTTGTGGCGCGAAGCGGGCGGCGGTGCGGCGGCTTCGAGCTCGCGCGGCCCGAGCGAGCAGCGCGCGGCGGCTTTCGGGAGCGCGGCCGCTAGCAGAGCGGCGGCGCTGCTTCGGTCGGTCGCGATCGTGGCGAGCGAGGCAGCGCGCGGCGGCAGCTGGTCGGCGGGCCGAGGGCGCGCGCAGACGCGAAGCTTCGCGGCGCAGCGGCGTTGTTCGGCGGCGGAGCTCGTGCGGCGCAGCAGCCGCAGCGTGTAAAGGCGAGCCAGCGCTGAGCGCCAGCGTCGCACGGCGCAGCGGGCGGCGTCCGGCGGCGGAGCTTCGCGCAGAGCGAGCGCTGCGCCTCCAGGACGCCCGGGCGCGCGGCCGCCGAGGGCGGAGGCCCTCAAGGACGCCGGGCGCGCGGCCTCCAGGGACGCCGAGGGCGGAGGCCCTGGCGAGGGTGCTGGGCGGCGCCGGCGAGCCTGGCGGCGCCCGGCGGACGCCCTGGCCTTCCTCCCGCGCTGGCCCGCTCCTCCCTCTCTCTCCCCTGCTCTCCCGGCGTGCGGGGGCTCGCGACGGGCGTCGGCGGCGGGCGCAGCGTCCCTCCTCTCTGTCTCTCTCTCTCTCCTCTCTCCGGCATGGGGCCCGCGCCACGCAGGCGCGTCCCGGACGCCAGCGCTACCGCGCCAGACTTGGCGTGCGGCGGGCGCGGTTCCGGACGCCACGTCAGCGTGGCGGACGCCGCTGCGGGGCTTTCGTCCGGAAAAATCCCGTTCCGGATGGTTTCCCGGACCCCAGTGCGGGTAGTCTTAGTGCAGCACGGCTGGTGCTCCTA
This sequence comes from Chrysopogon serrulatus, assembly GCA_015844335.1. Taxonomy (NCBI): domain Eukaryota; kingdom Viridiplantae; phylum Streptophyta; class Magnoliopsida; order Poales; family Poaceae; genus Chrysopogon; species Chrysopogon serrulatus. The sequence continues at coordinate 8,762 of JADLZL010002215.1, forward strand.
TTTACCACAAATCTGGGCAGACCAGAGAAAATATTATGACGGAGAGTTAATATTAGTAACACCAGAATATTTTTTTCCATATTCTTCCATTCAATACTGGTAATACTATATATGCCGCATCCTTATGAAATAGAGTAAACACATCTACGAGTTTTACTCTAACTGTATAATACATAATATACGGAGAACTGACGTTCCCAATAAACATTTGGCCAGACTACACCGTATGATCAGGACGTTCTTAATTAACCGAACAAGCAAATCGCCAGTCAGACTTGAAACCTGAACACAATAAAACAAAAGGAGAAGTGGAGAGCATAGACATGTAGAACAAGCGCAGTTGAGAGAAGAAAAACTTTCTCAAAGTATGTGCGATACTTTAGCGACTGAGACAGCGGTAGGTCGTTACTCTCTTCAGCGGCCAATAGGATTTCTGTAGAGCTTGCGTTTTGGGCACCGTTGGTCTCTTCAGCGGCCAATCATTGGATTTAAGAAAGAAGGTTTTTACAAATTTTATACGTTGCGAGAGGGTTTTACATTTGGCATTATCGCTCACTCCCTCTCGCCCGGTACCCTCATGCCTATTACTCGCGAACTAGACAACCCCGGCTTGGATCCATAGACGCGGTGGCCTTGATGACATCAAGAACCTGCGGTATGGTCAAAGCCCCCCTGAAAGGGCGCATTTCTTTTTCTTCGAGTTCCCATGCCGTTAGGGCGAATAAGGTGTCGGCGCCTTTCCTTACAAAACAACGTGAAGCAGCATCCAAACTTATGAACCTTAGCTTGTTTCAAATAGTGATTTTTCGTGTCAACTGAGAAAACGTTTTCCTCAAGCAAAGACAGTAGAATAACCTCACAGCAAGAGACTTAGCTTAACGAAGAACTAGGGCATCTTATTATTACTAATCATATTAGAGGGTCCAAATAAGCAGTGTTAGCCAAGGCGAAGACAATCGTCAGTCTTTCGACTAGCGTCTAGATATTCTAGATCCAGATTATACAAGTGTCTGCAGGAAAAATAATATAAATCTTTGATTTAAGACAATATTTTAAGAGCTGTATTCTGGAAAAACCTTGTATAGTGCAACATTCGAACAGTTATATGCACCCCCTGACAACATTTTAAGAGCTGTATTCCCGAAAAACCTTGTAGAGTGCAACATTCGAACCGTTATATGCACCCACCAAGTTAAATATTTAATCTTTGACCATCAATTTTGTACAATCTATGTAGTTTCACGACATGTACATTATATATTATTACCGGTGCTTGTGTTTTTGTGTTGCAAAGTTATCCAAAACGTATAGGAACTAGACTTTGAAAGATGGCTAGATGTGAGGTATTCTAACTCGTAGGGGTGGGCAATAGGTGTTATGGAGAGGTTCGAACTAAAACCTAGTTGGTGCAAGCTAATCAGAGAAACTGACCAATCAGAGAAACTGACCATTTTTATCGGTGTTGGATTCTTTGGTGCGGTTTCTGATTTTCCACCGAAGTTAACAATGTTTGACATGGCTTGCGGTGGCGGCTGTGCCGCGGTGGCTGCATGCGTCGTAGTGCTGGCGGCGTTGGTGTAGCGGCGGCATGCGTCGGAGTGCTGGTGGCAGCGGCGAGATGACAGCAGTGAGATGGAGATGGCAGCGGAGGAGAAGAGAAGAAGAAGAAGCAGCGCCGGTGTTACGAGAAGATAAAGGGAGGAAGAGAAAGGATATGGGTTAAACTCTAAACTTGCTTTCAATTGATACAAGCTTCTATATATTTATAGTTCTGGTGGACTTAGCCTACAAGCGATCTAATCTAACCTACTGCGGTGGCAACGGCTATGGCAGTGGCAGTCCTAGGCGCCATGGGCCTTGGGCCCATTATTGTCGTGTGTGTGTGACACTGACCCCACCTCACTAGGACAGGTTGCAGATGCTGGTTGTGTAGCCTCTCCTGATGCCACGGTACCTAGAGGTACTCGCTATATTTCGGATGGATCCCATGCTAATAGGATCCAATCGTTGTTGCCATCATGATCAACTAATTTTATTTGGTAGCCTAAGTTTATCATAACCATGTCGTCACTATGCTCGCTATCACGAATGTTGTATCTTGTGAGGTGGAGCCGTTACACTACTACTGTAAGTTTAATGGAGGCGGGCAGAATAACTTAACGGAGGCGGTTTTCCCAACCGCCTCGGAGCATAGGTCACGGTTAATGGTGGTCGCCTCCGTTAATAGTATTAACCGAGGCGGTCAGCCTAAGATAACCGCCTCTGTAAACATTATTAATGGAGGCGGTTGCTAATATCCAACCGCCGCGGTTAATCCTATTTACAGTGGCGGTTGGGCTAATGTGACCGCCTCCATTAATACTTTGCAGAATTAAAAAAAAGATATTTACTTGACTATTTTAATTTGATTTATTAAATATAAATTTAAAATTCAAATTGAAACACATACCAACAAAGAATACATGCAGATAAAGGATAAACACATAAATTACATCCATTCATTTGTTGTCCCATGTCGTTCCCAACATTCAACACAAGTTCTCACAAATACAAGTTTCAATAGAGTTCTAAATGATCGAGAAGGTAAGATGCTGTAGCTAGTCGAAGAGGTTTGGCAACACGTAATCATGCATATTCAGTTGTGTCCTCCAGTTGCGTAGCCTCTCGTACTTTTCCGCAGACCCCAGCTCGCTCTCCTGGTAGAAGAATTGACCGCCGACATGACAACATTGGTCCATTACGAACTTATAGATATCGGAGACTGTTTGTCTGATGTTTGCGTTGTCCGACATCCTAATCCTTTTCCACCATCCAAGTGATTTCTTGAGCTGCCGATAGCTGTCACTGTACTTGCTGCAGGCCCTAAGGTACTCACAAGCATAGTACCCACATAGAATACTACCTTCAGGTTGTTTGGCGCACTGCATGCACCATATATACACAACACGTAATACATATAGTTAGTATATATATATATATAGAGCATGAACGATGTCGCAAGACATGAGTTTTAGGACATTTACCAGGAAATCTCGCCTCACTTTTAGTACGTGTCTATACTTCGCCTTCTTCTTCTCGGACCTTCGATCGAAGGTGTCAAGGTCTTCGTAGTACTTTCTATAAGAGCTATATACAAAAGAATCACTACTGTCAACAACTAAGCTGATACTTGCTTATAAGTATGTAAATGAATATATGTCATCACTTACTATCGAAGACACTCTTCGAAATCCGCGTACACCATCTTGTTCGTCTTCTGCAAGGAGTCGAATATGACAGCCTTTCCATCCTGAGGGTAGATTATGAATACAATCCAGTGACCCATGACGTCCAAACTACAACAATGAATCAATTTAGATCTCGAGTCATAAAATAAAAGTTGTAGTGAACCCAATAGGTATTGCAAGTATCATTTAAACTTATTACCCGAACTGGTGTGCGGCAAGGACACACCTATATTCCGGCACCTTCTTCATGGCTTGGAGGATATACTGTCCCTTTCTAAACTTGCTCTCGCCTTGAAGCCTTGTCCCGTGCTAGCACCGTTCAATCCCGGTCAGGCCCGCCAACCGCGTGGTGTCCGGTACATCATAGCCAATAATGGCCCTCTGGGTGATATGCATTGGAGATAGGTAGATAATGTCCTCCCCTATTTCCTTGCATATATATGCTTGCATCCTGGAAGCACAAGTTGTCGTGATCACATTGCCTAGTTTGATCTAAAGAACATAGCTACAGCAATAAAAAGGTTTTCATACAAAAGGGTGACAACGTCGAGGTCCTTACATTGCATGTCAAAAGGGGAAATAGTAATCCTCGTCCAAATGAAAGTACTCACTAGAAGAAACTTGCCGGTTTTTGACGAAGCGTGTGTCATAAACCATGCGCCTTAAACCAAGGTTTATGACTCGATGTTCATAGTGGAATGTCGCATTCGAAGTTTAATGAACATATTGACGTCATAAACCGTGGTTTAAGACAGTTTATGACACGTGTTCCACAAACCCAAATGTAGTGACTCCTTTGGGACCCGCACAATGAAGTCTTTTATGCCTAACTTGGATGCATGCATATACCACAGATGCCACCTCCGAACCTCCCACGTCTCATCCTAGACGAGCTGGCCCAAAGGCAACATGAACTTACCATTCTCAAAGTGGTCGGGGCAGTCTGGAGTTAGGGGCAGAAGTGACAACGGGCTTGGTGGCCTGTATTTGAGACAAATGAATAACTACGTTAGCATCATACAAAAAGTTTATTGACCATATTTGGTTTGTTAGTAGCATATGTACATTTTGAACATTGTTGAGAAATTATACTGGCCCGACTCAGCTATTTTGTACGCCGCCCAAGCCTCCAAGGGAATATTTGACAGGCAATCATCAAGTATTGCCCTCTCCGGCGCAGGAGGACACTTTGTGGCGCCCCCCCCCTTCTTCGTCTATGGGCTTCTTCGGTGTAGGAGGACACTCTTTGCTCCCATCTTGGCCGCTAGGAAGTGGTGTTTCATGGCTTAATGCACCTCCTTGTGGGTTGCCTTTGTTGGGAGACGGGCTCCGTCGTGGACTGCTGCCGCCTTGGCCGCCGACAGCACTATCATTGCCGTCGTCGTCGTCGTCATCACTTGGGCCACCGCCGGGGGGAGATGATGATGGCTGCAATGATGGAGTCGGCATTTTCAGCTCGATATCTGCTTTGTTCCATAGCACGATCTCTCCCAGTGCATCACCGAGCCTTGTCCCACCAATTTCAATTGGAAATCAAGTTCATGGTCGTCGAAGTTATCTTCAGTGTACGACACAACAACTAAGGCGTAGTCGGGTGGGAGCGGCTTGCCATTGTACCTAGCTTCATTGTTTGGTGGCTTAACCTCACCTTCTGCCACAACTTTCTTCGTCTTCCTTGTCCGGCCAAAGGGCACCTGGAGCTCTAGATCTAGTTTTCTCTCTCCTCCATTTGGATCTAGAGAAGAACAACCAAAATCAAGCAAAAAGAGAGGAAAATGAGAGTTAGAGAGTTTGATTCAACCTTTTGCGGTGCTCTCCTCCATGAAATCCAAGGCAAAACCTCCGCCCCTCTAAAATGGCCAAGTTTTGGGTTTTGAGGTCTAAAACCCAAAAAATGGAGGAGGAGCCGCGGGGAAGAAGAAGATGGGCTGCTGTTTATATAGCGGATATTAACCGAGGCGGTCAACATAACACAACCGCCTCCGTTAATGATATATTAACGGAGGCGGCACCCGTTACCACAACCGCCTCCGTTAATACATTAACCGAGGCAGTTGTTTTAAGCGAACCGCCTCAGTTAATTGCCATTAACGGAGGCGGTTGTTTTATGTTGACCGCCTCGGTTAATGTATTAACCGAGGCGGTTGCTGGTCGGCAGCCCTAGTCTCGGCCAGCACCTATTAACCGAGGCGGGCGGTCTGCCCAACTGCCTTCGAGTCTCATTTTCAAGTGCCTCCTAAAAGATTTTGTGTAGTAGTGTTAGCTAATCACTATAAATCATATTTAGTAGCTTGTGAAGTACAGCAGATCGACATACTGCCTTTCCTGCTCACATGTCACCGCAGCGTTGAACTAGCAGCAGATGGCAGCAACGGCTATTACAAGCAGCCGAACAGTACAGGATGCGGCTCAAGTTTCAAATATTTTGGGTCATTGGGTGAACCCAAAAATCTGATAAAAATGAACTAGAATGGCATTTTCATAGTTTGAGGGGAGTAAAAAAATAAACTAGAGTGGAATTTGACCGTAATTAGTTAGCTGACCCAAAAACACCAATAATGGGTACCCACTTGCACCGCTAGCCACTCCCGCCTACTGGGCATTGTGCAGTATGGCCGTCTTAACACACCATCATTGCAAGAGAAGATCCATTCTACTTTCTTTTTATTGTAGCGAGTAGCGACACTTGTAATTGAGGGCAATAACAAAGAAATTGATGCAATATTAATCTGTTTGTTGCATTGAAACCATCCCTATCCAATTTCTGTTGCCAGAGTGATCAGCTAATTTTTGATAGAATGATTTTGTTTCAGACCAAGTCTTCACTAGGCATGCTCCCATCATGAATGATCCATCTTGCGAGATGGAGCCGCGCACCAGTGACTATATATCATGTGCAGAAACATGTGAAGTACGTACGTTACACGTGCCTTTATCATTATTGTAGATAACTATATTAACTCTCCCATGTACTGTAAGCATCCCTGGTGTGGGTTACAGACTCCATGAAGTTGACGAAGTCGTCCTATCTTTGCCCGGCCAGTCAGCATCTCGAAGGCGTCGGAGTTCAGATCGAGCCTGTCTGAGTACGCCAGAACCAGCATGGCAGAGAGGACTGCGATGGCCCTCCATGGAGCTCTGTGATTCGGGGAAGACATCCATGTCCACGCTGTGATCGCTGGTCCGGGTGATGGGATCCGAGCCGACCCCAAACATCTGGACGGCAGTGACAAAGATTCACCAATGGATAATACACTCGAACTGCGACGTCGTCTATGTTCAGTAACGTGATTGGGGCACTTGCGACTCTGCTGGGCGACGTCATTGGGCAGGGATTGTTTTCATAACCCGAGAGCACGGACTGCAGTCAGTCCAACGGTGTCCCAATCACCGGACACGATCAGCCAGATGCAAGCTCGTGTTTCCCAATGCATCCCAATCTCATGCATGCTCTTGTAGTATATACTCTAGTTTTGTGCAGGAATGTAACCTTATTGTGTGATATACTGAGTGTACAGAGGATGAAGCAAGCAATTCACAAAGGATTATTCTTCACCAGTCACCGCTATTATATATGACCCCGGGTCTCGCTCGTTCAGCTAACGAGAGGCATGGGCATGACTGGAAGTGGAACAGGTTTTTACTGCAGCACGGCATGGTGCTCCTATTTACTACAAATCTGTGCAGACCAGAGAAACATTATGACCGAGAGTTAATATTAATAACACCAGAATATTTTTTTCATATTCTTCCATTCCATGCTGTTAATGCTAGCTATATGTGCCTCATCCTTATATGAAATAGAGAAAACACATCCAAGGCTCAGGACACTAGTACAAAAAGCTCATCACTGGCAGTGATAAACACCTCACCACTGGCGGATCTCAGAGCCGCCAGTGGGAAAGACCAGTAGAAATAGAACATTTCCACTGGCGGTTGCTTGAGAACCGCTAGTGGAAATGTGATTTCTACTAACGGTTGGTTAAGTCAACCGCCCGGTGGAAATGTGATTTCTACTTGGTGGTTCACTTCCCCAACCACCGGTCGAAATCACATTTCCACCGGCTGTTGTCAATCATATAACCGCCCGGTGGAAAGTTTCCCGCCATTTTTTGAAATTCAAATGGAAACCTATTTATTTATATTAAAAATTATGATAACATGCAATAAAATTCTATCATACATTTATATACATCAATAAAAAACCATTTACATCAAAATTACATTATATCGTACATACATACTTCAATAGAAATCCATGTACATCACATATGTATCATACATATATACACATCCAAAGTTTTCTCTTTTTCTCTAATTAGGAAAGCCTTAATAATCGTCTCGACTAAGATTGAGACGCCTAATATCAGTTAGCGCTCTATATTCTGGCTTTCCTAATTCACTGCTATTCCGGCTTTCCTAATTCACTGATCGGATCGTGATATTTCCCTTCGGGTGGGATGGCTTCTTTCATGATGAATGAGCAGAGATCCTCAACTATGTTGTATAATGCTTTTTGATCGAAATTGGTTGTCGGATCTTCTGTATAGGCCTGAAAAGAAAGTATGTTTATAATTCAACATTATATATTTTTACTTGGTAACAAATATTTATAGCATTAGTGACAAAACTTATAAATGACGGTGTTGGTATTTCTAACGTCACTACAATAAATCTCAAATTCCTATCCCACACAATGACACTAGAAATATTGGTATTAATTAACTTGCTTTTAGCATCTAGCCACTAGCCTCTTTACCTTTACTCCTAACTATGAAACTATGTTGTCATCCCTAATTGTAAAGATAGGAATAAACTCTGGTACTAAATCTCATTATTTTATGTGACTAGGCAGAAATAAATAAAGATAAATATAAACTAAGAACAATTCTATAAGCGGACAGATAATTATACCATTGTAGCATTTTACCTAAAGTATTACTAGATTGTCATTTATATTTTACCACTGGGAAGGCATTGCTAAGTAGCTACTCTATAGTATTGATAACACTTACATATGCAGTGAATAAGAGATGTAGCCAATGTCAACTCTCCTCAATACTAGGAAGGTGTCACAAGATAAATAATAGATAAATGATAAATATCATAATAAGCCATTGATTAGTCATCTTCTAATGATACTAATTTACTTATAGCAATTCTAGACTTGTTAATATCGTCTAATCATTTAATAGAGAAATAATTCCTAAGTATTCAAACTACAGTCAAAGCTATTTCATTTAGTGCAAGTATGTCTAACAATCATTGCTAAGTTATACTACTATAGTTCTCTAACATATCGAAGCAATGTATAGGAAAAAATGAGTACAGAAACCTCCTCTTAACCTGACAATCCCAACTTTACCAATCCACCTTACGGGGGAAGGCCTACAAAGGACTCAATGGGTCTGTCAGGCCCACGATCTACCTCACTACCCGGCACGACTGGGGATACTCGCAGATAAGTAATGCATCTAGGCACGATGCCTACACACAACCTACCACTTACCAATCGATCGAATTGATGAACGCTATATGAACCAGTGTATGAATATAATAGCAAACTAACTATACTAGACATATTAAAGTAGACAATAAACAATACAATCAAGAACATAATAATGAAGAATAATGTTGCTAGTAATAATTGTACAAACATAGATATTACAATAAGAAAGAAAAGCTTAAGAACTATACCAGACTCTTCTCTTCTTGACAACATCGGGAATCTAAGATCGATGGAGAACTTGACTTCCTCTACTCTAGATCTAACTAAGCTAAACTATGAACTAGAAGGCTATGAGGAACTAGAACTTGAAGCTCTAGATGACTTGATCACCAAATGACTCGAGATGAATTGAATGAACTGGATGAATGAATTAGGGTTTCTAGGGGGGTCTGGCTCCGCTTATATAGCCCGGTGGGATGCACAACAGCCGTTTGATTAAACCGACTTCACGTAGGGTTGAGATTGATCCTCAAAGGCGGTGGACCTCACAGGGGGTGCCGACCAGCCTAGGCAGTGGGGCTGGCCAGCCCTACCAGGCGGCGGCCCCGCCTCCCCTTCCTCGCTCTGGTGTCTTCTGGATCCTTCTAGAGTAGTTTGTCGTATTTCTGTGTTGCGGATAATTTCGTGGTGTAGATTTATAGTTATGCCCCTTTTTCGGTGTTTTCTGGATTAGTCCCTAAGAATTGATAAATCACCAAAACTCGTGGAAATTGTTAGATAAAACCCTAGCCTTCTAGATTTTGATATATGTTTCATGCCTTTTGATATATAAAATGTTGACACTATCCACATCAACAGACAGCTACTTATACCTTATCAGGGTTTCTGATGTATCGTCCGTTGTGTCTCATAAACTTGTACACATAGAACCCACAGTGCAGCGTTCCCGGTGGTTGCTTGTGGCACTATAATGGACAAGTGTTTATTTAGTTTCTGAAACATACTATGTATTAATTATACATGTATAATATGCACTTATAAATTTATGTACTAGGCAGTTATGAAGTATATCCATTGGCTGTTCTTGTTTAGAAAGGTCAAATGGACCTTTCTGAATCTTAAAATACCTATATGCCCTGTGTTCTCGAATAGAATCACCTAGTTATTATGCAACTCTTATAGATAAAATAAAGCATGCATATATATAGGCTTACCGTTCTAAGATTATCAAGAATGGTGCATAAGCTTCAGTTGTGTAATGCGCGGAGTCTAGTACCAGCATCCTTCCTTCCCTAGGATAAATTAAAAAATAGATCCAGTGGTCCCTACAGAATCAAATTTGTGATGAGGCATGTGTCATGGAATTCTTAACTTGATGTATGTAAACTCACACTTACCTAAAATTGTAGGGGGCCACTATGCAAAGCCTGTTTTTGAAATTTAGGATTGCTTCTCCTAGGTAGAGGGCGTATTTGGCTTCAAATTTCTTTTTTAGATCCTTTTTTTTTCATCTTAGCCTGTTCAGATGTTAAGCCCTTCAAATCATCGTAGCCATCACCGATTATGAACGTGTGCTGCTCCTCACATATTTTCATTGGGCTGAGATACCCGATCCTTTTTTCTTCTTCATATGTCTGATCTGGACCGTAACGCATCTCTTTCCCATCATATTGCATTCTGCAAGGTGCACGTGTATTTGTTTGATTAAGAAATAAAAGCATGTCTGTTGATTTGGTTCACCTCAATGATAGTAACACGTGTATTTGTTAGTCAAACTTACAACACAAACACCGTCATGAGCTATACGTCAAGCCTCTGGAGGTTCATCATTAGCCACAAGTCCTCAAAGATGACCATAGCCTTTTCTCGGCCAGATGCAAAAGCATTTGTTGGTATACAAATGTTGATCCCGAGATCCCAATAGCAAATGCTCTCATATACCAATCATGCATCCTTTTGATCCCTACTGGGATTTGTTTAAGTTTCTCCTAGCTGAGAAGAGGCCTGCCATGGATATATTGAGTTGGGACATGCTGGTAATCATCCCACATTGGCTTCTTTACCTCTATGATCTTTGTATTATGCTCTTTGCCTATCTCTAAGGATTGTGATGCTGACTTCTCATGCTCGGCCAAGTCAACGATACGTGCTTGCCGAGACATTCCAATTCGTGATAAAAAACTTGCTGTGCCAGCACTTTTCTTCTTTGGCTCGAAGGGCGAAACCAATTTGGGTACCGAGAATTGCTTCTTTGGTACGGGTTTCTTCTTCTTTGGCTTTAGTGGCGGCGTTGCTGTCGGAGTTGTTTCTGGCAGCTTTTCCATTGCTGGCGGGGAAGCAGGGAAGTGGAGTGGCGATGATGGTGGTTGGACAGGTGAGTTAGGAGGAGGATCATGTACTGAGGGTGAGTTATGAGGGTCAGGAAGTGACGATTCCTGAGTTAGTGGGAGGCCTTCGCCTTGTGGGTTACGAGGTGGATTGGCAGGTGAAAATTCCTGGGTTAGTGGGAGGCCTTCAGAGGATTATGGGTTAGGAAGAACCTCTGCAGTTTCAGAGGATGGTGGTGGTTGAGTCAACTGAACGTCTCGTCGAGGCCAAAGAATAAAATTATTAATAGCCTGCCCGAGTGTCTCGATACCCTCAGGACCAGGGGATTTCTAGCACGTCGTTCTCGTATCCTTGGATGACCATCGATACTTCAACCCTACAATACTCTTCTGGAATTTCTTTACGGTGGTATTCACGGCCAGGGATTGCAAAGCCTTCGGCTACTTCCCTGGTACGAACATTCTTCATTCCATATCTAATGAGTAGTTTACAAGGTGTTGGTGCAACTATGTCATCCATTGGGTAGTGCTTCTTGGTTGCCATAGATGCAACACTACTTGAAAGAATTGGACCTTGGGTGGAGACCACCATCTGTTGATCGGGTTGTGTTGTGACCCGTGGCATCTGTGGAGGCTGTGCACTCATCTGTTGAGACCACCATCTGTTGATCGGGTTGTGTTGTGACCCGTGGCATCTGTGGAGGCTGTGCACTCATCTGTTGAACAGACATTGCACTCGCTAATTGCTGAATAAACTCGGGATCAGGATTTGATAGCATGTTGGACATGATTAGTTTGACTTGTTTCTTTGCCTCTTCCTCAATGACATCCCTCATTGCTTCCTTGTATCGGTCGCGTTTCTTGTACATTTCAGCCCACTCATCCCCAAATCCTTCTTTCCACCCCAGCCTTGACGAGACATCTCATACACGTCCTGGATGCTCAGGGTTTTCTCGACCAACACTTAAGATGTCTTTCTCCCTTTTTCTCTTGAATTTTCCTTCTCTCTCTTTGCGTGTTGTTTCAAACATCTTTTGTGCTGGCTCTTGGATTTCATCAGGGACTCTAGCGCCAGTCGCTTCTTGTTTTGCTTTTCTTGCATAGAGCCAATTCATGCTTCTTTCATCAAGCATTTCAGATAGCACCGGTTCTCCTTTCTTCTTTCTTTCGGCCTCCTCTGCCCGCCATTTTGGAATATGAACCTTGTAACCACCTGAGCTAAGATGGTGGTGGTACTTGGTCCTCTTTGCTAGTTCAGAATTAGCTTCACTCTTTTTCTTGAAGTTCGGATTGTCCCTCTGCAGTTTGAAATCCTCCCACTGGGCAGGTGTAATCTTAAAGTACTTTTTTGTCGGGTCCTCATCCTTCTTTGCATACTTGGTATTAAGTTCCGACCTAAATGTTTCAGAACGAGATTGCACACTGCCTAAATGCATACTGCTTGACGAGGTCTTCTGATCCTAGTGGAAAAAGAACCTCTCCTGCAACCACCTCCATACAATTGTCTTTGTATTATCTGGCACATCATTCCATGTACGATTTGTGATATCAATCTCATCCCTAACTAAGAAGCCAATTGCGTTCTAGAACTTGGCTGGCACCTCATCAGGTGCTAGAGGCTCTCGTTTCATGCTGACATCGGTGACCCTATATGTTTTTTCTGGCCACTTGTTTGTTCCTCTCTGACCTCATTTTCGATCACTCTGTTTCCTTGTCCTTTTCTTTGAGGTAGTTGTCTCGGTTGTTTCTGGCGGTGCGTCACTTGGCACGTCTTCTTGTTCTTACTCCTCAGCTAAACCGAGCATTCAAGACAATACCTCCTGTGTCCATTTAAATAAGTACTACATAAAGTCCTCCATAACTAAGTACATATAGATATGAATGTGTGATGTACTACCTTTACCTCATCAAGTATTGGATCATAGTCTAGGTCATTCCGCTCCGGACGACGAGTCTTATCCGGGCTAGGATGCGGATCGCTTGGACAATGGTATCCTTCGGAATCTCCCTGGTTGCTATCGCTTGGAGAACACATCGATACTAAATGAACGTAGAGAATACAAAACCCTAATTAGAAAACCCTAAGTATACCCCTAATTATAGAACCCTAAGTATAACCCTAAGTATAACCCTAATTAGGAAACTCTAAGTATAACCCTAAGTATAACCCTAATTAGAAAACCCAAGTATAACCCTAAGTATAACCCTATTTAGAAAACCCTAAGTATAACCCTAATTAGAAAGCCCTAAGTATAACCCTAAGTATAACACTAATTAGAAAACCCTAAGTATAACCCTAAGTATAACCCTAATTAGAAAACCCTAAGTATAACCCTAAGTATAACCCTAATTAGAAAACCCTAAGTATAACCCTAAGTATAACCCTAATTAGAGAACCCTAAGTATAACCCTAATTAGAGAACCCTAAGTATAACCCTAATTAGGAAACCCTAAGTATAACTCTAAGTATAACCCTAATTAGAAAACCCTAAGTATAACCCTAAGTATAACCCTAATTAGAAAACCCTAAGTATAATCCTAATTGAAAACCCTAATTAGGAAACCCTAAGTATAACCCTAAGTATAACCCTAATTAGAAAACCCTAAGTATAACCCTAAGTGAAAAATTAAAAAAGATCAAAGAGTATTTACTTATGCAGCGTGGAGGGAAGACCGATTCGACGGCGGTGGAGAACGGTGGTGTACCCCTTTGACGGCGGCTGGTGGAGGTAGTGGTGTACATTAATAGAAAAATGACAAGTATATAAGTATTAATGAAAAAAAGAAATTAATACATAAGCTATTACATTAACTAATGAACATAATTAACTAAAATAGTCAATCAATAACACTATAGTATTTATTACAAGTATATAAATTAATGAAAAGAAATTAATACATTAAAATTACATTAACTAATGAACATAACTATAGTATTTATGTATTATTTTAAGTATTAAATGAAAAAAGAAATTAATACCTAAACTAAAACATTAACTAATAAACCTAACTATAGTATTTATGTATTATTTTAAGTATTAAAAAAAAAAGGAATTAATACCTAAACTAAAACATTAACTAATTAACCTAAACTAATACATTAACTAATTGGAAAAAACAAAAAAAAACAAATAAAGGGAGAGAGGCCGGCCTGCCAGGCCCAAGACGGCCCAGCAAGGCCGCCCCCTGCCGCGCCGCCGCCAGGCGCTGTAGGGAAGGCGTGGCGGCGCTCGGCAACCACCGCGCGGGCTGCCGCGAGAAGAAGCGCGGGCGGCGCTTCGGGCTCCGCCACCGTGCAGTGGCTCGCCGGCGGAAGGGTGCGGGAAGGCGCGGTGCTCCGACAATGGGGCGCGGTGCAGCGCGAGAAGGGGCGGGGCGCGGTACTCCGAGGCGGAAGGGCGCGACGGCGGATGCTGGCGCGACGGCGGCGGATTTTGGCAGCCTGACGGCGTCCTCCTTGAAAAATTCGCATCCACCGGATTGAAAATGCTAAGTCCCGCGGCCTAACCCTATTTATAGGGCCGATTTCTACTAGCGGTGGGTAATGTCAACCACCTGTAGAAACCATTTTAACATTACCAACCGGTTGGTAATGTCAACCGCCTCAGAAATGGTTTCTGGTGGTTGACATGGAAATATGATTTCTACAGGCGGTTGACATTACCAACCGCCAGTAGAAATGAATTTAATTATTATATTATGCTGATACTTTGAAAATTCATAACAAATTATAGAAAAATTATAAAATAGAAAATAATGACTTTTTGGAATCCTTGTGAGTAGTTCTATGCATTAAAAAATTGAAAGTTATAAAAATGGTGTTGTAAAGGTATATACGATGAAATAGCCATCTAAAGGTAAGGAAGAAGACAGACATATAAGGCACACATATTAGAACGGTGCCTTTGGAAATTAATAGCAAATTATAGAAAATTCATAAAATACAAAATAAAGACTTTTTGGATTCCTTGTGAGTAGTTATATACAGTAGTATATAAATATTTTTTAAAATTACATTATCCTTTTTTAAATATATTTCTATGTACAAAGAAAAGGATTTAATTTTTTTCTTCTCTCTCTATGTATAAAGCAAAGTATTTTTTTTCTTTTCTCTCTATGTATCTAAGAAAAAGGCCTAAATTTTTTTTTTTTCTCTCTATGTCTAAAGCAAAGTATTTAATTTTTTTTTCTCTCTATGTAGAAATGAAAAGGACTTAAATTTTCTTTAATTATGCAACACCAAGAGAGTCATTCATGAGACACATAGTAGCATAGGTTACAAATTGTATTTCATAAACTATTACATGACAAATGAAGTTTTCATTAAATAGAATCTAGCCAGCTACTGCTCTTCCTTCTCCATCGTGGCGCACTTAGGGTTTAGAATTTTATGGAATGCTATGCTCAACGTTTCGTATCTTCGAAGGATAGTCTGTAAAGAGAGACATCTCACCGAACTGATTACAATCATCTAGGTCAATTGCACCATCAGCTCCTAAAGCTTGTTGCTTTCTAGGAAGAACTACATGCTTCAACTTATCGGTACTTTTCATCTCATTCTTAGGAACGATCTGTTCGGCATAAAAGACCTGTGCAGCACGGTTAGCAAGGATCCATGGGTCATCTTTGTAACCTACTTTACTTAGATCAAGAATTCTAAGCCCATGACTATCCACTGTGATATGTTTATCCTCAACCCATTGGCATCAAAACACTGGTGTCTAAAATGTACCATAGTGCAGTTCTCATATGTCCTCAATGAAGCCAAAGTATGTATGGATTTCCTTATTTTCATCTATGGCCTCGTACCGAACACCGCTATTTTGTGTCATGCTCATTTTGTCTCTAGCAATGGTACAAAATATGAAACCACTAATGTCATAGGTGTGCCATGTAGTGATCTGGTGTGATGGTCCAGCTGCCAACTGCTTGATAGTTTATTACTCAATTGTTTTCCCATCTAGAATATTCTGATCCATTAGCCATGTGGTGAATCGATGCTTATGTTCATTCATTACCCAAGCTTCAGTTTGCCCCTGGTTTTGATCACGTAGCTCTTGCATATATTGGTCGATCAAAGGCTCCATTATTATATTTGATGTAGGATGCTATGATGTGCTTCGAGAACAATATGGTGGTCCGAAGGGATAAATGATTTTTGTCCCATCCTACCACATCCATGTAGTCTACCCTCATGTCGAGACGGAGGCAGACCTATTGCAATTTGATCTTTTAGGCAACTTCCACAGAATGGAGCAGCAGACTCAATGGCCTCTTCGGTAGTGTACCCCTCTATCATGGCTGCCTCAGGACGAGCACGAGTGGATACATAGGAATTTAGTATTGACATAAAACGCTCATGCATTCATATCTCATGCAAATACATAGGACCCAGTGCCTCTATTTGAGGCACCAAATGCACCACAAGATGTACCATTATATCAAAGAATGATAGCGGCAAACACATCTCAAGCTGTGACACTATCTCCACTGTGAATTCTTGAAGAGACTCCAACTCATCATAATCGATTACTTTCTGTGATACTTTGTTGAAAAAGAAGCATAACCTTGTGATTGCCAGCTTTAAAAACACTGGATTTATAGCCCTGATGGCAATAGGTAGGAAAGTTGTCAGCATTACATGGCAATCATGTGTGTTGTAGTTAGTAAGTGTAAGGTCTTTCATCGAAACAATGGATCTTAGATTGGAGTAGAAATCGGCTGGAAATCTTCAATTTCTTCAACCACACACAAATCGCTTCTTTCTCATCTGCATTCAGGTTGTAGCTTGCTGCCGGGAGGTGGTACTTTCTATTTTCCTGAAGAACCGGATGAAGTTCATGTTTTATGTCTAAATTTACCATGTCTAGACATGACTTTAGTCCATCTTTTATCTTGCCCTTCATATCCAGCAAGGTGCCAATGATGCTTTCAAACACATTCTTCTGAACGTGCACACCATTGATTGCGTGTCGTACGTCAAGGTCTTTCCAGTATGGCAAATACTTGAAAAAAATTGACATCTTCTTGAATGTAGCCCCTAAAGTTGGCTTGACATCCTTTCTGGCTTTTTCATCTATTGTCTTTTTTCCAAAAGCAAACTTGATGTTTTTAACTATCTCAAACACTCTGTGACCTTTACTGTTACCCGATGGAGAAGTAGACTTTAGTTCATTTGAATTGTCAAAGTATCTATCCATCTTTCACAAGCGGTATCTATGTCCTTTTGATAAGAAACGCCGGTGCCTCATGTACACTAGCTTGTTGGATGCATTGAGGGACACATAAAAGGTTTCATCTAGGCATACTACACAACCAACCTTTTCCTTGAATTGGCCTGACAATACAAAGAGAGCAGGATAATTGTTAATTGTAACAAACATAATTGCTTTCAGAGTGAATGACTCTTTCTTGTATTCATCCAACATGTCAACACCTGTGTCCTACAAAGTTTTTATTTCCTCCATCAAGGGCTTCAAGAATACATCCATGTCAACACCAGGTTGTGTAGGTCTAGAAATAAGGATGGTTAGCAAAAGATATTTGTGCTTCTACAACAGGTGTGGAGGGAGGTTGTAGATAGTGAGGATCACCGGCCATATGCTGTGCTTGCTGTTCCTTTCGGCAAAGAGATTCATTCCATCAATACATAGTGCAAACCTAACATTTCTTGCATCCTTAGCAAATTCTGGGTGATTATCATTGAATTTTTTCTATTGTTTTCCATCAGCTGGATGTCGAAGCTTTTCATCATTTTTGTGCTTATCAGAACCATGCCAGGTCATAAGCTCTGCATCCTTGGTTAGTGAACAAACACCTCAATCGATCAACCACCGGAAGGTACCATATCACCATAGCAGGAACTCCTCTCTGTGCAAAATAATCTACTTCTTTTTCTTTATTGTTTGGTTTTTGAACCCTGTTCGGTCTTCTTTCTCTTCTTTCCTTTGGAAACCGAAGTTGCATTCTGTTCTTGTAGATAGTCTTTTTTCGTCTTGTACCGACTTGCACTACAGTTTGGACACTTGTCTAAGTCTTTGTAATCACCTCGATATAGGATACAATGATTTCTGCACGCGTGGATCTTCTGTACACCTATAGTAAGTGGACTGATGAGCTTCTTTGCATAGTATGTGTTAGTAGGCACTTTATTCTCTTTTGCAAGCATATCTCCGAGAGTACTCAATAATGCATCGAAGCTAGCATCGGACCATCCATATCTAGCTTTTAACATCAACAACTTAAGCACAGACTGTAACGTCATGAACTCCTTGATACAACCCTTAGTCTCATCGTAGAATGGCTCTGTAGCTGCCTTCTTTAAGGCCTCCATACCTTTCATGAAGAACATTGATGGATCTATATGACGACGCAATAGTGCAGCCATGAGTTCCACGTCTTCAAACCCTTCATCATCAATATTTGGCATAACATGTTCATTCTGCTGGGGACAATCATGTTATGTCTCATGTACGAACTGGCATCTGTCGTCAACAAGCATATCGGGGCCATTGGTGTTGATATTCGCAGGGTTTATAGCTGGATATGGTGCAGAGCTACTCTCTCCATGCTTTGTCCAAATCAAGTAATCCTTCATAAATCCTCGGCAGACCCGATGAGAAAATATTATTTGTGCATCATCAAAGACCATAATATTTTTGCAGTCTACGCAAGGACAAGGTATGTGCTTCGTCAAGATTCTCCATGCGTGCATCCTAGTGGCATTTATAAACTTATTGACCTCTGGTATGTATGATGGATCTACTCTTGATAAATTATACATCCAGAATGACCTCTCCATCAGTTGCCTATATATATAACGAATTGGATAATCAACAATCTCTTTTTTGAAATAGAAATGAAAATCTCCCACTTGTATATTTCTAAAATATAGATCTCGAGACTAGGTTCCCTACGTAGTAATTAATTAATCAAATGTACTAATTAATTTGACTCTACTAATCAATTAAACATAACTACTTAAGTAAAACACTACTAATTGGTTAAATCGTATTAAACATAACTACTTAATTGAAGAAAACCATAGTAATTAATTATATCAACAAACCTATTAGTAGTTATATCATACTTCTTGTACTTCTTAAATACGTACAACTAAATAAGTAATAAAAAGGAAATTAACTAAACAAGAATAATTAATAAAATTAAACCTAATGACAATGAACCATAGCAATTAAATAAAAAACAATCTTCAATTTCTTCTCTCCAAAAAACCTATTCATGCATGACATACTAAATATATAGAGAAGAATAAACTCTAATTGAGAAACAATCATAGCAAAGACTAGGAGGGACCTAAAAAATCCATCTTGAACCACCACATCAAAGCAAATAGAAAGAAAACCCTAGATTTTTCCCTCTCTCACTCATGATGAAACCCTAGATCCAAAAAGTGGATAAAATGGAGCAATATTGGTTAAAATGATGCAAGAGGGGCATAAACTAACCTTTTCTAGCAACCTCCTTTCAAAAATTGAAGATCAAAATCTCCCCCTTGTATTTTAGAAAAACTGGACCTTCAAATCGCCAACAATGGAATGTTGGCCTCGAATTACTGTGCTGGTCGGCGAGGAAGAAGGGGTATTTATAGCAGACCTAGCACTGGAGGTTGGCTTACCAACCCGCCAGTGAAAACCGATTATCACTAGCGGTTGGCTAAGCCAACCGCCAGTGCTAATGGCCCCATTAACACTGGCGGTTGTCCTAGCTAGCCGCCAGTGTAAATGGTCATTATCACTGGCGGCTGGCTAAGACAACCGCCAGTGTTAATGGGGCCATTAGCACTGGCGGTTGGTTTACCAACCGTCAGTGATAACCGGTTTTCACCGGCGGTTCTAAAGCTGGTCCCACGTATTTTTTAACACTGGCGTCTTTTAAAATAAACCGTCCGTATAAATTGAACCATGGCGCCAAGAGAAATCATTTTTGTACTAGTGGGAGCTACACCAGTTTTACTCTAACTGTATACATACATTAATATACGGAGAATTGACATTCCCAATATATACCTCAGGGTGTCCCCAACCGAACAAGCAAAACGCAGGTCGATTTGAAACCTGAGAAAAATAAAACAAAAGGACAAGCGGAGAGCATAGACATGCAGAGTTACACAGTTGAGAGAGTAGGATTTTAGTACAGCTTGCATTTTGCATTTTGAGCATAGACATAAACGTGAAGCAGCATCTAAACTATGCATATATTCCCTTTCCCAGTTTAAATGTCATCTTAGCTTTCTACTAGATGCATGCATTGTACTAGGAACTCAAATAGCATTACGCCCAAATGCAAGCAATGTAGTCTGAACTTGGACAGCAAAAGACACTGCTAAAACGCCATTTAAAGCGGGAGAAGGGAGTACGTGAAACGACCTGCGATTTTCCATGAAGGGAAATCCACAGAGTACATCATTTACAGTTGATACCATAGTTCATACATCGTGAAAAGGTACAAGTTACAGAGTTTTACATCACTTGTAGACACACCTAGATACAAAGTATCCTAGCGATCAATGCACACAAGTCAATATCAGAGTAGGCGTAGCGCCACAGCGGATGAAGGCTCCTCCTTCACAAACGATCATCAGAGTCGGGGTAGTATATCAGCGGGCGTCGACTTGATCTTCTTAACCAAACTTGAGTGTAGGGACGAGACCATCTATTCCTTCCAACACCGTTGTCGTCGTAGTCATCCTCGGGTCCCAAACCTGCTCAACTCTATCAGTACGATTTGTACTGGCCACGGGCTCCCACCCTATGCTTTGCTTTGCTATGTGGTAAGTGGAATGCAAGGGTAGAGCAAAAGGTCCATATTTGGCTGTAGTTTCCTATGCCAATTCACAATGTAAGTATAATATAGTCCATCAAATTTTTAACCCATCTCATCCACACAACCATCAATCCCGTCCACATCCACATCCACCACCACATCCACACATCTCACCACACTCTCACTCTCTAGTCGGCAAGGAAGACACCCGCTCTTCCTTGCCTCAACGGCCTAAGCCGGAATCCAACCACACCTAGGGGGAGAGAAGAAAAAAAAGGACTCCACTCACTAATCATGAGGGGGTGGAAACATAGGAATGTCCATGACCGTGGACACGGCTATACGTATAGATCGATCAACTCTGCAGAGCGTGTACACCTGGAACCACAAGATCACCATCATCGACGATGCCTCGTCTAGGCCGATACCAAGCTGCCGCCCTAAGCGGCCCGACGCCACCCTACCACTCAGCTGCTGGGGCACCCCGGAGATCCACCGCACTGCTGAGGCGTGAGACGTGGTACCGGATCCCTAAGGGTTCCACGTTGCCTCAGGAGGGTGTGGGTCTCAGCACCCGTACCTCCCTACACTATCACCTATCAACCTAGTAGTAATGGCAGGGGGCCAGCTAGCCGTCAAGTTGTTTCCCGCCCATCAGGAACGAGTGGTGTGTACGAAGGGGTCCTATGAACCGGTTCTCAAGACATACCAGTCCTTAGGGGTGACTAGACAGGACATCTTCACCTTGGGGCCTGATGCCCCGTGCCTCGACGGCACCTCCTGTTCCGAGGATTCATCCCACAAAGACACTCCTCTCCGGAACCTTCTCACATCACATGTACCCGCCACAGGTACTCTCACATAGGGAGTGCCCAGATCACACTCCCGGCAAGACTCGTCCCCTGACTCGTCGTAGATCCTGTTCAGTCGACACAACCCTCACCACACACCCAAGACACACGCCAAGATCTCTCCCACGTTATCCCCAGTTATCCAATTTACGGCACCACGTGCCTTAGCCACACACAAGCATGTATGAGTATAGTGTAAGTGTGTAGCAAGTATCATGAAGTAGGCGAGCGTCTATCCTAGCAGCGGGTGTGTAGGAGAAAGGTTGCGTCAAGGTAATGGCTTATCAAGCAATCTACCATGCATCCTATCACAGTTCATTTGCATAAAGTAAAGCGCTAGCAGCTACATATTGCATGCCTAATAGGATTCTACAAGGTTGGGTGGGACGTGGCACCTAGCAATCCATAGTCATCCATAATTGTCCCTCACGTCTCCTGCCCCCTGCGGATCTCCAGACCGTCCATTGTCACCGCGATGCAACTACCTCGGTGGAGCGACAAACAAGGCAAAGAGCAATCAATCCCTAACCAAAATCCAATACTCCCCAAAGAGGCAATGAGATACAGAAGGAACTAGATACCAAATAAACACCAAAAGACTTAGCCCTTGTGGAGAGTGTCCGATCCTCGGGATCTAAATAAACAGAAGTGGTTGTTTGTTAAGCATGAGATTGGATAGAGGCCTCGAAATAGCCAGTACGTCCCGGGTGAACCATGTCGACTTGTACGGCTCCAAGAGAAGAGGCCTTGATCCTAACTTAACTTAAACAAACACCACGGCTTGTGGCCTCTCAATCCGAACGTCATGGAAATTGGCGGGGACCAGAGGATCACAAGCAAGAGGGAAAAGAAAATAGGAACAACATGGTTTGGCCCTTGTAGCCTCTAACCGTGAGCCATAACCACTAGATAAGAATCGAGAAGAATGAGTAACGCAAATCCAAAGGCTTGTGACTTGGTTCCAAGGTACGTCAGCTTACCCGCCACGACAGCCGACGGTAGCAAACAAGATTAGAACACGAACAACAGAGAAGCGGCTACAGGTCCTCTCGACCCGCACGACACAACAACGTCGGGAGCCGAGAAGAGAGTAGCAGAACAGGGGAAGAGAGGAGGGTTAGCTGGGCATGTTCATGTCGTGGCCTCGGTCACATCCTCAGTGAGGATGGTTTTCCAACGGTCGATCGGGTCGACTCACATGGTCTGAGAACGAGACATAGACCATAGCTTCGCTAACTAGAAGAGATAGTCCGGTCTTTGATCCAATCGTCATGGCTAAGACGGGATCGAACAGAACGGGCTAGCGGGGAAAAAAATAACAGGTAGAAAAGAGAGGGAGTGGTGGTCTACCCCTTCCAATGCACATGCCATGGCAAAAGGCGAGGCATCAGAGAGGAGCGATGCACGAGAGATCACACGTGCCTAAACCTCTTGTAGGGTACCTCGACCAAGGTGCACTATATGCACTAAGGCATTCTCCAGGGTCTTAGCGGTGCGGTTGTCATAGTGGGAGCCCAAGGAATGCTATGATCTCACTAGGTACAAACATACTAGGGTTTAAGCACAAAAGAACCAAAGAGAGAAAATGAGGTTCTCCTCCTTTGATTCACTCGCCATTGCGATCGACGAAAATCAAAGGAATAGAACAAGAGACAAATAAAGAACACTAACAAAAATAAATAAGTGAAAAAGGAGACCCTTGGTCCCACGGCACTCCGATCCACATGACATGGCAATGGTCACCGATCGAAGAGACCGAAACAAGGGACTCGATCCACACCTTGCTAGATTAGCAAGAATCGAAAGAGAGCAAAAAGAGTAATGGCCCCACACTCTTCTCGACCTACCCGTCATGGCAAAGGACGGTGGTCAAAAGAAAAGAGACGATGGTCTCGCACGGTTCCGCGATCCACGCCAACTCGTAGGGCACCACGACCTCCACGCAACTAAGGCGGCAAAAGCTATTCCTTAGGTTCATAGCGATGTAGTTGTCATCATGAGAACCGAGGAATGCTCCGGTCTAGGTGGTGCAAGCTTAAGAGGTGGTGGGGGAAAATAGCACAAGAAGGAAAGGAAAGAAAAAGAAGAGAATGAAAAGAGGTAGAGCCCGATGGCCATGGCGAGATGACTCACGGCCATAAGCTATACCCTAGCGAGTCGGCATCCGTCGTCCCATGAGGGTCGTCTCCTAAGTCGGCTCCCACCAGACTAGGTCATCACGGGGCTCATTGTGTACGGGTAATATCCATATCTTATCGAGTCCCTAATGACTGAGTCCTAGGGTCAAACTCAGGAGTTAACGCTCGTAGTACTACAGGGTCAACTAAAACACGAGAGCGAGAGAATGAGTTACGCTCGGCATCACGATCATGGTGGGACAAACCCACTATCGAAACGTCCAAGCGAGGTACAATCCCCCGACCGGCTCGAAGGCACGGTCCACAAACAATTGCACACAAATACACAAGAACAAAACCAACACCATTGACACAATGCAATCGACTCGAGTGGCACATATCCATAGCACAGGATAGACCGGCGCGAAGGCACGGCACAGGCATAGATAAACATGGTATAGATAAAGTGCGACATTGAGAATAATAATGGAAAAACAGGGGCTTTGCCGACGTCGAGGGCGGCGTCGGCGGAGTTCAACGGTTAGACCTTGGCGGGATGAAGGCGAGGCCGAAAGAGGCTTCACAAAGCGGTGTCGGAAGTGCCAGGAGGGCAGCAGTCAGCCGTGGCCTGCTGTAGCCACATTTGGCCACCTCCGGCCGACTTTGGCCAGCCAAGGCCAGCTGCAACCAAGTCTGGCCAACTCTGGCCAGCTGTAACTGGCTGTGGCTGGCCCTGGCCTGCTGCTGGTGGCCACGGGTGGCTGCGGCCTAGCCAGCAGTGGCCATGGCTGGCCAGTGGTGGCAGTGGGTGGCCGGGAGGTAGTCGGAGCTCCGACGGATGGCGCGGTGACACCGGGACTCTCCTGCGGAGTGGGAAGCAGCGGCACAAAGGCCGGTTTCAGTCGTGTGCAGCGACAGATCATGCCAAGGTGGGGTTTTTGGGGTACTGTAGGCTCACCGGCGACGTTCTCCGGCGAGGTGGGCTTTGCTGGGTGGTGTGGAGATGAGGCCCGGCTCGGCAACCGGCGCGCCGAGGTCGGCGTGGCGAGGAAGACCGGCGACGGTAGGGCAATCGAGCCGAGGCGGAGCCCGACCGGGCCGACGCCGCGACGCTGGGCGCGGGTTCACAAGGCTGGGCTGTGAGCGCTGGGGGGGGGCACGGCTCGGCGCTGCGCCGAGCCCAGCGTGGCAGCACACTCGCCGGGCCGTGGTCGTCGGCGAGGTGGGCCAGCTAGGCTCGAAGCGGCCCAGCCGGGCGCGCGCTTGGAGAAGGGCACGGCGGAGTCCTTCGCGGGCGATCCCATGGGGCCAGCGCCGGTGCTCGGTGAAGGCGACGCGGCACGACGCCGCGGCGGTGACGCGCGCGGCGATACGCTTGGCGAGGGTGGGCTGGCACCGCGGGCGCGTTGGGCTAGCACGCGGGCCGCTGCTGGGCGGCCGGCCCCCACGCTGGAGAGCAGGGGAGAAAACGGGCGCCAGAGGCCCGCGCGGTGAAACGCGCCCGGGCGCGGGCTGTGTTCCCCGACGCGCCGGGCGAAAGGTGGCAGCGCCGGGCGGGCGCGCCGAAGGCGCCGCGGGCGGAGCGCTCCACGCGGCGGGCGGGCGGTGGCGGCCGGGCGCCGCGACGGCGTAAGGAGGGAGATAGGGGCGCGTGAGGCGGAAGAAGGAGATGGCGGCGACGCGGCTGGGTCGCTCTATACGAGCAGCCGCCTAGGCTACGGGCACCGACGGCCGGATGCCCGCGCCCATACCCTAGGGGGTGCATGGCGCGCGATCCGAGGTAGAGCGGCTAGAGCGCTGGCGCTGGGCTGGGCGGAACGCTGCCGGGCGCGCGGCCCCCGGGGGAGCCGGCCTCCCGCTAGGTTTCTCGGGGGGCGCGCCCCTAGTGGGCCTCTGGGCGCGCGGCGCGCATGGGCCGGGCAAAGGCAAGAGGCAGGCCTCGGGGGAGAGGGAGGCGCCAGGCGGGCCAGCTGGGCCGCCGTGCTCGTGGTTGGGCCCAGGCGAGAGTGGGAGGGAGATGGGAAGGCTGGTTGGGCCAAGGGCCGCGGGGTGCAGGTTAGGAGGGGGAGAAGAGGCCCAAGGAAAGGAAATGATTTTCCTATTTTTGCTATGGATTAAGGAATGAATTCCTAGTTGATTTTGAAGGAAGATCCGTGGAGCTCGATAGGATTTAGGAGAGTTCCAAATGGGGTTATAGATTAGGACATAGGGAGGTCGAGAGATTTCGGAATGAAAGGAAAAGAATCTTCCCCCTTTTGTGACTAAGAATTTGA
The DNA here is from genome assembly GCA_015844335.1 of Chrysopogon serrulatus. Taxonomy (NCBI): domain Eukaryota; kingdom Viridiplantae; phylum Streptophyta; class Magnoliopsida; order Poales; family Poaceae; genus Chrysopogon; species Chrysopogon serrulatus. The sequence continues at coordinate 34,792 of JADLZL010002215.1, forward strand.
GGGGATTCGAAAAGGGGTTTTGAGAGTTGTTTGTGGAAAGCAAATTTGCTATGGATTTGTGCACTCTAGAATACGATCGAGCCCAAACTCAAGAACCAATTTAGAAACAAGGGCACCCATCTACAAGCAATTATACATGAATGCAACGGGCTCACTACGAAACTCCTCATGTGTTGTCCTAAGTTGACCTAACACTACATGATTCATACGATTGCAGAAAAAGTTTTAAAAAGTTCAGATTTTTGGTGTTTTGTAAACCCGGGATGTTACAGACTACCCCCCTTACAGGAATCTCGTCCCCGAGATTCAGGTGTTGTCTAGGGTGGGTCACTCTTACCGGGAGTTCCACATGCATCAACGCATCAAGCCTTTGCAAAGAGGGACTTTTTGGGAAAGGAATTTTTGAAGGAAGAGCTTTTTGGAAAATATTTCGCGAAAAGCCTTTGAATGGAGGGAGGCGTTTATGAAAGGCATGGAGACACTTTTTGTGTGATCAATGAGTTTTCATAGAAAGCAGGTTTTGTAACTTGTTTTTTTCAAAATCAAGAAAGGCTTTTAAAACTTTGTACATCAAGTTCAAAATACCTTTTGAAAAGCTTTTCGTAAAAAGCAAGATTTTGGAAAGCAGGTTTGAGAACAAGGTGAAAAACACATCTTTTTTTTATGCATAAAGGTTTTGTGAAGAAGTTGAAATACCATTTGAAAACCCTTTTTTTTTGTTTAAGTGGAAGCAACAGTTTTTCAAATAAGGCTTGACTTGTAGGGAAAAGCTTTTATCCGATAACAAAATCCTTTTTGAGGAAACCCCTTTTGAAACCAAATCGTTAACCCTGGACTCCTTTGAAATCAGATTTTTAAATCAAGCTCGAAAATCTTTTATCATTTTGCAAGGCCTTTCGAAAAGCTTTTGAAACCATGTTTTCGTAAATTCTTTTTCGAGAAACTCCATTTGAAGGATAACCATAAGTTTTTTTTTTGAAATACCTTTTCAAACATTTTTGAAAATTAGAAAAATGAATTATTTTCTATTTTGTAAACATTTTAAATGACTTTTTGAGAAAGGCTTCATAAATGCTTTGGTGGGAAATCATTTTGAAAGAGAAGAACTTTTCCAAAGATGTTTTGAAATGGGATCAAAATTTTTGAAACCTTTAAACTAAAGGTAGAGATTTTGAAGGCAAGGAATTTTTCATAACCCAAAACTTTTCAAACTTGGTTTTCGAGAAGGGAGGGTGCTCGAGATTCTGGTGGTATGTGGTACCGATTAGGACAGTCACGACCACTTTCCTTGATACCAATATACGCCCGGTAGCAAGCCATGTGGAGGCCTCACACATGGGGCCCCGAAGTTTAAATAGCGGCATCAGAGATCAAGATCGTGGCTCATCCCCAATTAGGTTACCGACAATGTCCAAAAAACCCAAACAAAAGGGAGGGGGAGGGGGTTTTAAAGAGAAGGCCTTTGTAAACTATTCTGAAATCATTTTTCTCGAAGCCGAGGTTTTCAAATCTATTTGTCTTGCAAACTTTTGAGAGGAACAAGGTTGCAACTCTTGGCTTGAAAATAACACAATAGGCTTGAAATTGATTGCAACCCATCTTGATTTAAAGTTTAAATCAAGAGTTTTTTTAAGTCGAAGGTAAAACTTTCATAAATAAACTCGGTTTTTGAGAAAACACTTTTGATTCACAACAGCAACTTTTGAGAATTTTGACAACAAAATCTTTTGAGACGAAATTTTTGTTTTATAGAACCGTTTGTAAAACATATTTGAAAAGAGGGATGCTTGCTTTTGAAAAGGAGAATTTGGCTCAGAAGATGAAATCAAGCTCTTTTAAAACAAAATTGAGCCAAAAGACCTTTGATTTAAAAAAACATTTTGTTGCTTGGAAACAAAATTTTTGCTTTTGTAAAACGAATTTGGGGCACATCTTGAAAAGGAACAGATTTTCAAACCGCTTGAAGGTGACTTTTTGAAATCAAATCGGGTTTCAAGCGAAGTTAAAACCATTTTCTTCTAAAAGGTGAGATCTTTCTAGAAACTTTTGAAACTTTTTCATTTGAAATAAGAAAAATTTGTTTCATTTCGGGGGTAGGGAGGCAATTTTGGCAATAAGTTTGGTTTGAAAGATTGGAGAACAATTTTAAAGAAAGATTTGGCAAAACTTGACGCATTGACTTTCTTTTTGTGGCCCCGATTAGCGGGTTCTCCTATCTAGTCATAGGTTGGCCTTGGTTAGCTAGCTACGTTATCAGGCTTCCGGAGTCACATATAGAAAAATAAGCTATATAGCCTACACTCAGATAATTAAGAAGCACCAAAAGTCATAACAATCAAGATCCAAGCAATCAGGCAGCATACAACTCCTACGTGCATAGTGTTGACTCAGGGCGACTCCCAAGCCCTCAAAGTCTCACACATCGACCGATCTAGCATGGGCGGTAGTGGGGAGTGATTCCTAAGGGTTATCTTTCCATATCAGGGTGGTCAGACAACACAGAACTCAAGGTAGGGGGAGAAACAACTGTTTTTACTTCTAGCACGTATACCAAGCAGGATTTTTGGCTTCTACACTATTGTTTGGTACTAAGGTCTCGTCCTACAGTCAAGTATGGCTCTGATACCAACTGAAACGACCCGCGATTTCCACGAAGGGAAATCCACAGAGTACATCATTTACAGTTGATACCACAGTTCATACATCATGAAAAGGTACAAGTTACAGAGTTTTACATCACTTGTAGACACACCTAGATACAAAGTATCCTAGCGATCAACGCGCACAAGTCAATATCAGAGTAGGCGTAGCGCCACAGCGGATGAAGGCTCCTCCTTCACAAACGATCATCAGAGTCGGCGTAGTATATCAGCGGGCGTCGACTTGATCTTCTTAACCAAACTTGAGTGTAGGGACGAGACCATCTATTCCTTCCAACACCCTTGTCGTCGTAGTCATCCTCGGGTCCCAAACCTGCTCAACTCTATTAGTACGATTTGTACTGGCCACGGGCTCCCACCCTATGCTTTGCTTTGCTATGTGGTAAGTGGAATGCAAGGGTAGAGCAAAAGATCCATATTTGGCTGTAGTTTCCTATGCCAATTCACAATGTAAGTATAATATAGTCCATCAAGTTTTTAACCCATCTCATCCACACAACCATCAATCCCGTCCACATCCACATCCACCACCACATCCACATATCTCACCACACTCTCACTCTCTAGTCGGCAAGGAAGACACCCGCTCTTCCTTGCCTCAACGGCCTAAGCCGGAATCCAACCACACCTAGGGGGAGAGAAGAAAAAAAAGGACTCCACTCACTAATCATGAGGGGGTGGAAACATAGGAATGTCCATGACCGTGGACACGGCTATACGTATAGATCGATCAACTGCGGCAGAGCGTGTACACTGGAACCACAAGATCACCATCATCGACGATGCCTCGTCTAGGCTGATACCAAGCTGCCGCCTAACTGGCCCGACGCCACCCTACCACTCAGCTCTGGGGCACCCCGGAGATCCACCGGCACGCTGAGACTGTGAGACGTGGCACCGGATCCCTAAGGGTTCCACGTTGCCTCAGGATGGTGTGGGTCTCAGCACCCGTACCTCCCTACACTATCACCTATCAACCTAGTAGTAATGGCAGGGGGCCAGCTAGCCGTCAAGTTGTTTCCCGCCCATCAGGAACGAGTGGTGTGTACGAAGGGGTCCTATGAACCGGTTCTCAAGACATACCAGTCCTTAGGGATGACTAGACAGGACATCTTCACCTTGGGGCCTGATGCCCCGTGCCTCGACGGCACCTCCTATTCCGAGGATTCGTCCCACAAAGACACTCCTCCCCGGAACCTTCTCACATCACATGTACCCGCCACAGGTACTCTCACATAGGGAGTGCCCAGATCACACTCCCCGGCAAGACTCGTCCCCTGACTCGTCGTAGATCCTGTCTAGTCGACACAACCCTCACCACACCCCAAGACACACGCCAAGATCTCTCCCACATTATCCCCAGTTATCCAATTTACGGCACCACGTGCCTTAGCCATACACAAGCATGTATGAGTATAGTGTAAGTGTGTAGCAAGTATCATGAAGTAGGCGAGCGTCTATCCTAGCAGCGGGTGTGCAGGAGAAAGGTTGCGTCAAGGTAATGGCTTATCAAGCAATCTACCATGCATCCTATCACAGTTCATTTGCATAAAGTAAAGCGCTAGCAGCTACATATTGCATGCCTAATAGGATCCTACAAGGTTGGGTGGGACGTGGCACCTGTTTATAGCAATCCATAGTCATCCATATTCGGTTGTCCCTCGCGTCTCCTGCCCCCTGCGGATCTCTAGACCGTCCATTGTCACCGCGATGCAACTACCTCGGTGGAGCGACAAACAAGGCAAAGAGCAATCAATCCCTAACCAAAATCCAATACTCCCCAAAGAGGCAATGAGATACAGAAGGAACTAGATACCAAATAAACACCAAAAGACTTAGCCCTTGCGGAGAGTGTCCGATCCTCGGGCTCCAAATAAACAGAAGTGGTTGTTTGTTAAGCATGAGATCGGATAGAGGCCTCGAAATAGCCAGTACGTCCCGGGTCAACCATGTCGACCTGTACGGCTCCAAGAGAAGAGGCCTTGATCCTAACTTAACTTAAACAAACACCACGGCTTGTGGCCTCTCAATCCGAACGTCATGGAAATTGGCGGGGACCAGAGGATCACAAGCAAGAGGGAAAAGAAAACAGGAACAACATGGTTTGGCCCTTGTAGCCTCTAACCGTAAGTCATAACCACTAGATAAGAATCGAGAAAGAATGAGTAACGCAAATCCGAAGGCTTGTGACTTGGTTCCAAGGTACGTCAGCTTACCCACCACGACAGCCGACGGTAGCAAACGAGATTAGAACACGAACAACAGAAGAAGCGGCTAGTGTCCTCTCGACCCGACGACACAACAACGTCGGGAGCCGAGAGGAGAGAGCGAAACGGGGGAAGAGAGGAGGGTTAGCTGGGCATGTTCATGTCGCGGCCTCGGTCACATCCTCAGTGAGGATGGTTTTCCAACGGTCGATCGGGTCGACTCACACGGTCTGAGAACGAGACATAGACCATAGCTTCGCTAACTAGAAGAGATAGTCCGATCTTTGATCCAATCGTCATGGCTAAGACGGGATCGAACGTAACGAAACGGGCTAGGAAAAAAAATAACAGGTAGAAAGGAGAGGGAGCGGTGGTCTACCCCTTCCAATGCACATGCCATGGCAAAAGGCGAGGCATCAGAGAGGAGCGATGCACGAGAGATCACACGTGCCTAAACCTCTTGTAGGGTACCTCGACCAAGGTGCACTATATGCACTAAGGCATTCTCCAGGGTCTCAGCGGTGCGGTTGTCACAGTGGGAGCCCAAGGAATGCTATGATCTCACTAGGTAAAAACATACTAGGGTTTAAGCACAAAAGAACCAAAGAGGGAAAACGAGGTCCTCCTCCTTTGATTCACTCGCCATTGCGATCGACGAAAATCAAAGGAATAGAACAAGAGGCAAATAAAGAAAACTAACAAAAATAAATAAGCGAAAAAGGAGACCCTTGGTCCCACGGCACTCCGATCCACATGACATGGCAATGGTCACCGATCGAAGAGACCGAAACAAGGGACTCGATCCACACCTTGCTAGATTAGCGAGAATCGAAAGAGAGCAAAAAGAGTAATGGCCCCGCACTCTTCTCGACCTACCCGTCATGGCAAAGGACGGTGATCAAAAGAAAAGAGACGATGGTCTCAAGACGGTTCATGATCCACGCCAACTCGTAGGGCACCACGACCTCCACGCAATTAAGGCGGCAAAAGCTATTCCTCAGTTCATAGCGATGCGGTTGTCATCATGAGAACCGAGGAATGCTCCTGGCCTAGGTGGTGCAAGCTACGAGGTGGGCTTTGGCCGGGTGGTGTGGAGATGAGGCCCGGCTCGCAACCGGGCGCCGAGGTCGGCGTGGCGAGGAAGACCGGGCGACGGTAGGGGCAGATCGAAAGCCGAGGCGGAGCCCGACCGGGCCGACGCCGCGACGCGGGCGTATGCTGCTCGCGTTGTGTGCGCTGCGGGGGGGCTAGGGCGCGCCGGGCGAGGTGGGCCACCGCTTCGAAGCGGCTGGGCGGCGCGCTGCCATGGAGAAGGGCACTAAGCGAGTCCTTCGTGGCGATCCGCGGGTCGGCCGCTGTGTTTCGGGGCGGCGATGCGGCACGACGATGCCGCGGGCAGGCGCGCGCGTTTACGGGCCGCTTGGCGAGGGTGGCTGGGCACCGTGGCGCGGTTGCCAAAGACGACGCTGCCAACAAGACGGGTTAAGGCGGCCAGGTTCCCGACGCGGGAGCGTGGTAGAAACGGCGCAGAGGCGCCGCGCGGGGCGTAGTAGGAAACGGGCGCCCGGGCGGAAGTGGTGGCCGTGGCGCTGGGCGCGCGGGCGCCCGATGGCGGCGGGCCGGGCGGGCGCTGGCAGGCGCGCTGCTGCGTGAGCGTTAGGGCGGGGCGGGGGCGCGGGCGGTGGCAAGCGGGGCGGCCGGGCCGACGTGGGCGTAAGGAGGGAGACAGGCGGCGGTGAGGCGGAAGAAGGAGATGGCGGCGGCGACGCGCTTAGTGCTGCTTTATACGAGCAGCCGCCTAGGGCTACGGGCACCGACAAATGGATGCCTCGGCTGCCCGTATTCTAGGGGTGCGTGGGCGCGCATCCGAGGTAGAGCGGGCGAGAAGCAAGGGGGCAAGGTGGGGTGGAACACGCCGGGAGCGGCCTCCCGCTAGGGTTTCGACGGGCGCGCCCCTAGGGGCTCTGGGCCACGATGCGCTGTGGGCCGCCGGCAAGAGGCAGGCCTCGGGGGAGAGGGAGGCGCCAGCGGGCCAGCTGGGCCGCCGTGCTCGGTTGGGCTCGCGCGAGAGTGGGAGGGAGATGGAAGGCTGGTTGGGCCAAGGGCCGCGGGGTGCAAGGTTAGAGGGGGAGAAGAGGCCCAAGGAAAGGAAATGATTTTCCTATTTTTTCTATGGATTAAGGAATGAATTCCTAGTTGATTTTGAAGGAAGATCCGTGGAGCTCGATAGGATTTAGGAGAGTTCCAAGTGGGGTTACAGATTAGGACATAGGGAGGTCGAGAGATTTCGGAATGGAAGGAAAAGAATCTTCCCCCTTTTGTGACTAAGAATTTGAGGGGATTCGAAAAGGGGTTTTGAGAGTTGTTTGAGGAAAGCAAATTTACTATGGATTTGTGCACTCCAGAATACGATCGAGCCCAAACTCAAGAACCAACTTAGAAACAAGGGCACCCATCTACAAGCAATTATACATGAATGCAACGGGCTCACTACCAAACTCCTCATGTGTTGCCCTAAGTTGACCTAACACTACATGATTCACACGATTGCAGAAAAAGTTTTAAAAAGTTCAGATTTTTGGTGTTTTGTAAACCCGGGATGTTACAGTACGTACCTTGAAGACTTCAATATAGCTTGTTTCGCATAGTGATTTTTCTTGTGTTAGCTGCAGGAAACGTTTTCCTCAAGCTAGACAGTACAATAACCTCACAGCAAGTCAGCTTAACCAAGAACTATGGTATCTTATTATTACTAATCATATTAAAGGGTCCAAATAAGCAGTGTTGGCCCAGCTTAGACGAAGACAATCGTCAATCTTCTGACTAGAGCGTCTAGACATTCTAGACCAAGATTATACAAGTATCTGCAGGAAAATGTACATTATATATTATTACCAGTAAATGTAGACATTCTTGACCAAGATTATACAAGTATCTGCAGGAAAATGTACATTATATATTATTACCAGTAAATGTTATATATTATTAACAGTAAATGTGTTTGTGTGTTGCAACAGAATACAAAATGTATAGGAAGTAGACTTTGAAACATCACTAGACAGAAGATATTCTAACTTGTAGGGGTGGGCAACAGGTGTCGCTGAGAGGTTTGAATTAAAAACTAATCAGTGCAAGCTAATCAGAGAAAATGAGCATTTTGATTGCTATCGGTTTCTTTGGTGCGGTTTCCGCTTTCATCCAAAGTTTACATTATTTGTTCCAAATCTTTCAATAGTGGAGATGGACAGACCACAAGCCAAAGAATCAAGGAAGCAAATCATGGAGAAATCAAACCACTAGCTCATTCGCGGAATTGTAGACCTACACCCCATTGAGGCAGCTTGCCTATCAAGTTGTAGACCATGCACTCACTGCTCACTTGCTGATTCGTCGGAGCTGCCGTCGCATTTAATTCTCACCGGTCGCCATGATTCCGACGATGTCATCTCACCTCAGTGCTCCACACATTGTGCCTCCAAATGGAGATGGATCAGGAGTCATTGAGTATTTGAGTGCGTGCTAGCTAGGGTTGGAGAGAAACGAAAGAGAGGTAGAGACTTGGCTGGGAGGACCAGAGGCGTTATGGGCACCAGGATGGTGAGCACCTGAGAGCGTGGCGTGGGCCTTGGCGAGTTTGCAATGGGATGATGCGGTGCAAGTATGGTGGGCTCCATGTTTTGATGTTAGGGATGTTTGTGCTCCGAAGGATCGAACTAAAATTGAGCCGAGACCAGATAACGATGAGAACTTTGGTGGTAGGGCCATGTCGACTCAGTTTGGTATACCTAAAATGGAAAAAACCACTTAAAAAAGTAAGGCACCACAATTAGCTTACCTAAGGTCCTTTTTATAGCTTCATGAGCTATTTTGAGCTGTTTTTCTTGTCAAACATCCTTTTTTAAAATAACTTTAAGAGTGAAATCTCAATTTTTTTTTATGCTCTCACAAAGGAACGGAGAGAGGTGAAACTAAAAAAGAGTAGCTTTTCATAGCTCTCTCCCTTATTTCCCTCTCTCAATCATACATGAAGATGTTTGTGAAGCTATTTTATTAAACAATTCTTCCAAAACAACTCAACTTCATCAAGAAAGTTGCTCATGAAACTGTTTTCTAAAAAATAGCTTCAATAGTAAAATTGAGCAGTGCCAAATGCGGAACCTAAATTCTCTTTGTCGGTTGTCAGTGCACAGGCTCACACATAGGGAGCGGCCACAGATCTCTGGCCAATGCAATCGGTGACAAGTAGAGCTCGCCAATTGTGGCTTGCAGAAAGCCCATAGCCAAGGCACTCAGTCTGCTCCGTCGGATGGTCGTCACACCTGTAATCTTATATATGGTCTAGCTCCGCATGTGGAACAGGTCTGCATACATGTAGTACATCTCTTACATGGATTGTGGTGTAGCTGGAATTGATCTACTATATTAGCGTATTATTCGAGAAACCATAGATAATATAGTACTCCTAATAATTGTGCACCGTAAAGAGGAACAATAACTAGGAATAGGATAGAGTGACCACTTCACATTAATTAGTGCTCTCTTAACCTGAGAACTGATTATGTTTACAGCTTCTGTATACAATGTCTCACGGATGAATTAGTACGATAGCCATATCATAGAATGTAAGAGTGTTTACAGCGGGATCCTTGTGCCCATATCATTATAACCTGCTGAAAATTTGTAAAAATTCAAGCACCTGAATTACTATCAGCTCAGCACAATGCAAGGATCCTGCTGTAGGCTCTCGTCTGCGGCCTATCCAGATCCACCACACGCTTCGGAATCCTACCAATACCGCCTTGAGCAGCTTTAATAACTGAAATCGATCCCTTGGATTTCTCCATTCTCTTGCGAGCAAACTGCAATGTTACTGCCGTGGCGCCACATCTCTCGAGTTGTCATCGGTTCAGTACGATCTAGCGACTGGGTCACTTCCAACTCTATTCCAGCACACCGTTTGGCAAGTTATACTTGTCACAGATCGAACTCAATTGGTCATCACATGTAAGTTTAGGTTACTCAATGCATCCCAATCTCATGCTATAGTAGTAGTCTTTTAACTTCCCCTCTTTGTGCAGGAACATTGTTCCACTACAGAATCGATCTTCAGTGCCGGTCCATCATAGTGCCAGTTGCTATATATTGAACCACCAATAATAATTCTTTACAGCCGGTTCTTAGATAGAAAATCAGAAAATAATTGGGGATCAGCAAAAACGGGTAGCGATGGCTACAACTGTAGTGGTGTCCTGCACAGTACAAAGCTGATGACCTCCTCCCCCTCTCTCCCATCTCGAGCATACTCATCCAGAAGAAGGATTCACCACCACTCCTATATATGCTCCAATGGCAGATCGGAGATGAGCCCATACAGTTTCTACTGGGATTTTTGAAATTTAACAAAAATTCAGAAAAAACAAATGTACTGTTGGCCTCTCAATAAAAAGAAAATCGTGTTTCTGACTCCTTTTCTGACATATGACCCGCCCTCCTTCGCAGGACAACAAGGCATGTGCATCCATGGAATATGTTTCTACTGCAGCACAGTGCTCCTATTTACCATAAGTATGTACAGGCCAGAGAAAATATTATGTCAGAGTTTATATATAACACTCACTATGCCAGAAAATCTTATCAGTGACGCGTCTGGACAGTCATCAGTGACATGTAAAAGACGCGTCACTATTTTTGCGTCTGTGATAAGGGAATATCAGTGACACGTAAAAACACGTCACTGATAACCGTCTATCAGTGACGCGTCCAGCCAATGCGCGTCAATGATAACCATCTATCAGCGACGCGTCCAGCCAATACGCATCACTAATAACCATCTATCAGCGACGCGTCCAACCAATACGCGTCACTAATAACCATCTATCAGCGACGCGTGCCGTATCACTGATAACCATCTATCAGTGACGCGGCCAGCCAATACGCGTCACTGATCGCCATCTATCAGTGACGCGGCCAGCCAATACGCGTCACCGATCACCATCTATCAGTGACGCGGCCAGCCAATACGAGTCACTGATAACTATTTTAGAAAATAAAAAAACTACAATGATCCTATATATACACACATACACATCACATGCTCCACCATTTCAACAATTAGTTCTTTACAAGCTTCTTAGATACAAGTTATACTACACAGTGTGTTATCAGCCATAGGCCATTGTTTACAAGTGATGTCCTTAATGAGTTCAAAGACAAAAAAAATAATAACAAGCAGGGCTCCATCTAGAGCAGCTGATCTGATCAACGGTTAGCACTAGTCTTTCCACTTGCATGTCATGCTCGTGTCCTGTTCTCTACAGCTCTCACTTGCCTTAAAGAATATAAAAACATCCATTATAAGAAGAAAGACAAGGTGTCGGAATTTAGACCTCATATGGGCTTATAACCTTTCAACATGGAAGACCAGAGTTCTTTTGTTCTGAGATGGAGATAAGCATTAGTAAAATGTAACTTTACCAAATATTTAACAATAATGAGCAGCCAGTTTAATTTCTGTTGTCAAATTACATGACACCAAAATTAGCACAGGGAAACTTACCATAGCTTCACGTGCAATTAGCCAGTCCTGATGATCATAACGCAAAAACTTGTCGAGGAAATCTATGGCCTACAAATATTATAAACAAAGGAATCCTGTTAGAGTTAAGCATTATCAAATGCTAGTTAGGTCTACTCAAAATGCAACAGCATTAGCAAACACCTCAGGAGACACTAGGTGTTGGTTATCTGCATTCAGCCAGCATTATATGATATGAATCTACTCAAGAATGTGAACTCAGGAAAAGAAATGTTTCTACAGCAAAGCAAGAGCTAGCTGACATGTATCATGTATGTCATATTTTACCAGCAGCACATGATCTGTCTGTTGTTGTTCCCTTCACTGTTTGGTATATCTGCATCAAGTGAAGCAAATAAGAAAACAAAAACATGGTGCATCAAGTAGGCTAAAAACATTAAGAAAATCATGAAGGATACACTAAAATAGGAGCAGTGTGTCAGGCTGTAATAAATTGAATGGTGCAGCAAAGGCCTAAAATATGTGCTGAAGGCTGTAACTGTTGGTATTCATAATAACTTGAAAATTTGGACATGAAAAGTAAGAATATGCATTCTGAAGATAAGGCATACCATTTATTTTTGAAGGTACAGATGTTCCCTTGCTCTTCTTGTCTCCACCAATCTCAGAATGTTTTGCACCTCCAGCACTGCAGTTAACATTACAGTTTACACTTTACCGAGGAGAGCTACACAGTAAAATAATCATAAGGCATATCACTGAGCACAATACACTCTCAAATGCAGTCGTCATTCCTGTGTACAATAATCACAGGCAAGCCTAGTAATCAGCAGTAAAACTGGAGCCTAGCAATCAGCATACAGGAAAATAAGTCCCAGTAAAGTTAGTGCAGATCATATAAAATGACATGGCTCCTATACAGCATCCATAACAAGGCATTCACATATACCAAGGCCAGATATGTGCTCCGCATCCATAACAAGGCATTCACATATACCAAGGCCAGATATGTACAACTGCTACATTAACAAGAGCTCTACGCCTCTACTAAATCATATGAAAACAAAAAAAGACTAGGCCATTAAGTATCTGACAGTCTGACTGAAACTAACCTTATAACCTTAACATAATTCAATTGGCTCATGCCCTTAGATCAGTAGAGAAGCCAATCCCCTCGATGAGATGATCTCCTGCAAAGAGAAGAGATGAAAAAAATGGTGTGCATTCAACTAATGTAGCAGGCAAACAACAATCTTCTCTATTTCAATGTAGTTTCAGTTGCATGAACAGTAGTGCTAGTGGAGTAAGTACTATTATTGTTCTATTCTACAAATGGAACACGGAAATAATGCCATTGTTCCATTAGCCATGCTTGGTTCAGAATTCAGACTTCAGAGAACAATCATCCGGCTGGCCCCTGCCTCTGCCTGAGCTGGTGCTTTACCTTGGCATGTTGCTGCCTGCTGGAGAAGGGGCTGCTGCTTCTACGAACTAAAATAGTAAAATATAACTCAAATAATGGACTGCTTCACATCTATCATATAATAAGGTAGATAGAAATACAACTAGTAACTTAAACTGTATCCAAACTGTTTCACGAAAGGGACATCTCAAAAGTGAACTGATGCTAACCTACTGTCAGTGGTCACCTGAGATAACAACCAAGCTGCTGATTGTCCACCTGCTTTTGCTCAAGAACTGAAGCTGAAAGCTACCGCTGAAAATTGATGAAAAAGGACTTCCGATGCTGCAAGCTCTGAACTGCTGAAACATGCAAGCAAAGAAAAGGCACCCGTGATTTCTGTCTTTGTGCACCTCCAAGAACAGAGTTAATTTAGTCAAACAAGAAGATTGAGAAACTACATGACAGAATGGGTTAAAAGAATTGTATATGAAAGACAGAAGTTGGTACATGAAGCAAAGTCAATGCTGTGGCTTAAAACTATCTGTCTTATAACTGCATTTTACCTTAACATGTCTTAGCTGCTACTTCAAGCCTCATACTATGTGTGGATTGAAAAGTAGGAGAGCATGTGCACTTGGATGATCGGTTCAGTTCACCAGTAGAGTGAGAACATACAGATGTGACAGAAATAGAAAGGGAATTAACAAAACCTTTTGGGCTCCACTAAACACATAAAACTGGAAAAGGCATAAGACAGAAGGCATAAAACATACAGAATGTTTTGCTACTTGGCCAGATAACCTAACTAAAAAGACAGAGAAGTCAGTGATATGTATTTCAGTATGTGCCGACATGAGAAAAAGAGATGTTCACCCGACTATGCAGGCCCAGTACAAATCTGCATGGTCTGATGTGTGCATATCTGAAAAATAATCACCAAGAATTAGCATAGACAGATTGCATATATAATGGCACACCATCACACATGTAAAAAAAACAAAACACAGTTGAGGAGTAACTGCAATCAAACCATGATTGTAAAGGGAATAAACAGATTGCATTTATTTGGTGACAAGTTTGGTAGAGAAAACAAATCTGAATATAAGCTAGCATAGAGATAGAGATTGCAGTTCAAACAAATTTACGTTTTACAAAATTTTGCGACACCAAGTCAGGCGGTCTTGCCGGCATTGCGCCCTAACACCTGTTAGGCATGCATGCTGAAGACATAGTCCGGCTCAAAGAAAGTACTCTGTGTCCGTGGTCTCCCAGACCCTGCATGAGCAGAAGGTGCTGCGGGGAAGGGGGAGGGGATGGGGAGGGTGCTCACCGCCGCTGCATGTGGCCCACCTGTTGTTGCTGGTAGGGTGTGCGCCATAACTGGAGGAGGATGCTCACCGTCACCGATGCGGGCCGGCGGCATGCGCCACCGTCGGTGGGGAACCGTGCCTGTGCCGCCCGAAGCCACCCTCGCCTGCCCGCCCGGAGCCGGCCCCACCTAAGCGTTCACCATGGCACAAAGGAGGCGAAGGCTCAAGCCATTTCTAGAGGAGAAAGAGAGAAATGGTGGCGATGGAAGAGGAGCGGTGGAGGCAGAGGAAGAGACGGGAGAGGTAGCTATGGTGGGCAGAGGAACGTATATGAGAGGTGGGCGGAGGAGAAGGGGCCACCGGCGGGGGGCGGGCGTCGGGGGCTGGGGGGCACCGTGGGGAACGATGAGAGAGAGAACGGGTGATGGGGTGAGTGGGTACGGGCGAACTCTTCAGTTCACAATATTTTGATAATTTTTCAAGTCCACGATATTTTAAAAGTGACGCGTTTCGTTCCAACGAGTCGCTGATAACACCTCTGGTTATCAGAGACGCGTCTTGTTAACCCGCGTCAAAGATATAACGTTATTAGTGACGCGTCTTGTTCCTAGACCATGGGCAACAACTAATCAGTGACACGTATTGTTAACCGCGTCACTAATATTCTTTTAGTGACGCATTTTTTCTGAGTCACTATTCAAGGTGTCACTAATAAGCTTTTTTGGCATAGTGACCTATTCCACATAGTAACTTTTCTTGTGGTAGTTGTGGCAAACATTTTCGTCAAGCGAGCAAAACAGTAACCTTACAACAAGGGACTTAGTTTTACAAGAACCAGGCATCTCACTATTACTCATTGGAGAGTCCAAATAAATCACGTTATTGATCCTCATCGTTTTGATGCTCATGAGACATGCAAAGAGAAGGTGTAAATTCTTCATATTGTCACAACTCACAAGAAACAAAAACAATATTCAACCATCAGTTGGTAAACTAATAATGTCCCAATTGACATCTTTATAAAATTAACTTACTACTAAAATAAAGACATCCAAAGGCAAGCAAAATAGATTTCTTAAGGTGTGCTAGTGCCCTCCTGTACACAATGGCCACTATTAATCTAGAATATATGAGGCGGGTACTCAATCAGGATTTAATATCAGAGGTAGGCATAGTGCCCAAACCTTTGCAAATTAGGAAAAAAAGTTTTAAAAAAATGCAGGGCGCTGCCTATTGTGGAGCCCGCTGCAAAGCGCGTCACTGTGGAGCTTAGTGTGGCCAAGTACTATCACCCGTATCCTGAACAAGGGATATAGGGCTGCATGGCGTCGCTGCTCAGAAGCCACACATCCTGTACCTGGAGCCAATATGGAGATATCGTGGTTTTGGCACCGCCACGATTCAACGCCAATGGCAATGACTTTGGGTGGAGCACACCAGTTGCCATTTGGAGTGTTGGCGTAACCTTGCTGCTCACTGATGAAGCTTGGAGCTGTTCAGAAGCTGGAGAAGCGGAGCAGTGGGAGAATTTGAAATCAAGTGATGGGGGGAATGGTTGGTGACACGCTTGTGGGGGTATAACCCCCCGGTACCCTCAAGACGATATATGGGCCGTATCATCAGCGGGCCGGCCATGAGATATGACAGATATTGTAATCTGGATTAGTACCAACTTGGATACTTTACTTGTAAGATTGTCCCCTCTAGACTATATAAGGAGGGACAGGGGTACCCCCATAATCAACGCGAATACATCATAGAACACAGGACGTACGGTATTATGTCACCTTGACAGCCGGAACCTGTATAAATCTTGTGTCTCTGTGCTTATGTTTCCCCACCACCATCATCTCATCTACTACCTCGGGTATCCCCCTTGGTAGGCTGCCGACCAGATATCGTCGGATACCGGCGCGCCAGTAGGGGGACTGGATCGATCTAGAAGGACATGAGAATTATCGCCAACCGGTGGTTGCACTACCTAGCGCTCGGATTTCATCACCGACCAATTGATTGCTTTGCTCGCCGCCGCTTTCGGGTTTTATCACCGACCGGTTGCTCCGACCACTTGGCGCTCATCGCCGCCGCCGCCGCCGTTCGTCTCCGCTCGGCGCTCATCGCCAATCATCGCTCGCCATTCGTCTCCGCTCGGCACTCATCACCAACCACCGCTCGCCATTCATCTCCGCTCGGTGCTCATCGCCGATCGCCGATCGCCGATTATCTCCGCTCGGTGCTCACCACTCATCGTCTCTCGACGCTCGCCGTTTGTCTCCGCTCGGCGCTCATCGTCACTGGCCGCTCGCCTCCGCTCAGACCACTCACTGCCCATCACTCGTCGTCACTCGCCATTGTTCGACGTTCAGATTCTTCGTACAAGTGTCACTAGCTACGCTAGTATGCTATCAGGTTACTCAATGCTGTTCAGATCAGGGTGCTGATCCTGGGCAGCACATCGGGGGTCTTGATACATACATGACAGCTAAGCTGGGGACTGACCGTTCATTCACCTTGATGTTGAAATCTTCTATTATTTGACCCTGCTACAAGATGCTTCGCTATCTTCTAGCAGGCTCGGGGACTACGGGTGTACACGTCATCCCACGGTGACTTGTCGGGTGTACACGTCTCTAGACGCGAAGAAATCTTAAATTCAATTTTTGAGTCTCTTGCATCCTCTGAACAAGTCTTACCTGAATAAGCTCGAGCTCCATCGCCGACCAGCTTGCTCAAACTTCATCACCGACCAGCTTGCTCCGACTCCATCACCGACCAATGCGCTTGACTCCATCGCCGACCAGCGCGCTCTGACTCCATCGCCGATCAGTTCAACTGGTTGGACTCTTCGCTCCGACCGCTTGGCTTCAGGTTCAGTGACATTGCTCAAAGGATACAAGACGCTCGGGGACTAGCTGTGGGGGTATAACCCCCCGGTACCCTCAAGACGATATATGGGCCGCACCATCAGCGGGCCGGCCCGTGAGATATGACAGATATTGTAATCTGGATTAGTACCAACTTGGATACTTTACTTGTAAGCCTGTCCCCTCCAGACTATATAAGGAGGGACAGGGGTACCCCTATAATCAACGCGAATACATCATAGAACACAGGACGTACGGTATTACATCACCTTGACGGCCGGAACCTATATAAATCTTGTGTCTCTGTGCTTGTGTTTGGGTTACCATCTCGTTCTTGGTCTCGCGCACCCCACCACCATCATCTCATCTACTACCTCGGGTATCCCCCTTGGTAGGCTGCCGACCAGATATCGTCGACAACGCTGGAGTGAGGTGATCGCGCCCACGACGTCGCACAGCAACAGCAGTTGCAATCTTGCTGTCTTGTATCTTGTTTTATGCAGTTTTTCTTTCTATAAGTGTGTGTGTTCGCTACTGGTATAAGTAGTCGGATGTTCAGAGAGTATGTTAGCACTTTGGTAGAGTTGTAATCGTGTGTGTACTCGAAACTATCATCAGTGGAAAATAGCACGTACTCGGCGATTCTTTGTGTTCGTCTAGTTCTGTGTTCATCGAGTTCATGCCTTGATCTTGTGTTGTAGGTTAGCCACCATGATAATTGTGATGTGATTGAGATCCTTGTGTCCAACATTTGGTATCAAAGCGATCAATCACTCGCAAGAGCGTCATGTGTTCATCCATGGGTGACCGCCATGGGTGACCGGGGTGCTGGGAGTGGAGGTGGAGGAGGCGGCGATCAAATTCTGTATCCATCTCTCACAGGAACCAACTACACAAGTTGGAGCATACGAGTCCAGGCGATCATGGAGGACCAGGGCATTTGGGAGGTCATGGAGCCATCTAGGGAGTCGTTGGGTAGGGGGCGGGCTTGGGTCGACGGAGAAGGACAAGAAGGCACGGGCTCATCTCAGTAGCGATTGCACGCCGGATGACTTGCTCGATGCAAGTTGCGGTGAAAAAAAGACCGGAAAGGAAGTCTAGGATTCGCTGAAGGCAAGATTTGTTGGGGAAGAACAAGTCAAGGAGGCGCTTGTTCTGAGATGTTGAAGAGTGAGTTCGATGCGCTACGGATGAAGAAGGACGAGTCGATCGGTGCCTATGTTGGAAGACTGATGGGGATGTCAGTGAGGTATGGGAATCTAGGCAGGTCACTAGAGGATGCCGATTTGGTGAAGAAACTATTCGACACCGTGCCAGATTAATGGAAAATTGCATACTCCTGCAACACAAGTGAGAACACCAGAACTCGTGGAACTCGTTAGAATCAAAACCTACAACTATGCTTTGTAATCTATGTTATATTATTTCATGCAATAGTTGATGATTATATTTGGTGTTTAATGACTGTCAACAGCCGAGGCAGTTGCAGTGGAGGCCGAGGTGGGCAAGGCGACGTTGGCAAAGAGAATGCTGGAAAGCGAGACAAAAGTCATGTGAAGTGCTTCAAGTGTCAAGGATATGAGCACTATGCCAATAGGTGCTCGGGGGGAGAAGAAGGAGGAAGAAGCTCACCATGCACAAGCCGTGTGGACAATTTTAGCTGAAACGGTCACACTTGGGACTGTAAGAGAAAGCACCGACAGTGGTTTATCCGAATGGAGAAGCAGTGCAAAGCATGAGCTTCATTTCACTAGAAATGGTGAACCCACCGGTGAGGTGTGGTATCTTGACAATGGAGCTAGCAATCATATGACGGGTGACAGGCTCAAGTTCAAGGAGATTTACCCCCGATTCATCGGCAATGTATGTTTTGGGGATGGGTCTGGTGCTGATATAGAAGGAAAGGGTTCTATTTTGTTTCAGGGGAGATCTAGGGATCAGTGGTTGCTTAGAGATGTTTACTATATTCCTAAGCTTGGAACAAACTTAATTAGTCTTAGACAGTTGACTGAAATTGGGCATAGAGTTGTTTTGGATGATGATGAGATCACAGATTCAGAAAAGAATCCGCCTAGACTGATTATGTGTGTTCAGAGAATAGTTAACAGGTTGTACAAAGAGTTAGTACCTGTTGAGCTTAAATGTCTTTTGGGTTGTTTGGGAGAAGATGCTTGGTTGTGGCATGGTCAGCTAGGTCATGTGAACTTTTAGTCTTTGAAGAAGCTAGGTGAAAAAGACATGGTAGGGGGTGTACCACTGATCCAGCACCCTGATCAGGTGTGTCAGTCATGCTTGGCTACAAAGCAGACTAGAATGCCTTTTTCTTATCAAACACAGTGGAGAGCTAGTGAAGCTTTAGAGCTAGTGCATATTGGTTTGTGTGGCCCTATAACACTAGTTACAGCAGGTGGGAACAAATATTTTATGCTACTAGTGGATGACTGTACTAGGTGGTGTATAGTTTTATGTTAAAGTCCAAAGATAGGGCTGTCAATGCTTTCATCAAGTTTAAGGCAGAAGTGGAGAACAAACTTGGGAATAAGATTAAAGTGATTAGGTCAGACAAAGGGGAGAATTCTTGGCTAGTGTTTTTCAGAAAGTTTGTGATGGAGCAGGAATCAGACACCAATTCACAGCACCATATTCACCACAACAGAATGGTGTTGTGGAGAGGAAAAATAGGACTGTGATCGAGATGGCTCGAGCTTTACTGAAAAGCATGGGGGTACCTAGGAGGTTTTGGGCAGAGGCAGTCAGACATGCAGTATATCTGATAAACAGATTGCCTACCAAAGCAATGGGTGATAGAACTCCCTATGAGGCCTTGAATGGAAGGAAACCACACGTTGGGCATCTAAGGATCTTTGGATGCAAGGGGCATGTCAGACCAGTAGTACCACATTTGTAAGAAACTTGATGACAGGAGTGATCCTATGGTTTACTTTGGCATAGAGGATGGCTGCAAAGCACATAGGATGTTCAACCCTCTTACCAACAAAATTGTGGTTAGCAGAGATGTTGTGTTTGAGGTGTCAACAAAGTGGAGCTGGGATGCTGCAGAAACTGATAGTTTTTTCGAAACAGTTGAAGAGGAGAATGGAAGATTCTTCCCACAGATTACTGCAATAGGAGTTGTTCGGGCTAGGAACATGCATCCTAGACATCAGTCTAATGATCCAGGGGGAGAGCATGGCATTGGATAGCATTCAGCAGCAGCTGGAGACAATGCTGTTTCAGCTGGAGACAGTCAGGCAATGACTGATGGAAATCTGACAACAGGGTTGGAGTATGGAATGCCACAGAATTCAGGACAGAGTTTAGGTCTGAATGAGATGGCTATGGAGGTAGAGAACAATAGTGATTCAGATGATGAACCTCAGAGATTCAGAAGCTTGCAAGATGTTTGCCAACATACATCTCAGGTTGAGCTAATGCCTGATTCAGAGGATGATAAAGTGGAAGTAACTGCATTATTGTCTGTCATGGAGGAGCCATCCTTGTTTCAAGGATGCAGCTGGAGATCCAAAATGGATGGAGGCCATGGATAGTGAGATTTAGTCTATCTGCAAAAATGGGACATGGGAATTGGCTGTGCTACCACCAAGATAGAAGGCAATAGGATTGAAGTGGGTATTTAAGCGCAAAAGAAATACTGCAGGTGAAGTTGTTAAGCATAAAGCCAAACTGGTTGCTAAAGGTTATGTATAGAAACAAGGAATTGACTTTTGAAGAAGTGTTTGCTCTAGTTGCCAGATCGGATACTATCAGATTGATTTTGGCATTGGTAGCAAATAGAGGGTGGCAGGTACACCATCTTGATGTCAAAACAGCTTTCTTCAATGGTGATCTGGAGGAGGAAGTGTATGTGGCACAACCAGAGGGCTATGTGGAGAAGGACAAGGGGAAAATGGTCCTGAAGTTGAGCAAGGCATTGTATGGCTTGAGACAGGCTCCAAGGGCCTGGAATGTGAAACTAGACAAATGCTTGAAAGGGCTAGGGTTTAGCAAATGTATCAGTGAGCCAACTGTGTACAGAAGGGGTGTGGGAAAGAATGCAGTGATATTTGGTGTATAGGTGGATGACTTGATTGTGACTGGAGAGGATATCTCAGAGATTGTAGTTTTCAAGAAGCAAATGACTTCACAGTTTGAGATGAGTGACTTGGGCCTACTGTCATTCTACCTTGGGATTGAGGTCAATCAGCAGGAAGACTGTGTCACAGTTAAGCAAACAAGTTATGCCAAGAAAATACTTGCAAAGTTTGGGATGACAGACTGTAATCCCACAAAATTTCCCATGGAACCTGGTGCTAAACTTGATGCAGATAAGATGGGAGAGAGAGTAGATGCCACTAAGTACAGAAGAGTAATTGGGTGTCTCAGGTACTTGTTGCATACTAGGCCTGATCTCTCATTTTCTGTTGGAATGGATAGTAGGTTTATGGAGAAACCTATTGTCAAGCATATAAAGGCAGTGAAGCAGATATTGAGGTATTTGCAGGGAACACTGTCATTTGGCTAGTTTACACACAAGACAAGTCTGAAGAAATGTTGGTGGGATACACTGACAGTGATGTGGGAGGTGACCTGCTTGGAAG
Source organism: Chrysopogon serrulatus (assembly GCA_015844335.1). Classification (NCBI taxonomy): domain Eukaryota; kingdom Viridiplantae; phylum Streptophyta; class Magnoliopsida; order Poales; family Poaceae; genus Chrysopogon; species Chrysopogon serrulatus. The sequence continues at coordinate 56,371 of JADLZL010002215.1, forward strand.
GAGGAGCACTAGTGGAATGGCATTCTACTTGAATGAAGGACTAGTGACTTGGAACTCTCACAAGGAGAAGACAGTAGCTCTGTCATCATGTGAGGTAGAATTCATGGCAGCTACAGAGGCAGCTAAACAAGCCTTGTGGCTCAGGGTGCTGTTGAGTGAGCTGACTGAGACAAAGCCGAAGGCAGTGACATTGTTTGTTGATAACAATTCAGCTATTGCCTTGATGAAGAACCCAGTGTTTCATGGGCGTAGTAAACACATAGATGTGAAGTATCACTTTATCAGGGAATGTGTTGAGCATGGTCAGATCTTGGTGAAAAGGGTTTGCACCACAGAGCAGAAGGCAGATGCATTGACAAAGCCTTTGGCAGCTGTAAAACTGAGTGTCATGAGACATCTGTTGGGTGTTCGTGATCTTAGTGAGCATCAAGCTTAAGGGGGAGATTGTTGGCGTAACCTTGCTGCTCACTGATGAAGCTTGGAGCTATTCAGAAGCTAGAGAAGTGGAGCAGCGGGAGAATTTGAAATCAAGTGATGGTGGGAATGGTTGGTGACACGCCGGAGCGAGGTGATCACGCCCATGACATCGCACGGCAACAACAGTTGCAATCTTGCTGTCTTGTATTTTATTTTATGCAATTTTTCTCTTTGTAAGTGTGTGTGTGCTACTGGTATAAGTAGTTGGATGTTCAAAGAGTGTGTTAGCGCTTTGGTAAAGTTGTAATCATGTGTGTACTCGAAACTATCATAAGTGGAAAATAGCACTGTCATCTAGCAGTTGCTGTGTTCGTCCAGTTCTGTGTTTATCGAGTTCATGCCCTGATCTTGTGTTCTAGGTTAGCCACCATGATAATTGTGATGTGATTGAGATCCTTGGGCCTGTTTGGTAGGGTGGCCAAGGCCTGGCCTAGCTCTCTAGGGCCAACTTTCAAGTGTTTGGTTCCTTATTTTTAGCCCAGGGCCTGGCTGAGGAAGGCCATCCGTACCGAGTTAGCTTGGCTTAGGAAAAACGGAATGAGGATCCATTTTTGCAAAGCCTGGCTTGGCCAAGCCGTCATCTCGGTTGCGTCACCTTCGCGAATCTCGCTTTGCGCAATCACTGCCGCGCACGCGCGTCGCCTCTCCTCCTCGGTCGCGCCTGCTCCTCATCGGCTTTGCTCATGCTTAGCGAGGACAATACTGTGGCTCTTAGCACGGGCGTACTGGAGAAATCTCCTCCCGGTGACGTGCCCAACCTCCATGCGCCGGTGAGGACGACACTGCGGCACTCAGCACAGGCGCACTAGAGAAACCTCCTCGCCGGCACCGCGCCCTACTTCCATGCGCTCATATCGTCCAACGCGGAGGCCGTCGTGTCACTCGCCGTCCACGAGCGGAGGTCGATTCAATGGGGATGGATGCAGAGGCCGTCATTAATGCTGGTGACCTCGGACGCTCCTTGTCTTCTCCAACTCCAATGAGGTGGGGCTCCGCTGCGGCGGCATGGCATCCTCCATAGCCCGTGGTGTGGCCGGTGCATCTTCCGCAAGATGCCATGCAGTCCACGGCGTCGCTGCTTGAGGAGACCACGACAGAGGCTCTTCTTCTTCCTAGGCGCGTCACCACCGCTTACAAAATATAGTAAGATAGACCAAGAATTATACATGCATGTTGTACTTATATAATCATCACTTAGGAAAGCGATATTCTTTCAACATTCTTTGAAATGAAATCGTCAATGAGTGCCATCGATGTTATCAGAAACTTGCTCAGCAATATTTTCTATCTCTAGCTAATCATCACTAGGATTAGGGTCATCGGCATTTTCTGTATTTTGTGTGGTACCCTGTCCAACTGTATCGCTATTGGGAAAAGAAACTTGTGGTTCTCTTATAATAAACCTCTCCATAGACCCTTTTCGAGATTGAGTTAATTCCTCAATTCTTTGCCTTTTCTTACGCTTTTGATTTCCTGATTCATATTATTTTCTAATCTGATTTGAAGAAGACATGAGCTGCAAGTTGAAAAAATTACTCTAGATCAATTGGTGTACAAAGACAATGCACAAAGATAAATAAAATAGAGGTTGAGCATAAAGTTTACCAGGCGATCTCTGTCTCTGATCTGATTTCTAGATTGCGACTAGTCTCGGACGATGAATAACGGCGTCAGGGAGGGTGAGGAACAGGAAGTCCGTCCAGCCGACCAGGTGAGAAAGAGTGACGTGAAAATTGAAAACGGCTGCACCGCAAGGTCTGTTTCTCCGATCCTTGAAGGAAGTCACGATCGTGACTCTTCTACATGCGACCAGCCACGTTTTTGGGCCATAAAAGATAGCTTTGGCTGATTTTTTTAATTAAAACAAAGCCTAAAACTATCATATATACTTAGTATACTTAGTAAATCTTGGGGCCAATGATTTTAGGGGGCCCTGTTCGATCGCACAGCCCGCACAGGCCCATGGACGCCCTGTTGCTGTGCTTGCTGCTTGCCGCGACGGAGGCTTACTTGCTTGCTTGTCACGATGGAGGCTTGCTGCTTGCTCGTTGTGTTGCTTGCTTGCTTGCCGTGGATCTTCCAGTTGCTTGATTGCTTCCTAGGCATGTCATCGTGACGGAGGCTGCCATGCGCTCGCCGTGGTACTCGTTTTATCCTACCATGCCCACCACCTGTTTGAAGAAATCACTCAAAGGGGGTAATCTTACCAATTCAGGGAAGAGGTGATTCTTTACAGAGCAAACTACACAACCAAACACAGTCCAAGACGAGCCAGGTCAAGAATAGCAGCTAACCAAACAAGGCTATATTGGCTTGCTGGAGGCGAGCCTAGCCTAGTCTGACCCAAATCCTAGCCAGGTAAAGAATAAGCCATGAAACCAAACACACCCCTTGTGTCCAACATGGTGCAGCGCTTGGAACAACGGTAATTCTCTAGTTACCGCGTCTGGCCGCCCGCCGCGCCGGACGAATCAGCTAGTCCTAGAAGCCTCTTTCTATTTCCCAATCGATACGCTTGCTTTTCCTTGTTACACATTCAGCCGTATGTCTTCACCGCGTAGCCCACTCCCACGGCGCCGCCGCTTCGCGCCGACCACTGCCCTCCAGTGCGCCTACAGCCCCTCCCCCATCGCGGCATCCTCCACCCCCCACGAGCGAGCGCGCTTGCTGCCTCCTTCTTCATCCTAATCCGGCACTGTGGCATCCCCGGCGCGAGCACGGTCTCTGATCCACAGCGCCACCCTCGGCGACCTCCTTCCTCTTCTCAAGCCGGCCACCCTCGTCGTGAACTCCGATGTGGGAACAGGCGCGAGTCCGGTGGCAGCCTCGGCACGAGCGCAGATGCAACGTGGGCTCGCGACCTCGGCAACGGCCCAGGCGTGGGCGTGCGGCCCTACTCGGTGCAGGGACGGGCGCGAGTCCGGCGGTGGCCTCAGCGTGCAGATACAACGTGGGCTCGCGATCTCGGTGGCGGCCCAAGTGTGGGCGCGATCTGAGGATGTAACACATGTTGCAGTTGTTGTTAGAGATATGTTTCAATGGTATATTTCAAGTGTTTCATATGTGTGCTTCAACTGTGTTTATCCTATGCATGTTGCAATTATGGTTATTTGGATGTTGCATATGTTTCAGATGGATATTGTTGTGTTTTAGTTGGATGTTTGCGTATACTTGCAATGGTTTTCAAATGTGTTTCAAGGATATTTTTTAAGTGTTTCGGAAGCATGTTTCAAGTGTTTCAACTGTCCTCGGACGTATGTTGCAACTGTTGTATCTATATGTTTCGAAAGTATACCAGTTACCGTATCTCTCCTCTTCCCACCTTCTGTTGCATCTCGCGGTTGGGAGCAGAGGCGCAGGTGCATGGTGGCCTGGGGCATAGTGGGCGTGATCTTCTATTTACACCGAGCGGGCGGACGCAGCGGATGCAATTTCTGTTTTTTTTTTTACATGATGGGAGCGGGCCGTTGCGCAACGGAGCTATGTCCGGACGTGCATAGGGCCGGACGTCCGGGCGCTACGATTACCGTTGGAACAATATGGATGGCGTGGTAATTGTGTACCAGCATGGCGGTGGAGGCGTGCATGTCTCCTGAATAGCCGTCAGCAGGCTCACCGCGGACAGGGAGCTAGTGGAGATGGCGTGAGATTAGCTAATAGTTTTTTTTTTAATTTCTGTTCTGTTGTACTTGTATAAACATTTGTGTGCATTCAGTTAAAACCACTCCAAATTAGCTATCATGAATCATTTTCTCGGTCAAAGATAGGATTTGTGTAGACTGTTATAAATCTAGAAATACTTCGTGTGCATTGGTGGGCCTATGATTTTGAGCTCGGATATTCAAGGTGTGAGGTGCTAAAATTTTTTTACACCCTAAACTCTAGTATTGGGTATGTATAATATGATTTTGAACGTCTATAGTATTGACTATAATTTGAAATTGATTAAAAAAAGGAAACTGTCCAATATAATATATATCTCTACTCCTAATACGACGAAACTGGAATCGTCCATGGATGCTTCACCCTGCCCCCCTCCTCACCCCTGACTCCCCGGGACCCTCTCGCTCATGCGATCGTTGGACGCTGACAGGTGGACCCTCCACACATATGGTTGCCCACCCTCACCTGCTACCGCCTGCCCACAGCGCATTGGCTTCCTTCATCCTTCATCCGCCTCCATCCTCTTCGAAGTCCGACCCATACTGGTAGAGAGCAGATCGAGGCAGGAGGTATTGCCTGGCCAGATCCGGTTCCGGGCCCTGGTCGCCGGCGGCTTGGATGCGCTCGAGCGAATGGATGGTGGGGTGTCCCTTGAACACCGAGGAGGCGGCAGCCTGTCTTGCCTGAGCAGTGAGCACCTTCACGGCGTCGTAGTGGAGCCTGCCCTCGGTCCTCTTGGTCGGGAACCCCTATCCCGGGAACTCCTATTGCCCTACCTGTCTGGAGCTGTTGAGGCCGAAGAGGTGAAAGCGATGGCATCGCCGGCCGCGGTGAAGACAGCGGACGCGCCGCGTGCATGCAGCGAGCTAGGAAGGCCGGGAGCCAACCTCATCCACATCATGGGCATCGGTTGGATTGGGCTGCGACCGTCTCTGGCCCAGCAGCCACCTGGCGGCAGGCGCAGATAGGGCGACCGCGTGACTCCCGTCTTCCCGCTCGTCGCTCAACTGTACTGTGCCGTTCGCCACTTCGCCCTTGCTGCCGCCGCACCTCCCGCTGACTGCTGGGCGCTCCCAGGCGGGCAGGCACCCAGGGGTCAGCGCCTCAGCCGTTGGACCGCCAGCCGACGTGGCCACATCGCCGGCCCCAACGCCTAGCCGCCAGCCAGCCACCAGGGCCCAGGCGGCCATGCCCCTGCTGGCTGCAGGTCTGCAACTGCACACTACAGGATGCTGCAGGTGCCCTGATGACATGCCATCAATGTTTGGTTGTGCCCTGATGCATGTGTTATTGTGTTTTCTCACTTAGTGGACAGATTGCGCGCCTCATATGTTCCACATCAGTGTTGCTAAGTTCATTTAAATGCGCTGCCAGAGTGGACCGATTGATTCTTCTCGTTTCTATAAAGACTTGGCAGCTATCAGGTAGTTTGTTTTAAATGTCAGTGCAATTTTTTGAAATGGAAGTGTTCCATTGAAAGTTAAACTTTAGTAAATTTAGACCAATGTGTCTCTATAATCTATTTTGCTACCAAGTTTCTGAATGTGCTTGTAGCACAGATAAGAGTCCGATTTGTTTTTGAAGTGGCACGACTTGTCTGAGTTTTATTTCCTTACCAATTGCTAGGGAATCAAATTCTTGAACTAACACAGTTCATATATAGATCAATTTTATCATATTTGTTTTTCTCATTTTTTTTAATAAGGTGCACAAGGCAGAAGTAAAACTCAATGGAAAAGCCTGTATGTATTGTGGGTTAGCTGGAAGTATTGTCGGTGTTCTTCCATGAGTATATTTAGTACTGCAGTGAAGACTGAAGAGGTTTCTTATGCTAGCCTAGAGGATGCTATCATATTGTTGGCAATACGAGCTGAAGGAATCTGGATGTATCACTTTTGTTTTAGGGTATTGGAGTATTGTATATTCTTAGCTATTTCTCCATAATATTTTTACTGTAGTTTATACATATATTATTGTGGCTTTATCCTTTCCAGACTATACTGACGACGTTTTACTAGCCTTTCACATTTTTTCTTTTGGATAGAGTCATCACTCAGCATACATATTTAGGCATTGCCAGTTCTCTAGCCTTACAATCTTTTGCTTCCAAGATGTTCAATAAAATGCTTATTGATAACTTGCCCTAACAATCAGTCAGCATACATATTATTGATCGGATTTGTCATTGTTTACCAATGAGTTGATGACCTGTATGTTGGCTTCCCATTCCAATCGAATTTGGAAACCAAGGCGGGGCTGCTGGAGAAGACAAATTTCCACTTCGGCGTAGGTAATAAGAATTGAGTCCAACAATATTTGGAGATAATTATCTCTTTTTTTGTTGCACATTTGTGAGCTTATACAAGTGCCACACTTAAGGTTTTTTTTTTTTTTGTTTGTCTGTTCACCATAAGATGAGAGAAGAGCCATGGCAGCAAGATGTTTCAACTAAACTAGTATTGTTGCCTGCAATAAAAGGTTAGAACAACCTGAAATATGGTGAGCAAATGGGCAGAACACATTGATTTAGTTGAGAATTCTCTACCTGGTGTCTAAAAACTTTATGCAGAGCTTTTCATTATTTAGTTATAAATATGCAACTCATCATTGTTGTAGTGTATATTGCCATTCATGTATATCTTTCATTGTTGCTTCCAAGCTCATTGAGTAACTGATTAGACCATTTTGCTATTGGTTGAATTTGTCTGATTCCATTCTAGGCTGATTCACATAATTCCATAGGCTCCTTTGCAAGGATAGATGGAATATGAAATTGTGCTTTATATTACCATGAGAATTCAATATCACAATTCACTTGTTTTCTATTTGTTCTAATCTTCTTAATTTTGCATTCCCAGACTATGGCTAAGCATCTTTTGGAAGAGGAGGTTGCTAGCAGGCTAATAATAATTTTCAAGGCATTGGACAATGGAAGTAGTAGTGCAACTTGAAACGACCCGATTTTCCACGAAGGGAAAATCCACACAGTCGAAGTGTAATACGACCTTTTTTAAATCATATTACCCATATTCCAGTTGATTATCAAATCCATACAACAATAATAAAGTGCAAATAGAAAGGTTTACAATAACTTATTACAACGCCAACAGGCGCGAATCATAGAGTACCATCAACTGGAACAGCTTGAGGGTGCGGAAGCAACTTCTATCCAACGACTTAAGCGTAGCGACGAAACCCCTAACCATCAAATCCTTCGGAGTGGTAAGCCTCCTCAGAACCTGCGTGCCAAAGTATCAGTACGATATGTACTGGCCATATTTCCACCCTATGCTTTGCTATGCTTTGTGGAACTGGATGCAATAAAGGTATAACAAGAGAACCTATATTTGGCTGTGGTTTCCTATGCAATATCAATCATGTATAATATATGAGTATGTATATAGTTTAAGTTTAACACCATTTCCACACACCATCCATCCATCCATCCATCCCATACCACCCATCCACCTCATCCACCACATCTCATCTCACTCGTGTCGACAGGCCAACTCCCACTCGGCCTGCCTCAACGGTCCTTGACCGGCTCTATCTCACAACACGGGGGAGAAAAGAAGAACTCATCTCCTATCTAGTGAAGCAGGTCTCAGGAAAGGTCCATAACCGACAAGTCGACATATGTATCGACCGATCAACCATAACACTCTGCAGAGGTTTCACATACCAACAAGATAGCCATCCTCGACCATGCATTGCCTAGGCAAATCCCGGCTGCTTGCTTGATAGACTGATGCCATCCTACCACTCAGCCCCTGGGAACCTCCGGATAACCTCTCGGGCATAGCTGAGACTGGGAAAGCATAGTACCGGGCCCTCCAAGTGGTACCAGCATCTAGGACGGTATGGGCAACTCTCATCCTACCGCCCACCCTATCACCTCACAACCTAGCAGTAATGGCATCACTCTACCAAGTAGTCCAACCGTCTCTTCCATTACAAGAGAGCGAGTGGTATGCAAGGATTCTCGGTGAGTCTGGATACTAGTAAGCCCTTAGGATTGACCAAGCTGGACATCTTCATCAGGTTTACCATTTACGTGCCACCACAGCACCCCTGTCCTGGGCTCCACCTCTCAACAGGCTCACACCTAGGATCCCACCTCACACATCACATCACATATACCCGCCACAGGTATTCATCTCATAGGATGCCTAGGTCACATCACACGGCAAGACTCGCCTCAAGCTCGTCACATATCCCACCTCGGTCGACACAACCCTCACCCTCCACTCACCCAAGACACACACAGCACACTCACCATCCATCAGGTTTAGGTTGGCACCACTGCCTTAGTCATATATATAATAGTTTCCACCACGCATCACATCAAGATATAAAGTGTAGTAGAGATCAAAATAGTAATCATGATAGCATGCGTGTGTCTAGCCTAACAGCGGGTGAGCAGGGGCAAGGTTGCGTCAAGATGTTGGCAATCAAGAAGTACTACCATGCAACCCTAATCAGGTGATAGCAACAGTAATTAAAGCACTAGCAGTAATACTCATTTGCAATGCGTAACAGGATCTACGAGAAGTGGGTGGAATGTGGCACCTTCAGAACGGTCGTCTCCCAATTCCTCGTTGTAGTCATGGTCATACTCGGCACGTTCCTCCTCCGACTCTGAAACGGCACAATTATAGTCGCGCTAGCGACTCCTATAGATAGCACAAAGAACAACTGAATAACAAAAAGATCCAAATGCACTCAAGCATAGGCTCATTGCGTAGAGCTCGATTTTAGATGAATTTAGAAATTTGGTTCACCAAATTCGGAGTTCATATGAAGTTATAAATTTCTGAAGTTTAATCAATATTTTGAAAAAGAAAAAGGGTGGTTTAATCTGGTGCTGACACGTGTCACTCTCTGGTTGTTCCACAGCATTGGGCTGACGTTGCCGTGACGTCATGATGACGTCAGCAGTGGGGTCACTGGTGGGCCTGGACGGGCCTGGAGGGCCGAGCTTGGGCCGGGCCGGCCCGCCACGTGTCGACACGGTAGGGTGCCACGCCGGCTCACTAGGTCTGGGCTCAGGCTCGGTCTCATCGCTGCTTGGTGGCTCACGGTGGACGCCCGGGTGCTGGTTCATGGACGCGGGGGTGGTCTATCGTGGACCAAGTCCACTACTCTTTTTTCCTTCACCGGTGCATGTGGACTAGGCGCACGGCGGCGCTCCTCTTCTCCTTTTCCCCCCTCGTTTTACGCGGCGCGGCGCGGCTCGCCGGCGACGAGCCCGCACGCACGGCGGTGGTGGTGCCTCACCGATGGAATTGGGCGGCTCCACTCCTTCGTGTGGGTCTAGGGGATACTACGGGGCTGTCATTTGACTCGTCGGCGACCGGAGGTGGGCTATCTTCGGTGCTCTGCGGCGGCGGCCGGACGGTGATCGGCGGCGACGCAGCCTCCGCCACGGCGAGCATTGTTCGGCTGCACCAAGCCATAGGAGGAGCAACGAAGCTGCGTAGCTTAGATCGACGCATCCTGGTGAAGGCCATGCGCACACCATGCGCACATCGGGAGAGGAAGCACAAGTATGACGGACCGTACCGCAGCTCTGATACCAACTGTAACGACCCGATTTTCCAGAAGGGAAAATCCACACAGTCGAAGTGTAATACGACCTTTTAAATCATATTACCCATATTCCAGTTGATAATCAAATCCATACATCGATAATAGAGTGCAAATAGAAGGGTTTATAGTAACTTATTACAATGCCAACAAAGCGCGAATCACGTAGTAGCATCAATCTGGAACAGCTTGAGGGTGCGGAAGCAACTTTTATCCAACGACTTGAGCGTAGCGCTTAAAAACCCCTAACCATCGAATCCTTCAAAGTTGTAAGCCTCCTCGGAAACTGCGTGCCAAAGTATCAGTACGATATGTACTGGCCACATTTTCACCCTATGCTTTGCTATGCTTTGTGGAACTAGATGCCATAAGGGTATAACAAGAGAACCTATATTTGGCTGTTGTTTCCTATGCAATATCTGTCAAGTATAATATATTATAAGTATGTATATAGTTTAAGTTTAACACTATATCCACACACACACACCATCCATCCGTCCATCTATCCCATACCACCCATCCACCTCATCCACCACATCTCATCTCACTGTGTCGACAAAGCCAACTCCCCACTCGGCCTTGCCTCAACGGTCCTCGGCCCGGCTCTATCTCACAACACGGGGGAGAAAGGAAGGACTCATCTCCTATCTAGTGAAGCAGGTCCCGGGGAAAGGTCCATAACCGACAAGTCGGCATATGTATCGATCGATCAACCATAACACTCTGCAAGAGGTTTCACAACCCCACAAGATAGCCATCCTCGACCATGCATTGTCTAGGCAAATTCCGGTTGCTTGCTTGACAGACTGATGCGTATGTATTGGAAGTAGATCATCACTTTTTAATTAATCTTGCCTTGTCTCTTCCTGATAGTCCGCTCTATTCGATCCCGTCTTATTCGTGGCGATTGGAATCAAAGCACGGACTGCCCCTTTTTAGTTAGCTAAGCTATAGTCGATGTCATGCTTCGGACCGTGAGAGTCGACTCGATCGACCGAGTGAAACCATCTTCACTGGAGATGTGACCGGTAGCATGACATAGATGTACCTAGCTAACTTTTCACTTCTCGGCTCCTGATGTGACTGTGTTGGGTGGATCGAGAAGGCCGTTGTTGTTGCTCCGTTTTGCACCGACCACTTCTACTACCGCTGGATATGATGGCGGGACAGTTGAAGAACAATAGCGCCAAGTCACAATGGTATTGTCAGATTCTATTTACTTCTTATGTTCAATTGTGACTTGTTGGGAAACGGCTACAAGAGCCAAGCCCGTCGTTCTTACTTTTCCTCTTTACTGAGCCCGTCTTCGATTCCCGTCAACTCCATGACGCCCGGATCGAGAGAGCGTGAGCTGTGGTGTTTGCTATAGATAAGCTCTGGCTTAACCCATTTATCTTAAAGCCATACAGGCTTGGCCGTCTAGCTTATGTGTGGCAAATCACCACTCTTGTCTTTTGGCCCGAGGATTCGGACATCAGTCGAGAGGGCTAGGTCGTGTACCTCTTAAACTTCACTCGTGTTAATGGATCTTTCTGCGTCTTGAGTCCTTTCGAGTATCGTGTGTTTTCTTGCCTTGATTGTCGCTTCGCGGGGTAGCTACTGTGAGTACAACGATGCTCGGACCGAGACTCGCGGGAGAAAGAGAACGTGGACGAAAGGACCCGCAGGATGGAGCCGACCTAACGACTACCTCTATGGATGGAGAATTGTACCACTACTTCCACGACATCGCAGGTGGCATGGCAGCACCCTCTTTTAGAGAATCCTATTAGACATTGCATAATATTTAGAACTGCTAGCGCTTTATATTTATTCCTTTGCTAGTATTTGAATGCATGCTATTGCCTGAGCCTTTAACTTGATTGCAACCCCTCTACCATGTCACCTGACTTTGCGCTCACGCTCACTTACTTATATCTACACATGCGCTTGCTTGCATTTATATCACCATACTTACTTTAACTCCACTCGTATTGTATCTGTGATGCTAGTGGTGAACCCCTGGGTATGGTTTGGCTTGGGATGTCAGACTTGGTGGATTGGGGCGTCTTTGCGTGTGTCTTGGGTGCGTGGAGAGTGAGGGTTGTGTCGACCAAGCTGGGATATATGACGAGCTTTAGGCAAGTCTTGCCGTGTGATGTGACCTGGGCATCCTATGAGATGATAAATACCTGTGGCGGGTATATGTGATGTGATGTGTGAGGTGGGATCCCGGGTGTGAGCTTTGTTGAGAGGTGGAGCCTGGGATAGGGGTCTTTGTGGTGGCACGTAAAATGGTAAACCCTGATGAAGATGTCCAGCTTGGTCAGCCCTAAGGACTTACTAGTACTCAGACTCACCGGAAATCCTTTCATACCACTCGCTCTCTTGTAATGGAGAGACGGTTGGACTACTTGGTATGAGTGATGCCATTACTGCTAGGTTGTGAGGTGATAGGGTGGGCGGTAGGATGAGAGTTGCCCATACCGTCTTAGATGCTGGTACCACTTGGAGGGCCCGGTACTATGCTTTCCTAGTCTCAGCTATGCCCGAGAGGTTATCCGGAGGTTCCCCAGGGGCTGAGTGGTAGGATGGCATCAGTCTGTCAAGCAAGCAGCCGGAATTTGCCTAGACTAAGGCCTGGTCAAGGATGGCTATCTTGTGGGTATGTGAAAACTCTGCAGAGTGTTATGGTTGATCGATCAATACATAAGCCGACTTGTCGGCTATGGACCTTTCCTGGGACCTGCTTCACTAGATAGGAGATGAGTCTTCTTTTCTCCCCCGTGTTGTGAGATAGAGCCGGTCGTGGACCGTTGAGGCAGGCCGATTGGGAGTTGGCCTATCGACACGAGTGAGATGAGATGTGGTGGAAGAGGTGGGTGGATTGGGATGGATGGATGAGGTGATGGATGGATGAGGTGATGTGTGTGGTTGGGATTGTGTTAAAACTTAACAAACTATTATATTATTTACTACTTGATGTTACTTTGCATGCGCTAAGAATGCAAACCATAGCCAAATATTAGGATCGCCAGATCCCTTGTTTTATCTTTTCCACTAAAGCTCATCGGTGCTGACCATAGCCTGCACACATCTGGCGGTGTGCAGATTTACTGCTTCTCAGAGATGTCGAATAATGAAGGATTAGGAGGTCTCGTGCCTGCACTCAAGTTTGGTTCAGAAGAAGGAATCTACACCGCTGTCACTACTACTCTAATGATGCCCGTGAAGGAGGAGCCTTCACCCGACGATCATTTCCGCCAACTCTGATGACGTTTAGTTATGCTTCCGCTAGAATTACTCTGTATAGGTGTGTACTCAACTGATGTATTATCTCGTAAACTTGTAATCTCACGATGTATGACTGTGATATCCATCGATATACGATAATGTGATGGAATCATTCTTTGGTTTTGTCACATTATAGCTCATTCTGTGGATTTTCCCTTCATGGAAAATCGAGGATGTTTCAGTTGGTATCAGAGTAAATTCAGCACCGACAGTTGGTATCGCAAGGCAAAGCAAGCCGCCCACCCAGCGAAGCGGGAGGCGCCTGGCTGCAACCCGCCTTCGCCACACCGGCCGACGAGAGGACCCCACCTGTCGGCGTTGCCTGTTCTTCTTCTTCCTTAGGGCGATGCCGCCCGCTAGACGACGCACGACACCAGCGCATCGCGGGCGCCACGCTGGCCAACCACGACGCCCACGCTGCCCCGCCTGCCCCCTCACTGACCTGCGGGACCTATAGTCACGCTAAATGCATGATCCCATCACGCGCGCGCCAACACAGCATGCCGCACGCCATCGCCGTGCACCCGCTGCCCGCTTGCCCCCTTGCTTCCTTGGCCGTGAAGGCAAATTGGTGCCTCTGGCTGCCAATTGGGACCCGCCCGCACGCGACAACGACCTCCCCAGCCACTCTGAGCCGCTTGATCGCCCCGGTGCCGAGATCACCGCCGCCCCGCCATGGCAAGCCGCCTCGTCTATAAAAGCCGCCGGTAGCTTAGGGCTTCCCTAGCCCTTCGCCGCCGCTCGGTGGCAACCGCATCTGCCAAACCAAGAGAGGGGAGAGGGAAGCAAGGAGGAGGACGGGGGAAGAGCGCCGGAGCCGATCGGCGCCGCCAGAGATGGAGACGACGCCGCGAACGCCTACACCGACGGAGCGGCGCTGCACGGCACAGCTTCAACTCGACACGGCAACGAATCTCCCTGCACCGCTACCCTGTCTTCCCCGCCACCGAGGTGAGCGCCGCCGTGCCACTTTTCCGACCGCGCCTTTCCCGGCCATGGCGCTCCGCCTAGGAGCGCGTAGGCCCGAGCCACTGCCGGCTCTGGTTCACCCCACACACACGCACGACGCAGACCAGCCCTTGCCGACCGGAGACGACGCCCTGTGTTCCAACGAGCCCATGCCCATCATGTCGCCGCCACGGCCAAGCCATGCCGCGGCGAGCCACCAACCAACCTATGGGCCATGCTCACCGTGCAGTGGCACACGCCATGCGCATGCTAACAGCCTGAGAAGAACCAAGCCGAGCCAGTTGAGTCCGTCCGCGTCGCCGCTGCCGCGTTCCAGAGCGCGGCTATGCCGCCGCGGAGCACCAGCTTGACGCTGCCGTTCCCGACGAACCAGACACCTCGCGTCGATTTGTTGAGTCGCAGAGCTCCGCTGTGACATCTTGAGTCGAGCCACGTCAAGGATACGTCTAGAACACCGCTCCACCATCCTAGCTCTGTGAACCCGAGCCGCCGTAGCTCCGTCGTAGCCGCCGGCCATAGAAACAGCACAGCCGTGCCTAATAGACGTCCCCAGCAAGCCGAACGGATACCCTGTGCTGCCAATTGACCGAGGATGCTTCCAATTAGATGCACGAGCCGCTGCCTTACCGCTTTACATCGCCGCGCCGCCGCCACGGGCCGCACCACCGCGGGCCGCCTTTGCCCGGGACACCGCAGCCGCTGCCGAGCACCTAGCCCGTGCTCGCCTTTGACTAATTGAAGCTGCCAAGGCTCGGCCGGATGAAGCCGAGGACCACCGAAGCACCGGCTCGCAACTTCGCCGCCGGGCGGGAGCGCCCGCCGCGGACGCGACGCTGCCGCCGCGGCCAAATGGACCGGACGGCTTGCCGTCGCGAACATCACCTGGACCTGCCTGCCTTGGTCGTCTCAAGCCGATTCGCCTACTAGAAGGAGACGAGACGCGCCGGCCGTGTCGTGGGCATGAGCTCGCTGCCGGTGGGAGCAACGCCGCGGCTGGGCAGCAGAGAAAGGAGGGAGGGAGGAACGTGCACCGCGTGCACTGGGTCCACGTGAACCAGCGCAGAAAGGAGAAAGGTGAACCAAGTCCACCATGCACCGCGCCCGCGGTGTATAGACCAACCATTGCTAGTCCACCATGAACCGCCCAGCTGTACACCACGGCCCGAGTCCAGATCCAACTGTTGACGTGGCTACACCACAGACCAACACGTGGCAGCCGAAGCCCGGCCCACTGATGACGTCATCATTACGTCATGATGACGTCAGCCCACTAGGAGACCCACAAGTGACGTCATGCTGGCGTCATGCTGACGTCAGCAGAGCCAAGTGGCACCACCAGAGAGTGACACGTGTCACCCCAAGGATATTCCAGTCCTTTTTCTTTTTCAGAATATGTTTTAAACTTTGGAAATTCATAACTTCTCCATACGAACTCCAAATTTGGTGAACCAAATTTCTAAATTCATCTAAAATCGAGCTCTACGTAATTAGCCTATGCTTGAGTGCATTTGGATCTTTTCGTTATTCAGTTGTTCTTTATGCTATCTATAGGAGTCGCTAACGCGACTATAATTGTGCCATTTCAGAGTCGGAGGAGGAACGTGCCGAGTACGACCGTGACTACAACGAGGAATTGGGAGACGACCATTCTGAAGGTATCACATTCCACCCACTTCTCGTAGATCCTATTACGCATTGCAAATGAGTAGTACTGCTAGTGCTTTAATTCTTGTTGCTTGCTATCACCCGATTAGGGTTGCATGGTAGTACTTCTTGATTGCCATTATCTTGACGTAACCTTGCCCCCTCGCTCACTGTTTGTTAGGCTAGACACACGCATGCTATCATGATTACTATTTTGATCTGTACTACGCTCTATATCTTGATGTGATGCGTGGTGGAAAACTGTTATATATATGACTAAGGCACGCGGTGCCAACCTAAACCCGATGGATGGTGAGTGTCTTTGTGTGTGTCTTGGGTGAGTGGAGGGTGAGGGTTGTGTCGACCGAGCTGGGATATGTGACGAGCTTGAGGCGAGTCTTGCCGTGTGATGTGACTGGGCATCCTATGAGATGAATACCGTGGTGGGTATATGTGATGTGATGTGTGAGGTGGGATCCACGGGTGTGAGCTTTGTTGAGAGGTGGAGCCCAGGGGCGGGGTGTCTTTGTCCGGGCACGTAAAATGGTAAACCCGATGAAGATGTCCGGCTTGGTCAACCCTAAGGACTTACTAGTATCTAGACTCACCGGGAATCCTTTTGCATACCACTCGCTCTCTTGTAATGGGAGAGACGGTTGGACTACTTGGTATGAGTGATGCCATTACTGCTAGGTTGTGAGGTGATAGGGTGGGCGGTAGGATGAGAGTTGCCCATACCGTCCTAGATGCTGGTACCACTTGGAGGGCCCGGTACTATGTTTTCCCAGTCTCAGCTATGCCCGAGAGGTTATCCGGAGGTTCCCAGGGGCTGAGTGGTAGGATGGCATCAGTCTGTCAAGCAAGCAACCGGAATTTACCTAGACAATGCATGGTCGAGGATGGCTATCTTGTGGGTATGTGAAACCTCTGCAGAGTGTTATGGTTGATCGATCGATACATATGCCGACTTGTCGGTTATGGACCTTTCCTGGGACCTGCTTCACTAGATAGGAGATGAGTCCTTCCTTTCTCCCCCGTGTTGTGAGATAGAGCCGGTCGAGGACCGTTGAGGCAGACCGAGTGGGAGTTGGCCTGTCGACACGAGTGAGATGAGATGTGGTGGATGAGGTGGATGGGTGGTATGGGATAGATGGATGGATGGATGGTGTGTGTGTGGATATGGTGTTAAACTTAAACTATATACATACTTATAATATATTATACTTGACAGATATTGCATAGGAAACCACAGCCAAATATAGGTTCTCTTGACAGAACCTTATTGCATCCAGTTCCACAAAGCATAGCAAAGCATAGGATGGAAATATGGCCAGTACATATCGTACTGATACTTTGGCACGCAGGTTCTGAGGAGGCTTACAACTCCGAAGGATTCGATGGTTAGGGGTTTTGTCGCTACGCTCAAGTCGTTGGATAGAAGTTGCTTCCGCACCCTCAAGCTGTTCCAGTTGACGCTACTACGTGATTACTTTTTGTTGGCGTTGTAATAAGTTACTATAAACCCTTCTATTTGCACTCTATTATCGATGTATGGATTTGATTATCAACT
The DNA here is from genome assembly GCA_015844335.1 of Chrysopogon serrulatus. NCBI lineage: Eukaryota > Viridiplantae > Streptophyta > Magnoliopsida > Poales > Poaceae > Chrysopogon > Chrysopogon serrulatus. The sequence goes on from JADLZL010002215.1 coordinate 73,553, forward strand.
GGAATATGGGTAATATGATTTAAAAGGTCGTATTACACTTCGACTGTGTGGATTTTCCCTTCGTGGAAAATCAGGTCGTTACAGTACGGATCCACAGCATGGCACATGCGCTGGCACTGGGCACACGGACGTGGCCAAGAGAGGAGGTTCCCGGCCTAGGGTGATCGACGAGGACGTCGATCTCCTAAGGGGGTGAGGATGTAACACCCGGCCCGAGCTTAATTGGATTAATATAGTCATACCAATAAGTTGCAACTTCTTTTTCGAAAGCTCATCTCGAAAGAACTCCAGGGTTAAGCGTGCTTGGCCTGGAGCAATTTCAGGATGGGTGACCGACCGAAAACTCGTTCCCGGGTGCGCATGAGTAAGGACAAAGTGCTTGAGAAAAAGACCGGGTGTTGGTCCGTGAGGGCGTATTGGTCCTATTAAAGCCGCCGATGTAAGCGGGCCCGGCCTCGAGGAGGCGGGACGTTACAAATGGTATCGAGCCGTATTTGACCCTAGGGACGAAACACTTAGAAATGGACGATAGAAACAGGACAAGACAATCCTCACTTCGGTTATATACCGACCCCCCGCAACACTTTTGCTTGCAAGGCTTATCTACTATTGACCAACCCGCCATCCATTACCGCTTGAAATCTTGCAATACCTTAGAAATATAGGTGGCCTATAGGACATTCCCCGGACTTTACTCCCTAAAAGCCACTTTGGAAAGAAATGTTCAAACAAGACCCCTTTCTGCTGCAACCCAAGTGTCCGTCTACACCCATTGGAGACATAGCCGACTTAGGAGCCTGCTGAAACCCTAGCTATACGGGCCACCTATACTAGGCAAGATGATAAGTTTGAAGCTACAGACAGCCATGGTCCTACATAGGATACCCCCCTAAGGAAGAGTCCAGACTTGGCTAGACGTTGACTTGATACGCATAGTACGATCTTCGCGAATCCTCTAGCGTAGCTGCTGGGATATCGCTGTGTAACTAAACCATGTAATGAGTGAATCGGTTTTTAACGCTTCTTTTTTTTGGGTCTTAATTGCTTCTTTGATTGAGTGTTGGATAGAAAAATAATTTAAAATTGACTAAGCTCTTAACTATTAGTGAAATAATGTTACTATAATCCATGTCACGTACACTAAAACGCTTTTTATGGCTATGATGTAGATGTCTTCCCGACGTTCTGCTCGCTTGGAAGGTCGCATCCCATCCCCTGCACCTGCCATGGGGTGTGGAGCTGATCGCAACCGTGGTCGAGGACGCGGTCGTGGTCGTGAGCGGGGACGCACCGTACACGTTCCCTACGACCAGGAAGTTGAAGACGTCCGTGAACAGACCCCACCTACCAATGAGATCCCAATTGTCCATGAAGTCCCTATTGGAGGAGCACCACCCCCACCACCTTAGCCGCCTACGCATGCCGAGGTGATGGCCCAATAGACTCAACTTCTGGCATCGCTCGTGGAAGGAGTAAGCTGCCGCCATGGAGGTCACCACAATGACTTCCAGCGGAAAATTGAGGGATTCATGAAGCTCAGGCCGCCCACTTACGACGGCTCTGACCCTGATCCACTCATTGCTAGTGACTGGCTCAAGGAAATGGAGAAGAAGCCAGATATGACCACTTGCACTACTGACGAAGAGTGCGTCACCGCTGCTTCGCATCAGCTCACAGGTGCTGCTCGTGCCTGGTGGGATAGCTACAGCGATGCGCATGAGGACCCTGCCAATATCTCCTAGGAAGAATTTGTGGAAGCTTTCACCGAGTACCACATCCCGGAGGGAGTAATAGAAGCTAAAGCTGAGGAATTTTGCAACATCGAGATGGAGAGAGACAGTGTCTGTGAATACACCACCCGCTTCACAAACCTCCTACGCTATGCGCCCAGCTCTATCAGGTCCTCTGAGAAAGAGAAGCTCTACTACTACAGGAAGGGACTGGACGCTCGCATCAAGGTGAATCTAGGAGGCACCAAAAGCCACGCACTGCGTGACCTGATCGACCGCTGCATCCAAATCGAGAAGGATCGCAAGGAAGTCATAGGAGAGTCCAGGGAGAGAAAGCATAAGTATGAGGGATCATTCCGCAGCTCTGAGCACAAGAGGTACTGCAGAGAGACGCCTTCAGCAGGCCGTAACCGCTACAACAAGAATGGTGGATCCTACCACACCGGCCACTCTCGCTCTGCTCCAGACCGCTACAACAAGGATCGCTCTACCCAGCCACGCATCTCGTATGAGCACCCCATGCAAGACCAAGTTCCACCAAATACCGACAACCAAAAGACCCCTGCACCAACCTCCGTAAGCAATGCGCTTACTACATGCTTTGGTTGTGGACAACCGGGGCACAGAGTAGCCAACTGCCCTGACAAGGCCGTTGCACCCGCTACAACCTCTGGCAAGCAAGTTCTGGGTTACATGAACCACAGTGCCCGAAGATCTGCTCGTTGGCGCCTCACCCACCTGAACACTAGGGAAGCGCAAGCTACACCGAATCAGGAGTACGGTACGTTCCAGTTCGTGGCATTAAGGCAATAGTTCTTTTAGAATCTAGGGTGTCATGATCATATATAGCATCAACGTAAAAGAGACCGATCGTCGAGCACTACCACCCCACCCTTTTGGAGAGTACGTCACACTTTAATCTCGGGGACGAGATCCTGATGAGGGGGTAGTACTGTAACAACCCAAAATTTTACACAACACAAAAATACCGACTACAAAATTTTTCCTGAAATACTTCATGTAATGTTGAGTGGCATTTAGTAAACCAACCCTAGCATGCAATATAAGGGACCCAAATAGGACTTTTCATTATCATTTGCATATCAACATGTGCCCATTTATCATTATCATATGTAAGTAAGAATACTACTTCACAACCTATTAAAATGGGAAAGGTGTGATTTGGATTTTTATGGGTTTATGTGTTGATATTAACCAACCCTACTTATTATATTGATTAATAAATATTTACCATAAACAACAATACATAGGTGTGATAATTAAATCACATACCTACACATTCATATGTACAAGTATATACATTCCAATATATGGAAAAGACCATAACATGTTTCTTAGCCCATGACTTAACCTCTCACCTTTTGGCAACCTTAATGACCCTTGTTAACTAAAGCCACACATTAATTAAGGGAGGAAACCAAAATGGAAAAGAATAGGAAATAGAAAAGGAAAAGGAAAGGAGGAAAGAGAGCCACCGACCCCTGACCAAGCGGCCCAACCAGCCCAGCGCCTTCCCTTCCTTCCTCACGCACGCCCGACCCGGCCGGCCCAATGTGGCGCAGCAGCAGCCCAGCTCTCCACCCTCGTGCTTGCGCGCTCGATGGCGCCCCGCCGGAAGCCGCCTTCCCCACGCCCGGTGACGAAGGGACCCCACCCGTCGGCGCCCCTGTTCTTCTTCCTCCCAACGCCGCCCGCTCCGCTCGGCGACAACATCGTAACAACTTGCGCGCCCCCACCAAGCCACGCTGGCACCCACGCCGCGCGCGCTACTCCACCCTTACCCCCACTGTCACGCGGGCCCGCGGGTCATGCACATCGCGTGATCACCCTCTCCGCGCGCGCTAGCACAAGCCAGCCGTCCAGCCGCCCGCCGTTGCCGTGCCCGCCTCTCCACCCTCTGCCTTGGATGCGAAGAATTGACAGCGCATGCTGCCAATTGGGACCCGCCACGCTCGAATGCGACGCACTGCACCCTCCTCGGCCGTTTGATCGCGCTGCAGTCGCAATCGCCGTCCGCCACCTCCATTGAGGAGCCGCCCGCCTATAAAAGCTCGCCCCGGCACCCTAGGGCATCCCAGTCGCCTCGCCGCCACTCTGTGGCACTTGCTCGCCCACGCCAAACCGAGAGAGAGGGACGAGAAGGGAGAAGCGGAGAAGAGAAGGCCACCGGAGCCGAGCGACGCCGCCGGAGTTGGAGGAGACGACCCGTACGACTACGCCGGCACAGCAGATCGGCACGGCACGGCTTCGAGATGACACGGCAACAACTCTCCACTGCTCCACTACCCTAGCGTCACTGAGACCGAGGTGAGCCGCCGCTAGCCGCCCTTTCCAACCTTGCCCACTCACCGGCCATGGCGCTCCACCGCCGGAGCGGGCTGGAGGCGAGGAGCCTCTACCGGCTCGGGGACACCCGAACGCACGCACACGCACTCATGGATCAACCGGGCCAAACGGAAGCTAAGCCGCATGCGCTGAAGAGAAACCGAGCCCTCTGAACGCCACCATGATGCCGGCGTGGTCGAGCTCCGCCACGGCGAGCGCCCCTCGGCGCACCAAGCCATAGGAGGAGCAACGACTGGCGTGAGCATAGATCGACGCATCCCGGTGAAGGCCATGCACACCCGGCGCCATGAGAAGCCCCCAGCCGAGCCCATGATCGAGCATCGCCGCGGCGGCGTGTCACCGCAGAGCGCCCGGACGTGTCATTCTGTTCCTAGACCTCGACCACCGTGTGTCGCGATTGATGCGCCTTGAGCCTCGCCATGATTCCACGAGCGGAACCATGAAGGATCATCGCCGCACCCCGCCCGTAGCGCCCTAATCGCTTAGCCACCAAGCCGCCGCCGCACCGCCGTGTCCGGCCGCAGTTCCGCGGGCACCCGCCGAGCCAATAGGTCGCCATCGGCGGGCCCAAAGAAGCCAACCCGTGCCACCAATCGAGGATCGCACGCCGAATTCAATCCCAAATGGCCCCTAGTCCTGTTGCCGCGACGCGCCACCACCGCCAAGCCATGCCATCACGGCCGGACTCACTGGAAGCCTCGCAGCCGCCGTAGAGTGCACTGCCGAGCTCTCCGGGGATCTACAGTACCGCTGCGCTCACTAGATGAAGCCAAAACACCGCCACAGCACGCCGGAGCTGCGTCGCCGCCGATCACCGTCCGGCCGCTGCCGCAGAGCACCGAAGACAGCCCACCTCCGGTCGCCGACGAGTCAAATGACAGCCCCGTAGTATCCCCTGGACCCACACGAAGGAGTGGAGCCGCCCAATTCCATCGGTGAGGCACCACCGCCGCGGGCGTGCGGGCGGCGGCGGCGGGGCGCAGCGGCAGAACAGAGGGGAAAAAGGAGAAGAGGAGAGCGCTGTCGTGCGCCTAGTCCACATGCACCAGTGAAGGAAAAAGAGTTGTGGACTTGGTCCACGATAGACCACCCCTGCGGTCCATGAACCGGCACCAGAGCGTCCACCGTGAGCCACTGCGCAGTAGACGGAGCCCGAGCCCAGACCCAGTGAGCCGGCGTGGCACCCTACCGTGTGGACATGTGGCGGGCCAGCCCGGCCCAAGCTCGGCCCTCCAGGCCCGTCCAGGCCCACCAGTGACCCCACTGCTAACGTCATCATGACGTCACGCCGACGTCAGCCCTATCTTTGTGGACCAACCAGAGAGTGACACGTGTCAGCACCAGATTAAACCACCCTTTTTCTTTTTCAGAATATTGATTAAACTTCAGAAATTCATAACTTCTTCATACGAACTCCGAATTTGGTGAATCAAATTTCTAAATTCATCTAAAATTGTCCTCTACGCAATGAGCCTATGCTTGAGTGCATTTGGATCTTTTTGTTATTTAGTTATTCTTTGTGCTATCTATAGGTCTGAAGGTGCCACATTCCACCCACTTCTCGTAGATCCTGTTACGCATTGCAAATGAGTAGTACTGCTAGTGCTTTAATTACTGTTGCTATCACCTGATTAGGGTTGCATGGTAGTACTTTTTGATTGCCAACATCTCGACGCAACCTTGCCCCTGCTCACCCACTGTTAGGCTAGACACAAGCATGCTATCATGATTACTATTTTGATCTCTACTACACTTTATATCTTGATGTGATGCGTGGTGGAAACTGTTATATATATATGACTAAGGCACGTGGTGCCAACCTAAACTTGATGGATGGTGAGTGTGCTGTGTGTGTCTTGGGTGAGTGGAGGGTGAGTGTTGTGTCGACCGAGCTCTGGGATATGTGACGAGCTTGAGGCGAGTCTTGCCATGTGATGTGACCTGGGCATCCTATGAGATGAATACCTGTGGCGGGTATATGTGATGTGATGTGATGTGATGTGTGAGGTGGGATCCTGGGTGTGAGCCTGTTGAGAGGTGGAGCCCAGGACAGGGGTGCTGTGGTGGCATGTAAAATGGTAAACCTGATGAAGATGTCCAGCTTGGTCAACCCTAAGGACTTACTAGTATCCAGACTCACCAGGAATCCTTTTGCATACCACTCGCTCTCTTGTAATAGGAGAGACGGTTGGACTACTTGGTATGAGTGATGCCATTACTGCTAGGTTGTGAGGTGATAGGGTGGGCGGTAGGATGAGAGTTGCTCATACCGTCCTAGATGCTGGTACCACTTGGAGGGCTCGGTACTATGCTTTCCCAATCTCAGCTATGCCCGAGAGGTTATCCGGAGGTTCCCCAGGGGCTGAGTGGTAGGATGGCATCAATCTGTCAAGCAAGCAACCGGAATTTGCCTAGACAATGCATGGTCGAGGATGGCTATCTTGTGGGTATGTGAAACCTCTGCAGAGTGTTATGGTTGATCGGTCGATACATATGCCGACTTGTCAGTTATGGACCTTTCCTGGGACCTGCTTCACTAGATAGGAGATGAGTCCTTCCTTTCTCCCCCGTGTTGTGAGATAGAGCCGGTCGAGGACCGTTGAGGCAGGCCGAGTGGGAGTTGGCCTGTCGACACGAGTGAGATGAGATGTGGTGGATGAGGTAGATGGGTGGTATGGGATGGGTGGATGGATGGATGGTGTGTGTGTGGATATGGTGTTAAACTTAAACTATATACATACTTATAATATATTATACTTGACAGATATTGCATAGGAAACCATAGCCAAATATAGGTTCTCTTGACATAACCTTATTGCATCCAGTTCCACAAAGCATAGCAAAGCATAGGGTGGAAATGTGGCCGATACATATCGTACTGATACTTTGGCACACAGGTTCTGAGGAGGCTTACAACTCCGAAGGATTCGATGGTTAGGGGTTTCGTCGCTACGCTCAAGTCGTTGGATAGAAGTTGCTTCCGCACCCTCTAGCTGTTCCAGTTGATACTACTCTGTGATTCGCGCCTGTTGGCGTTGTAATAAGTTACTATAAACCCTTCTATTTGCACTCTATTATCGATGTATGGATTTGATTATCAATTGGAATATGGGTAATATGATTTAAAAGGTCGTATTATACTTGGACTGTGTGGATTTTGCCTTCGTGGAAAATCGGGTCGTTTCACAACTACCTTGGGTAAGCTTTGATGTGGCTTAGCGATTAAAAATATTCAGATTAGTGATTTAACGGAAGCGGAAAGTAACTATATGTGAAGCACACTAGCAATCATATTGAAGCATATAATGCGTCATTTAAACTTTTTATTTACTGAATGCTTATAAAAAATGACATGTACCAGTAGTAATTGATTATTACTGGGATTTGGACAACAAACAATGGAAAGGCATGAATGTACCTCTGAGGAAGACTCCTTAAGCTACAGATGTCCATGTCATACAAAAAGAAGCATTCTCTTTGGCACTTCATTTGGTCGTGTCTGGGCAAGGTTTGTGAACCAAGACAACAGAATCACTTCTCTATAGTTAAGTATTGGTTGAAAATGTTGGCTAATATTTAAAGGTATAGGCCCATGTAATTTCAAATTATATTTATTACATAATGTACGCCTTATGCGTAGAGCCAAAGGCCACAGAAGAATTTTGAGGCTTTTACCTGTGTGCCATTAAAAAAATAGTCGCTACCTACGTGCCACTGAAAAGTTGGATCACACCCAGGTGTCATTGCGTTTATCTATTTTGTCCCACACGCCATTCCGTCCATTTCCATCACTAACGGTGTCAAACTGCTGCACCAAAAGTCTAAACTGACCTTATGTGTGAACACCGTGCAACCAAAAAAAAGAGAAAAAAAGAAAAAAAACCCATGAACAGAGAGAAGAGGGTGGAGAGAGCAGGATTCAGAAGCTAGCAGCAGTGCAGGTGAGGAAGCTAGCAGTAGCGGCACAAACGAGCAGGTTGTCCTCGGCGACGCACCACTCCCGCCCTCACCAGCCTCGCTCTCTTTCTCTGGTTCCAATGTCGGCCTCCGCCACCACAGCCGCCCGGCTCCACCAGCAGCACCACGCTGCTGTCGAAGCGGAACAGTGGGAGGCGGGGCTGATGCACTCGACGCGACTCGACATGGAATCCGTGGCGACACTTGGGCAGCAACCGGGGCGCCTCCGTGGGCTCGAACCGGCCGAGGCAGGCAGCACACTCAAGCCCTTCCTTTTGCCAGCGCAGACCGAAGCGAAAAACCGGAGGGACTCGACAACGGCGCGGTCGGCGCCAGAGTTCCTCCGGTCCCCGCCCCGCGCGGAGGACCCGAACCCGCCACCACCGCCCCGGGCGCTCCCGTACGGCCCTTAACGACTCGCTGGCGCTGCGCTTCGCCAGCGTCCGACAGCTGGGCCCCTGGGCGCCGGAGGCGCTGGCCACCGCGTCGGCGGCCGCGCCTGGCAAAGGGCGCTTCCGCCCACATCCGGCGGCGCGTCCACGGCGGAGGCGCGCTTCGCCCGCGAAGGGGCAAGTGCCGAGGAGCGCCGCCACCTGCAGCGACCTCATCCATCGAAGCATCCAACCTCCTGTGCCATGCTTGCCTGGGCGGATGTCCCCGACGCCGGGCCCTTTACGCCACGGGCGAGAGAAGAGGGTGGAGAGAGCTGCGCGCAGAGCTGCGTGGGCCATCTCGACGCCCGGCAGCTGGCGCCCTCCGCGAGCACCAAGACACGCCGGGCGGCGGGCGCCCGGGCAGCCCCATGGACCAGTGGAAGAGGGAGGAGGACACCGGCAGCCGGGCGCGCCCAGCGCCACGCCGCGAACACGCGGGCCGGTGGCTAGCGGCGCTGGCGCCGCCACGAGCGCCCCATCCCACGCCACGGACGAGCGGCCGCTCTCCACCTCCTGTGGCGACGGCAGCGGCTCCAACTCCAAGACCTCCCTCCCTCGGCACTCGCCTCCGCATCCCTGGTCAGGGCCGGGCCGTGGCGGGGGTGGAGATGCAGGCGCGTAGCCAGACGCTGGTGCGGCCCCGACAGGCGCGCGGTCACCTGTGCGGCAGCCACCGGGTGAGCACCGCCCCGGGCGAGCGAGTGCGGCGTGGCAGCCATGCTTTGGGGCGCGCCCCAGCCAGCGAGGGCGCTCTCTCCCGGCGGCGGCCTCTCCTCCTGGGCGGCGCGCGCACCAGCGGCGCTCCCTGCGCGTGCTTGGGAGGGAGATGGAGAGAGGACGCGTGTGTCAGAGAGAGAAAGAGAGTGCGAGAGTAGGGATGAGAGAAGGGTATTTTGGACATTTTCTTTGGCCGGTCCCACACGCCAGGGCTCGCAAACGGCGAACGAGCGACGGGAGGTGGACGGAATGGCGTGTGGGACAAAAAAGATAAACGCAATGGCACCTACGTGTGATCTAACTTTTCAGTGGCACATAGGTTGCGACCATCTTTTTTAATGGCACATAGGTAAAAGCCTCAAGAATTTTATGATCGACTTATTGGCATATAACAGGAAGTCACGACCAAGTATGATTCTTATATCCATGTTTGCCTCCAAAAAAAAAGAAGTATGCTTCGTATATCCAATTTTAGCTGCATCACAGGCAAAAAGCTATGAAACATATAGTTGTGGAGAACTTGTCTAGCATGTACGGTAGTAGCTACTAAAATTTATTTTTATTTCTTCATACGTGGCTCAAAACGGTTTGTTGTTAAGCTGAGTTAAAAAAAAATTTTGTCTGTTGATTTATCCCACTATTTTTTTTTCATGCTTTTGGGTTGAAAATTTTGAACCTCTCAACCCACTATTTTTTAAACTCTTGTTGCCTTCAAAGTTTTGAAGCCCCGTGGCAATGCACGGACATCTGCTAGTCTAGTAAAAGAAGGGAACGGAAAGGAAAGGTGCTTAGCACCAATAGACTAAAGACCTCTGTTCATGCTTCTATTGGCAGCATTAAGAGGTAAGCTGAGGATGTCAGCACCACTACAAGGTTTAAGCCTCTAAACATCCCTGAGTCATCACCAGCATTGCCATAAGGGTCACAAATTGCTGCATCATCAATTAAATGAACTTTTATTTTTTCTAAAAAAAATACTAGCTGACGTAACTTGACACTTGAGTTTCTTAGTTTAAAGGACAATTGTGGATGGAACTATCGTAATTCTGCAGCCATAAATGTGGAATTGTGAGCTTTGTTGATTATTAAGTTATAATTTGGCCGTAAGGAAAAATAAAAATTTAAAAAGGAGCTCAGATGCGCGACTTGATCGTTGTGATGGACGCAATAACCAGTGACAATGAGTACAGAACCTGTCATCACTTTGGTTTGGGGTGAGAGTCTCCAACTCCCGATCACTTGCCATTCAGCTACGAGACCTACGCGCAAGCGAACTGCATCACCACCCCATTGTTATTCAAGCAGCCGCGCAAGATGATGCTATCTGTAGCATCCACAAACAAACGTTCATACATGTCATATCTTTCTTTCTATTCTACAAACCTAGTTTGTCAGCTACGGCTAGCACGGAAATGACTTAGGATGGCGACATGGTTCGCTAGCGGCCTAGTGCAACGGAGAAAGCCCGTAACACTGAATTGCCTACATCTGTATTTCGAATCACTGATGAATCCCAGTCCCATGCATATTCTCATGTATGGTACGGTGGTACATGTTGTATGTGTCGCGGCATAGTGGAGCACTAGGTTGTTTGGCCATTGCTAAGTTGATGCATCTACCAGCCTGTAGTGCTGCACATAACTTGCCAGTGTTACGTTATATATCACACGCTAGTTGGGTGACTCATGATCATGAGCTGAGTAGTACCTGACCTGCTGCTGCATAGTTTGTTGCTTCTTAAATAATGCAGAAACCATTGAGGTGTATTTGGAATTTATTACTGTGAGAGTTATTAGCAAATCAGTCGACAATAGTACTCCAGGTAAACGTCCCCACCATGAAGCGAAGCAACGACAAGGCAAAGATTTGTGTAATTTTGACCTACTCCCTCCGTTCCAAAATAAGTGTCAGTTTATGGTTTTTGTGTCACAAGTTTTACTCGATTTATAAAAAATATACAATATTTATATCTCTAAATAAATTTATTAAAAAATTAGATTTAAAGATCTTTTCTGATGATATTAATCGATGACATTTCTTATTTATAAAATTTACCGGTAATTGTTTCTCGGGAAGTGAAAGCAACAGATATTTTGAGACGGAGGGAGTATGTTGTAATTTTGGTTTTGAGCTGGCAGGGTGAACCAGAATTTGACTTCAGACAAAGGCAAAGGAACGCCGCTGGGAGTTGAAAATGCCCATCACTAGTAACAACAGTGATGGGCTTTAGCATCGTCCATCACTGTTCACTGGATGAAATTGTCCAAACAACATTTATCTGCTCTACTTCCATCAAGGAGGTTGGCTTCTACAGGTACGGTATAAGTATTCTCATGTCATCATCACCGATGTGTTGTTGCAACCCATCCCAAGCAGGTTGGCTTGACAATGGAACACACACCATTATGCTCCTCTCCGCATGCCATCAAGGACCTCTTCCTCCCTGATGCCACCACACCATGATAGCTCGTTCCTCTAGACACCAATAGACTGTTGGATAGTCTGGCTAAAGCCTTAGATGAATAGGACGTTAAGTTGTCAGTGATTTAAAGTTGTATAAATTTTGGCATTTACAGGAAGTTACTTCTAGATGTATGGAGTATGACACCCACTCGTTCATACAGATACAACAAATGTCGTTCATACAGATACAACAAATGGAGAGGGCAACGGATCTAGCGGTGGGGGGGGGGGGGCTCGAGCCCCCCTACCGCCACCGGAGCAGTGGAGCCGCAGGCTCCGCGGCAGCAGGCGGCAGCCCGGCGGAGGGGGCAGCAGGCGCCAGCCCCGGCAGCAGGCGGCGGCAGCCCCCTGCCTCTGCGTGCTGGATCCGTCCCTGGGAGAGGGTGTTGGTGTCTAGTGTCTTTGTCTACCTTTTTACATTTTGAAGCTTTCTTTCTTAACAGACGTGTTCTTGCATGCCGCAGTGATACCTTCAAACACTAGTTAGTTGCAAGATGCCACAACTCTCTGGTTGCTGTATCCACTCGCTACTCTCCTGCTGGTGCATCCTATGCCTGTTTCCCGAAACTAGAACAAAAAAAATATCACTGGACAAATATAATAGTTGATTTGTCTTATGGATGAATGATGGCTTTGATTTGTTCAGTGATATTCTGTGACCTAAGTCTTCATTATGCTCGCCTTCACGAATGCTATATGCCTCCATATTTCTAGAGAATGTGATATATGCATAAATGCATTATGTTGATGAGTTATTAGTGCAATCATATGGTGTTTGGTGAATCTGAACAACATATGTACACGTGCAGTTGACCAAATTGTAGGGTAGCTGGAGTTTCCAGCTGCCTACAAAGATGTTTTTCTAGGACGAGCCACCACTACAATTCATTTTCCTGCCAATTTTAAATTCAAAATATGAATCAAAATGTCACCAAAAGATACCCCCACCCCACACACACACACGTGTTCTGTAGAATTGGACAGGAGGTCGCTGATCCAGTCACATCAGGTCAGTGGAAAGCTTCGGATATCCATAATTTTCAGTAAGCTGTCCCTTGAGACTGAGTCTAAGGCTTTAGGCTGTCCGCACCGCGTCCGGGGAGGACGTCCGGGGGACGCGCTTTCGGACGCCAGCTCGGACGGGAGCGTGCAGCGGCGTCCGGGGAAGCCGTCCGGGGACGGCCCGGCCGAACGCCATTCGGGCGTCTTCCCGGACGTCCGGGGACGCGCTGGCGTGGCGCTGTGGGGCCCGCCACCCACCACCGCGACAGAGAGAGAGAGAGAGAGAGGAGGGAGGAGGCCGTGCGGCGCCGTCGCCGTCGCCGTCGCCGTGGTTGGGAAGGAGAGAGGAGGAGAGGAGGAGGCCGTGCAGCCGCCGCCGCTAGCCGTGGAGCTTCGTGTTCGCGCCGTCCCCGCGGCGCTCCTATGGCCGCCGCCAAGGCGTCAGCGCCCGCGGCAGATGCCGGGCGCGGGCCCCCTGAGGCCCTTCGCCCGGCCGGAGACGCCCCGCCCGCTCGAAACCGCCCCTGCGCGCAGCGGCTGTCGACCCGCCACCGCAGCGGCTGCCAAGCGTCGGCGTGGGCGTAGGCGGCGGCAGGTGCCGCCGGGCTCGCTGGGCCCCGAGGCCGGCCGAGCTTGGATTTAACGCCGCCACGGCGTGAGCGGCGCCGAGCCCTGGCGCAGCGTGCGGCGCGCTCACGCCGAGGAGAGAAGGAGTCACTTCGCGGCGAGCCGGAGACGAGCTGGCGGCGGAGCCCTGGAGCTCGCCGCCGGTGCGCTCGCGCCCTCGCCGCCACGCCGAGGGATGCGCGCTCGGCGGCCGTCCTCCGCCATCGGGATTGGCAGCGGCGCTCGAGCACCACTTGCCTTGAGAAGGGCCCGCCGCCAGCCCGGCGCAAGACCTTGCCCGCTGCCCCCATCGCCGGCCTGGAGGGGCGGGAAAGGGGGGCCGCCGTGGCGCAGCCGGGCCTGCGCCGCCGGCCGGAGCCCCGCCGCCGGGGCGCGGGAGCCCCGCTGCGCTGCGCTGGCGCGGGCGCTGGCGAAGCGCCGCCGGGCCGCCGCCCGCCGAGCCCCCGCCGCCCGTGGCCGCGGGAGCCCCGCCCGCGTGGGCGGCGCCGCCGAGCCGCGCCGCCGGCCAAGTGAAGCCCCGCCAAGCGGGCGCGGCCTGGGAGCGGCGCCCGCCGGCTGCGCCTACCCGGCCGCGCGTCGGTGAAGGAGGGCGTCGGTGGAGCCCCGCCGCCGACCGAAGAGAGAAGAGAGAGGTGGGGAGAGAGAACGAGAGAGAGAATGGGAGGAAGAGAGAGAACGGGTTTTTTAAGAAAAAAGGACATGTGGGACCCACGGATAGAGGATGAGATGGAGTATGGATGGGTGCGGGAGAAAGTGGTATGGAGTGCTGATCAGGACGGAATATTCCTTTTAGAGTATGAATTTAGAGGACGATGAGTGCGGATAGCCTTAGCAAAGTCTGATTTCAGCACCAGAGTGGTAGTTTTCTAGCATGGTAGCATTGCACAACTTTAGTAGCATACAAGAAATTTCTGAAATCGACTAGCATTTTAGGAAGTCGGTCTGGACAAAAAAAAAGAAAAATAATCTTCTGAATTTTTTACCGGAGGCATGTCATAAGGACGAACCAGATCGTAGCACTAGTACAGAAAAGATTTGTATAGGCGGTTCCAAACGCCCTTTCACTGGCGTTTTGGGCCGCCGCCGTATAAGAGGCCGGTGAAAATGTTGCATTTTTTTCACTGGCGGTTGCTTGAAAACCGCCTGTGGAAATCCATTTTCATAGGCGGTTCACATAAGGAACCGCCAAGTGAAAATGACATTTCCACCGGGCGGTTGACATAAGGAACCGTCAGTGGAAATGGCATTTCCACTAGCGGTTTCATTAGGTGAACCGTCAGTGGTAATGTTTCCCCGCCAAAATCCATTAGAATTTTCATTTTTTGAATTGGCGCCCTCTCTCCCCCCCTCTCTCCCTCCTCTTTCCCCCCTCCCTCCCCCTCCTCTCCCCCTCATCTTCCTCCCTTCTCCCCGCCTCTCTTTCTCTCTTACTATAATCAATACAAAGGCTATTTAATTATGAAAAATACATTAACAAAAAGTAATTATACCATACAATACTTATATACATATATACATCATTAACAATTTAATTTCATCAAACATTGTTTACATCAAAATTGTTTTTTCTCGCCACCATGTGATAATAAAATTTACATTGGAGAGGAATCTAATAATCATTTCGACTTAATTTCAGAGCGCTAATGTCCCTTAGCGCTCTGAACTCGGCCTCGCTAAAGGGGCTTTTGGGTGGCGATATTTTCCCTCTGTAGGAATAATTTCTCGCAAGAGAAATGAGCAAAGATCCTCAATTATTCCGTACAGAGTTAGGTCGTCGAAGTTTTGCGACTCCGATTCTTGATACGCCTAAAAAGAAAGTTTGTAAGCATTATATATATTTCCATGTGTCTAAGTAAATTTGCATTATTAACGATATAAATACAAACGTTACTATTAGTGGTACCTTATTAGGGTTCCTGATGTACCGTCCGGCCGTTCTCATGAATGCGTAGAATCCACAGTGCAGCGAACTGCTTGGTTGCTTGTGGCACTACATAAATTGCATACAGTTATTTACTTGTAATAACATCTTATATATGTAACATGCATGATATTGATTCATAAATTTACGTACCGGCCAGTTGTGAAAAAATCTTATTTCCTCCCCCGCCATGGACTCGTCAAACACTCCACCTCTTAGTTTATAGAATCTCCAACATCTATGATCTCAAAAAGAATCAGTTAGCAGCAATCTTAAACTCTCATCGATTAAAAGATGCATGCTATATTTTGTCGGCTTACCGTTCTAAGATGCTTAGGAATTTTGCATATCTTTGACGTGCGTAGTCGGCGGAGTAAAAGACCAGCACCCTTCCGTCCCTAGGATAAATGAAGAAGCATATCCAGTGGTCGCTGCACACGATCGAAACCGAGTTGTTATACATTTATATAAACCGATACTTAAGTTGATGTATGTATATGAACCCATACTTACCTAAAGTTATAAGGGGCAACTACGACTTCCCTGTGTTTGTACTGGAGCAATGCATTGCCTATGTAGGTGGCGTATCTAGTCTCATGATCCTTCTCCAGATCTTTTATTCGCTTTTCAGCGTCTTTCTTTGATAACCCCTTCAATTTGTCGTTGTCGTGACCAATTCGGAAGGTGTGCTCATTCTCGCATATTTTTTTCGGGCTTAGGTACCCAGTCCGTTTGAATTCATTCTTGTTTGGTCCGGGACCATACACGAACTCATCTTGATCATATTGCATTCTGCAAGGCACAAGATAGAAGTCAATCTTAGTAGAAGTCAATAATAATAAACGAAAGTTCATGTTAGTACGAGAGGTACACTTACAATGCAAATAGCGTGATGAGCTGAACGTCGAGCCGCTTAAGGTTCATCATCAACCATATGTCCTCAAAAGTAACGAAAGCCGTATCTCGTTCACTTATGAAAGTAGCTGGTGGTATGTTTACTTGGATTGCGTCGATCCCGACTTGAGCCGCCCGCATGTACCAGTCATGAAGTCTTTTTATACCAGGCGGGAGCTTTTGGAGTCGTTCCCAACTCAATAGAGGCCTGCCGGGTACATATGTATCAGGGACATTTTGATAGTCATCCCATGTTGGCCTGACTATCTTTAGTGCTCGGATCTTTGCTGCTTCTACTTTCTTCTCTTGCTCAGCTAAGTCCACGGTAGTTGACTTGCGAGAAAGCGCAATCCCTTCCAAAAATTTGGCAGTGCCAGCTGTTTTTTTCTTCGGCTCGTATGGGGAAACCAATTTGGGAATAGAAAATTTCCTCTTCTTGGTGGGTTTTTCTTGGGTCTTCTTTGGTGGTGGCGGTGGTGTCCAAGGTGATGCTTCCATGTCTTGAGGTGGTGGGGACGAAGCAGGCTCAAGGACTGGTGTACTTGTTTGTGGCGGAGATCCTGCTGATTTTGATGTTGACGGTGGGGTTCTTGAAGGATCGGCAGTAGGGGATGATGGTGGGTTTGGATCCTGTTGACGGTCGAGATCAGGTGCTGACTCCTGAGTTTCTAGCAGGGCTTCTGTGGAAGGTGGTGGCTGGGTCAACTGGACATCTCTTCGAGGCCACAGGATGAAATTATTAATGGCCTGTCTGACTGTCTCAATACCCTCGGGACCAGAAATTTCTAGCACGTCATCCTTGTAGCCTGGGACGACCGTCACCACTTCTACCCTGCAGTACTCTTCTGGTATAGGATCACCGTGGTAGTCACGTCCGGGGATCGCAAACCCTGTGGCTACCTCCCTTGTACGTTGATGCTTCATACCATATCGTATGAGCATTTTGCAAGGTGTTGGCCCATTGATGTCATTCACAGGGTAGCGGTGTGTGTTTCCCGTAGACCCCACACTACTTGGAAAGCGAAGAGATTGAGCGGGCAAGCCATGAATCATCTCCTAAGCTCCAGGCAAGGGTTGTCCTGGAACGAGCTGCATCTGTGGGCCTTGTGTGCTCATCTGCTGAACAGACACTGCACTAGCTAACTTCTACACCAACTGTGGATCAGGATTTGTTAGAAAATCTGACATCATGTTTCTGAATTGTTCCTTAGCCTTTTCCTCAAAAAACACTGTATGTCTTCCTTATATTGATCTCGTTTCTTATACATGCCCACCCACTCCTCACCAAATCCTTCTTTCCATCCCATCTTCGAGGAGATGCCTCGTACACGCCCAGGATGCTCAGGGTTGCCTAGTCCAATACTCAGGATGTCTCTCTCTCTTTGTGGCTTCAGTTTCCCTTGTTTGACCTCCACTGCTAGCTCCAACATCTTATCAGCTGGGGCTGTGATGTCTAAGGGACAGTTTACACCGGTAGCAGTTTGTTTTGTTCCTCAACCTCTAAGCCAATTTGCCGTCCTCTCACCAACTTCCTCTGATAGCACAGAAACGCCTTGTTTCTTTAGCTCCTCCTCCTCTGCCCGCCATTTTGGAATTTGTTTCTTGTAACCACCGGTGCCAAGGTGATGGTGGTATTTGTTCTTCCTTGCTAGTCTTTGAAGCGACTTCACTCTTGGCTTTGGCGGTGGGTCGTTCTTCTGCGCCTTGAATATCTTCCACTGTGCTGGTGTGATCTTATACTTGCTCGTTGGGTCGTACCCATATTTTAGAAACTTGGTATTCATCTTAGATCTATAGTTACGGAATGATGTTGCAATCTGTTTGAAAAAATACTCCTTAGCCAGTTTGTCCGTCCCCGTAGGGTACACAAACCTTTCTATAAACTTCTTCCATAGCTCTTTCCTTGTATCTTCATCCACATCCTTCCACCTAGTGATTGTGATGTCCAATTTATCCCTGAACAGAAAACCAATTGCATTCCGTATCTTGGCAGCCACCTCATCAGACACTAGAGGCTCTCCTTTTGGGCCGATGCTAGGAACTATATATGTCTTCTCTGGCCACTTGTTTGTTCCTCGGTCACCACGTTTCCGGTCACTCTGTTTCCTTTTTCTTGATTTGGAGGTGGTTGTCTCAGTCGTTTCTGGTGCTTCGTTGTGAGGCACGTCTTCTTCTTCCGCAAGAAGGTCCCGCATTTGAGACAAAACCTCCTGGCCGAAGGAATTCAAGAGTGTAAGGATCATTATGAGTATAATACTATGAAGGGAAGTATTGGTTTTCATGTACTAAGTATACCTCATCATACGGATCATAATCTGGGTCAACACTTTTATCGCGTTGTCTATCTATGCTAGGGCATGGATCACTTCGATTGCCGTCATCATCCTCTTCTTCCAACATGTCACCATGGAAATCTTCTTCTTGTCCTTCTTCCGCTGGGGGTGTGTGAGTCTTAGTGGGTGACTCTGCACGCTGCTCTTCTTCTTCCAGAGGATTTACAGTTCTATGCATGGCAATAACTATGTTAGTTACTTTGATAGGGTTCTACATAAAAAAAAAGTGCAAGGCTTCGTAATGCCGTGAAACTCATCGTACCTCCGGGGGTGTGTGAGTCTTAGTGGGTGACTCTGCATGCTGCTCTTCTGCCTGATGGTCTTTAGATGTTGGAGACGTCATCTTCTCGATAACTTTAAATATAATAAGTCATTATAATTAACACTAAGTCATTAGCAATAAGTCATTAACACTAGGTCATTAACATGCTAAGTCATTAGCACTAGGTCATTAACATGCTAACTCATTGACACTAAGTCATTAACAATAAGCCATTAACACTAGGTCATTAGCAATAAGTCATTAACACTGGGTCATTAACATGCTAACTCATTAAAACTAAGTCATTAGCACTAAGCCACTAACACTATAACACTAAGTCACTAACACTATAACACTAAGTCACTAAGTCAATACCACTAAGTCATTAAGTCACTAACACTAAGTCAATTGTTAACACTGGATTTTGGTAAAGGCTGAGGAGATGACAGGTGGGCCAGTGCACGGCAAACTCTTGGGAGGCAGGTGTTTAGAGCATTTGGCAAACACCCGTGCGGTCGGCTAACTCTGGGCAATTCGGCAAGTATTCATGCGGTCGGCTATCCTTAGAGGCGGTGGCTCCATTCGGGAAGCAAAAGGTGGCAAGTAAAACCGATTAGAAAGAAAGAACCGTGATGGTAAAGGACTCCGAGAAGGATTAGAGCTAAAGATCATCGTACTTTTGAAGCCTTCCTTGGTATTTTGTAATCGTAGTTTTTTAGGACTCATGTTCCGTCCGGGGTATAAATATAAACCCTCGACCATTGTAAAAGATATACACAACCAAATCAATACAATCGGCCCCGTGCCAAGTTTTCGAGTCCTTTGTCGTGTCGTCGAGTTCTTCGAGAGGAGCCATCGATCCGTCGACCTCCGTAAGTGCCGACAACCTTGTTATCATGTCTAGTATCATGCGATGGATTTAGACGTTGATGCAAGTAGTCTTGTTTGTCTCGACTGGATGGTCGTGCGGCGGCAAAGCGTTGCTTGACAATCAAGAAGTCTCTGCTTATGCTTTGTTTATCTCGACTAGATGGCCGTGCGGCAGGCGCGTTGCTTGATAGCTTAGCAAAGCAAGATAGTTATCGGCTCTATTAGATTTGGCAAGATCTAGTAGATTCATTAAGTTATCACGTGTTGCATGTTTTTAATATTTTATATATTCATAACACTCTTTTGCCCAATCTAGATTGATAAGTTTCGGCTCTTTATTTTTATAGATCTATTTTCTCTCAAACGTTATTACTTTTATATCATCGTGATAGATAGACCACATGCTTACATAGCCGAATTAGATTAATCTAGGTTGTTACATGTTGTGGGTTCATGCACGTTAAAAGCGTTTAAACCTTGATAGAACTAAGTGTCGTGCGGCAGATACGAGTTTTTAATAGGTTTATTCGTCCTAGCTTGTTTGTTCCTTCTTCATGGACCCCCATTCGGCTAGTTTGCCGAGATTGGTTATGCTTCAACTCATGATCAGCTTTGACTTGTTCAAACATGTCTTCTCATGCGTACGTATTCGGCAATCAACGTTTTACACGTTCTATCTTTATACTAGTCGAATGATCTATGAGCATGTTGGTAGACAGCTTCTATAGCTGTATGTCGTCGTAAGTGGCTTCAGGGCCGTATATGTGGAACTGTCTGGTCTCATCTAGCAAGTTCCAGTTTTGTATTTAACAGTTTTATCCCTTATCAGTTTCAGGTCAAACTGATTGGCACGCTTCCGGATTTTAAACCGCCCGAGCACCCGATTGAAGCCACGCTTTTTTTTGGCTTGCTGTGTGTGAGGCACAGTGCACCACATTTTGTGTCAACATACTTTTTGGCATGCCTAGCGGGACAACTTGCAGTTCAAGATGCCTGAAATCAACAACGATCACGTTCTAGATGTGATCATGGATGAGTTGCCGGAAAACTCAAGGGAATTGGTGCAGCAAGCATGTGAGCAATTTCAACAGAAGTGCTCGATGTCCTTTTCCAAGAACAAGAGCAACAAAGTGTTCCAAAAACAATCATTGCCGAGGGTTCTTCTTCCACACCAATCTGATTACACCGAAGAGGAGGATGCTCAGAAGATGTTAGAGTTGGTCTACAGAGCTATGGGAGAAACTATGACAAATCACCATACAGCTTTTCTGAACACCTTTCGGGCAATCATGGTTAGCACTTTCGGTCCAACGGCCGATAAGTACTTTGAGGAAAATATTGGCCCAATCCGGGGACCAACACTTTTCAATGTGCCAAAGTATCAAGAAAAGCCTACTGGAGATGATGGAGCATCTGGCTCAAACACAGGTGGACCAGCTCCCAATGAAAAACAACAGCCTCCTACCTATGGCCAGCTGACATTTAGTACAACAGGAGATGTACCACCATCAACTTTCAGAGTATCTCCAGCGTCAAACAGATTGCAAAAGAATATATATGGAGATGGATATCAGGAATTTACTGATTATAATGCTATTGATGCTTTACCAAATCCAGGATACAAGAGTGCATCAGGATTGCCTTCTGGAAGGCAGGTACAGGGGACTCCAAATTCAAGTATTGATATTATCATGCACAGGATGGCTGATATGATGCAGAATCAGTTTGGCTTAAAGCCAAAAAATCAGTCCTACTCATACAAGTCTGCTTATCCAGAATGGTACAACAGAGTGGCACTTCCTCCAAGGGTGAAGCCTCCAACAGATTTGACCAAGTTTTTTCGGCCGGGGATGATACTAGCGCCATAGAGCATGTCACACCCCAAAATTTTTGATTTTGGGTTGTGCTTTAAAAAACACTAAATTAATGAATGTTTTTAATATTTATATAAAATTTATCAACATTAGTTTAAGTTTCTATATATTTTTTTAAATAAAATTATGAGTTTCAAATCTTGTAGAATTAATTTAAAGGGGCTATCTCTGATGTGGTACCTTGATTGTTGCTTGATTTTAGTGTTTTTGTATGTGGTAAGTTTTTAAAACATGATTAGATGTCGTTCGATCCTTCCCAAAGATTTTTTTTGAACTTTTCTAAAACCTTTTTTCTATTTTTCCTATACCAAAATCTAATTTCTAGATGCTCTGAAATTTCTTCTCATCGGCTTTAAATACTTTATTTGAATTCATCATCTTCCTATCTTTCTTTGTGTATTTTTATATAATTTTTGGAGTTTTATAATTAGTTTTCAGGGACTAAAACGATTTTAGTATTTTCTCGAATTATTTTTGACTTGGAAATCATTTTTGGAAATTCGAAATTATTAAAAATGCCTCGATTTTTTCAAACTGTCGAACCTCAGACATATATATATGCCGGTGTTCTCCTTCTCGCGCTCATTCGGAAGTACGGCTCGTTTTGCGAACCGTCGCTCCCTCTTGTTCAAGATCTAGCGCCGAAGTTTGAAAACCGTCCAACTCCGGCGAGCTTTTTCCGGCCATCTCGGGCATCTTCGGCCAAAACCACCACCACCATGAGGTAGATCTCGTCGTTCCCTACGCCATACTTGGTTGTGCGAATCCATGCCCGTTTGACTGTTTCCTCCTTGATTCTTTGTTTCCGGTCAATTTTCCGGCGAGGAGCTCCATGGACGCCATCCCCTTTCTTCTTCCCTGGCCGAACCAAACCCCTTGGGCGTGCCCCTGCAGCCGGCCGTTGCCTCCATCGAACCCTCGGCCTTGCACCGCGCCGCTCCAGCGTCCCGGTCCCCTGCCCTGCGGCGGGAGCAGCAGCCGCTGCTCGAGCAAGGCAGGCCGGCACCGACGCCTTGCGCGCGCGTGCGGGTCAGGCTGGCCTCGCAGCCGCGGGTCCCTCGCGGCTTGGCTCCACCGCCGTGCCACCAGCCGGCCACCCAAGACCCTGGCTGGAACTTTCCCCTCCATTCCATGAACGAGCAGCAGCAGGACCATCTCTGCCAACGTCCAGGTGAAGGAGAAGACCAAGGTAGAAGATGCTGTTAATTACGATTCTGCCACTGCACTATAATCCCCGTCGTTTCGCTGTTTTAATTCCGTTTCGCCCAGTTCTAGTTGCGTTAGATTCGCGTCGCTGTGCTCTATGCAGTAGTACTGAGGTTTGGCATACAACTTAATAATGAATTTGTTAGTTTAAAATGTTAGTTTGATTAATCATATACATACAAATGATTTTCCAATTAAAAGTAATATAGGGTTTTACCTCTGGTCTTTTATAAATCAAATAACTAACCTGAGTAATTCCAACTCAAATATTTCTTTATCATATAATACTTTGATTAGTTCTCTCACGTGTTATATACTTTATAATTAATTAATAAAGGTTTAAATGGTTTAAATAATATGGCAAAAGTTTATAAATAAAATGTGAGCACCTCTAACTCGACTTTTAAAGTTAATTATGTTTTGGTTAATCTGAATGTGTACTATTCATATGGTTTTTCTAAGTTAATATGAATCAAGCTCATAGTTGTTCTCTTTTGTAATGTAAACCTTTTTAGTAGCCATTCTTTTAATTCTAGTTTCGTTATCGGTGTTTTTCGTGACCTCAAGATTGTAGCAACGCGTCATACCTTTTTTATAAGCTCTTCAAGTTTCTATTGTGATGGGTGCTTGTTCTTAGTCATCTTTATCTGTTGCTTGTATGTTTGCCGTGGTGTTTGCTACGAGTAGAATGAGGCCCTGTGTGAGTGTTGAAGAGCAGAAGATGGTGACCAGAAGCAAAGTATCAGAAAGTTTGAGCAAGCGTATAAGACAAGTATATCATGGGATCATCCTTGACTCCTATACACCTTAATCACTTAATCATATGCTTGTGTCCACCTTGGCAACCTTAGAGATTATAACATAGCTTTGAATTCCTGTTCCTTGACTCCTATAGGATGTGATGCATGAATTAGAGATGCTAGTGCTCAATGGTTACCATGATCTCGTAACTTGACTGATGGATTATGCTTAAACTGTAAAACCTGCTTTATCATTCTGCTTATAGGGGACTAGTGCACTGTGGGTGTGGTGCTAGCTTCCTCTCCATCAGGACTTATCTGTGATCGACAATCCGGGACTTACAGTACAACCATGAGGGCTATATGGCTCCGGCTTTAGTCAAGTATGAGGACCTTTTCTAGCTTGTTAGAGGTTACCGAAAGGCGCAAGAGGGGTGTGTTCCGGGTCAGGTATAGTGCGGCCTCTGTCCTTATGTGTGTTCTGCTGCGTGTGTGAACCATTTGGAAGGGGGGCTCTACACTTGCAGGCCATAGAAACCTAGCGGCCCTAACTTGTTAGACGAACCTTTGAAAGACTTCATAGTGAACCCTGCCGACCTTCCTCGGAAGTGGGTCAAGAGGCTAGCTACCTCGGGCGAAGGGGTAAATCACGACTCATGGTGAAAGTGTACAACCTCTGCAGAGTGTGTTAAAAACTGATATATCAGCCGTGCTCTCGATCACGAGCGGCCTTGGACCCTCATGGAATAGATGATGATGATGATGATGATGATGATGATGATAAATGATGATGTTTACTGTTAATGACATGTTTATGCTAATCATTAATCATGCTTACCGATCATGTGTAATAAAGGGAAAATGATGAATCTTGATGCTACACCCTTTGCTTAAAAGTGATAATCCTAAAAGCTAAGCTGCAGTATAATCGTGTCGACCTTTTGAGCCTCATTAACCCTGTGCTATACTTGCTAAGTACGTGGAGTACTTATGCTTGCTTTACTTTTAATTTTGGAAAATCCCGGATGGGTACCAGAAGGTGGAGCTAGTGAGTTCTTTTGAGAAGTGCTAGGCGTATGATACCCCAGTCAACCGTCCCTGTGAAGATGGAGCCTAAAGAGATCAGTATCCGTTCCGCGTAACTTTGATGTAAGTGCTAAATGTACGTATGTTTACACTATGTAACATTGATTTTGATACTATTCTTTTCTGTTGTTGTATGTGTGGACTTCCTGGGCACACATATGGCAAGCCTGGTTTTGGTCCTTGAAAACCGGGTGTGACAGAGCATATCAGTTGGTACTTGATGCAGCTTGGAGAAGCTTCTATAGATGAAGCTTGGAGGATTCGGTATTTTCTGTCTCTTATAGGGCCAGCTTTCACATGGTTTACATCTTTGCCAGCTCATTCCATTGGTACATTGGCAGAGTTAGAGCAGAAGTTTCATGCATATTTCTTCACGGGTACTAATAAGGAGAAGCTGGTTGATCTTATGAGTCTGAGACAGAAAGCTAATGAGACACCACAGGAGTATCTTCGTAGATTCAGAGAAACCAAGAACCTTTGTTATTCTCTGAATTTACCAGATGATCAGTTGCCAGGGATGGCAATAGCAGGCATGCAGCCGAATGTCAGGGAGAAACTATTCGGCATGGAGTTTGATGACCTTGGTCAACTTTCACAGCGGCTGACACTATGAGTAATAAACTTCAAGGGTTCAGGAGAGACAACCATTTCCAAAAGGGCAATGTTGCTAATGAGATGTATCAAAGCTTTCTGGAAGAAGCGGCTGAGTATGATGATGAAGATGAGATAGCTGCAGCTGAGCTAATTTGGGCAAAAGAGCCTACTCAAGTTAGTCAACGCTGGTTGAGGCAACAAAAGGGGACTTATAATTTTGATGTTACTAAGGCAGACAAACTCTTTGAGTTGCTGGTGAGAGAAGGACGTATCAAACTGCCAGACGGACATCCCATGCTGCGCCCTGAAGGAGTGAAAGACAAAAGGTATTATGGCTACCATAACACTAATTCTCACTCTATCAATGATTGCCGATTGTTCAGAGTGCGGATTCAAAAAGCTTTCCAAGAGGGACATCTGAAGTTTGATGGCAAGATGAAGGTTGATGGTCAACCTTTTCCTCAGAATATGATTTCTTTCTCCGTGAATATGGTTTCTGCAAATGATCCTAAAGGTAAAGGCAAAGTGAAGGTGTTAACCTCTGACAGAGCAAGGAAGAGTGGTACTGTCAACCCTGATCAGCAAATCACAAGTGAAGAGCTGAAGCAAAAGGTCCGGTTCAAGAATAGCCGAACTGAAAGAGGTGAAACTTCTAAGCCTAGGATCACATCACGTATTTTACTGAACAAATGGCAAGTCATTAACACTAGGTCATTAACATGCTAAGTCATTAGCACTAGGTCATTAACATGCTAACTCATTAACACTAAGTCATTAACAATAAGCCATTAACACTAGGTCATTAGCAATAAGTCATTAACACTGGGTCATTAACATGCTAACTCATTAAAACTAAGTCATTAGCACTAAGTCACTAACACTATAACACTAAGTCACTAACACTATAACACTAAGTCACTAAGTCAATACCACTAAGTCATTAAGTCACAAACACTAAGTCAATAACACAAAGTCATTAGGAAATAACACTTAGGAAATAACACTAAGTCATTAACACTAAGTCACTAACACTATAACACTAAGTCACTAAGTCAATACCACTAAGTCATTAAGTCACTAACACTAAGTCAATAACACTATGGCATTAGGTAATAACACTTAAGAAATAACACTAAGTCATTATGAAATAACACTAAGTCATTAGGAAATAACTCTAAGTCATTATGTACCTGTGATTCGCTGGCACGATGAGAAGACGGTGGCGGGGAACGATGAGAAGACGGTGGCACGATGATTCGCTGGCGGGTATCGTGAAGGTGACTGTCAATTAGTAGAGTGAGGATATAATTTAAAAGCTACCCTGAGCGAGGATATAATTGATACAATATAAATTGAAAATGCTAACAATTATTAAATAAAAAACAAAAAAGCCACTGTTGGGCCTTTTGGGCCCAACAGAAGGGCCCAACAGTGGCCCAACTAGCTAGGCAGAGGCGTCGGGTGGGGCGCGGGCGCTGCCCTAGGCACAGACGGGCGCGCGATCGCTGCCCTAGGCACAAGATAAACCCTAATTACATGAGCGAGGATATAATTTACAAGCTACCATGAGCGAGGATATAATTTACATAAGATCTTTGAAAATGCTAAGACATTAATTTGAAAATTGCTAATAACATTTCATAACCAACATTACATAAAATAATCTTTGCTAGTAAATAATAAAAGTAAATAATATTAAACATATGCACATCTCAAAAAAATATTAATACACATTTGCTGTTTAAACATTTACAAAAGACTAATATTTGGATTAATATTCCATAATGTATAGCAATTTATTTTTTATATAAACATTTGCTACATATTTTATAATATTAATATCTCAAAATAATATTACACAAAAGAATATTACACATTATTTGTTTATGTACACATTTGCTTTTTAATATTTCATAATGTATAGCAATTTATTTTTGATTATTATTAATATTTGTTATTAACATTTGGACATTTTTATGTACAAAAAATAAAAAAGGCCACTGTTGGGACTTTGGGCCCAACAGTGGGCCCCTTTGGCTGCTAGGGCACGCCGCCGCCATCCCTGGGCGCGCTGCTCGCCGCCACTCCGCAAAGATGCGGCTGCGCCGCCGCCGCCCCGGAGGCCGCCGCCGTCGCCGTCGTAGAGGCCGCCACCGCCATCAGAGGGCGACACAGGCCGCCAAGTACATCTCATCTCTCACCTTGCTCGACGGCGATCGAAGGAGATGGCGGCGGACGACGCGCGGAGGGGTGGGGGCGGTTTTCGGTGGTGGCGCTCGGAGTAGACGGCGCGAGGAGGGTGGGGCGGAGGTCGGTGGTGGTGCTCGGTGGCGGATCTCGGATGGAGCCTAGATTTCGGCGGGCGGAGCTCGCGGTGGCGGGCTGGACTCGGTGGCGGGTGGAGCTCGGCGTGGGCGGAGCGCCTCGATTCCGGCAGCGCACGGGTGAAAGAGGGTGCGGAGTTCGCCGGCGCAGTGGAGAAGAGGGAGGGTGTTGGAGTTCGCCGGCGGCGCTCTGGAATCGGGCAGCCTGACGGCGTCCGAGAAGAGAAATCGCGCCCACCAGACTTGAAATTTTCAGTCTGGTGGGCGTGGCTATATATAGGGGAGGCGTTTGCACAGGCGGACGTCCTAAAGAACCGCCAGTGAAAATCATTTCCACTGGCGGTTGGTTAAGACCACCGCCAGTGGAAATCATTTCCACAGGCGGTTCTCATAAGAAACCGCCTGTGCAAATGTATTTTCACAGGCGGTTGGTTACGACCACCGCCAGTGTAAATTGTTTCCAGATAGCCATTTAGGTTATTTTATTTAGGATAGCTATTTAGGTTATTTATTTTTTGTTATTTCTTTTAGGTTAATTGTTGTATACTATATATATGTATTAATTAGCATATTTCTTGTACTATATTTCTTTTTAGACTATTTCCTTTTAGTTGTTTTTGTAGGTTATTTCTTGTAGTGTATTTTTTATAGGACATTTCTTTAGATTATTTGTTGTAGAATATTTTTTAGGCTATTTCTTGTAAGGTTGTTTCTTTTAGGTAATTCCTTTAAGGTTATTTTTTAATTATTTCTTTTTAGGTTAATTATTGTAGGTAATTTCTTTTTTTATACTATATATATATTTACTAATTAGCATATTTCTTGTACTATATTACTTTTAGACTATTTTCTTTTAGTTTTTTTGTGGGTTATTTCTTGTAGTGTATTTTTGTAGGACAGTTCTTTAGACTATTTCTTTTAGAATATAGAATATTTCTTTAGAATATTTCTTTTATGATATAGAATATTTCTTTTACAAGTAGAAAGAAAAGGACTTAAACAATTACAAAATGAGTAACAAGAAGAGCAATTTCTTTTTGGTTATTCTTGTAGGTTATTTCTTTTAGGTTATTTCTTGTTTTTAAAACTTAAATAATTATAAAATAAATATCAAGAAGTACAAAGCAAAGGACTTAAACAATTACAAAATGAGTAACAAGAAGAGAAATTTTTTTTGTTATTCTTGTAGGTTATTTCTTGTAGGTTATTTCTTTTAGGTTATTTTTTGTTTTTAGAACTTAAATAATTATAAAATAAATATCAAGAAGTAGAAAGCAAAGGACTTAAACAATTACAAAATGAGTAACAAGAAGAGCAATTTCTTTTGGTTATTCTTGTAGGTTATTTCTTGTAGGTTATTTCTTATTTTTAGAACTTAAATAATTATAAAATAAATATCAAGAAGTAGAAAGCAAAGGACTTAAACAATTACAAAATGAACACCAAGACAAGTAATATAGGAGTACAATGATAAATTGTTACATATGACAATAACTAATATTTAACTTAACTAGATACAAACTAGCCAGCTACTGTTCTGCCTTCTCTATGGTGGCGCACCCATGGCAATGAATTTTTGGGGATGCTACGCTCAATATTTTTTATCTTTAAAGGATGATCTTCAAAGAGAGACATGTGTCCGAAATGGTTGAAGTCATCTAGGTCAATTACACCATCAACTCCTAAACCTTATTGCTTTCCAGGAAGAACTATATGCTTGGTCTTGTCGCTACTTTTCTTCTCTTCCTTAGAAAGGATTTATACGACATAGAAGATCTGTGCAGCACGGATAGCAAGGATCCAGGGATCATCCTTGTAGCCTACTTTACTTAGATCAAGAACTCTCAGGCCATAGTTGTCCCTTTGTGACATGTTTGTCATCAATCCATTGGCATCGAAACACGAGGCGTCTTAAATGAATCATAGTCTAGTTCCCATATCTCCTCAATGAAGCCATAGTATGTAGCATTTTCATTTGAATCATCTATGGCCTCGCAATGAACACCACTATTTTGCGCCACGCTCTTTTTATCCCTAGAAGTGGTACAAAATGTGAAGCCACTAATGTCATAGGTCTGCCATGATGTGACCTGCCGAGATGGTCCAGCTGCCAACCTCTTGATAGTTTGTTGCTCAATTGTTTCTCCATTTGGAATGTTCTGCTCCATTAGCCATGAAGTGAATCGACGCTTGTGTTCCTTTGATAGCCAATCCTCTGTTTGCCCAGGGTTATGGTCGCTTAGCTCTTCTATGTGTTGTGTGATCAGAGGCTCCATTATCGAGAGCTGATGCATGATGCTATGATGCGCCTCGAGGACTATATTATAGTCTAATGGGATGAATGATTTTTGGCCTATCCTCCCACACCCATGTAGTCTGCCCTTATGTCGGGACTGAGGCAAACCTATTGCAATCTGGTCTTTTAGGAAATTATTGCAGAATGGACCTCCGGAATCAATGGCCTCTTTGGTAGTGTATCCCTCTATCATGGATGCCTCAGGACGAGCACGAGTGGATATGTACCCATTCAGTATTGACATGAAACGTTCATACATCCACATCTCATGCAAGTATATAGGACCCAATGCCTGTATTTGTGGCACCAAATACACAACAAGGTGTACCATTATATCAAAGAAAGATGGTGGAAAACACATCTCAAGTCGTGACAATTGTCTCAACCGCGAATTCTGAAGAGACTCCAACCGCTCTCGGTCAATTAACTTCTGTGATATCTCGTTAAAAAAGAAGCATAACCATGTGATTGCCATCTTTAAGAACACCGGGCTTATAGCCCTGATGGCAATAGGGAGAAAGGTTGTCAACATCACATGGCAATCATGTGAGTTGTAGTTGGTGAGTGTAAGATCCTTCATTGACACAATGCTCTTAATGTTAGAGCAAAATCCAGCTGTAACTTTCAATTTCTTCAACAAAACACACATCGCATGTTTCTCATCCGTAGTCAGGTTGTAGTTTGCTGCCGGGAGGTGGTACTTTCCATTATCTAGCAACACCGGATGAAGTTCTGGTTTTATCTTCAAATTGACCAGGTCCTGACGTGAACTCAATCCTTCCTTTGTCTTACCCTTTATGTCTAGCAAGGTACCAATTATGCTTTCAAACACATTCTTCTGAATGTGCATACCATCGACCGCGTGCCGTATGTCAAACTCTTTCCAATATGGGAAATACTTGAAGAAAATTGACATCTTCTTGAATGTAGCCCCAGGAGTTGGCTTTACATCCTTTCTTGCTTTTCCATCTTTTGTCTTCTTGCCAAATACAAACTTGATGTTCTTAACTATCTCGTACACTCTTTGACCTTTACTATTACCTGATGGAGCAGTGGACCTTGTTTCGTTGTGATTGTCAAAGTATCTATCCATCTTTCGCAAGCGGTACCTATGTCCTTTTGATAAGAAACGTCTGTGTCTCATGTATACTATCTTGTTGGAGGCACTGATGGACACGTAAAAAGTTTCATCCAAGCATACTACACAACCGACCTTACCCTTGAACTGTCCTGACAATACAAAGAGAGCTGGGTAATCATTGATCGTAACAAAAATAATTGCTCTTAGTGTGAATGACTCTTTCCGGTATTCGTCCAACATGGTGACACCTGTATCCCACAATATTCTCATTTCCTCCATTAATGGCTCCAAGAATACATCCATATCAACACTAGGTTGTGTCGGTCCCGTAAATAAGAATGGTCGACAAAAGGTATTTTCGCTTACGCAACAAGTGTGGAGGGAGGTTGTAGATAGTGAGGAGCACCGGCCATGTGCTATGCGTCTTTGCTCCTTTCGGCGAAGGGATTCATTCCGTCGGTACATAGTGCGAATCGAACATTTCTTGTCTCCTTAGCAAATTACGGGTGGTCAGCATTGAATTTTTGCCATTGCTTCCCATCGGCAGGATGTCGAAGCTTTCCATCTACTTTGTGCTTGTCGAGGAAGCATGCCAGGTCATAAGCTCTACATCCTCGGGGTTTGCAAACAAACACCGTAAGCGATCAACTACCGGAAGATACCACATCACCAAAGCAGGAACCCTTCTCTGGGCATAATAGTCTTCTTCTTCATTTTCTTTGTTGCAGAGTTTTGAACTCTGTTGGGTCTTCATTCTCTTCTTCCCTTTGGAAACAGAAGTTGCATTCTCCTCTTGTAGATAGTCTTTTTTCGTCTTGTACCGACTTGCACTACAATTTGAACAGTTGTCCAAGTCTTTGTAATCACCTCGATATAAGATACACGGTGGTTTTACGCACGCGTGGATCTTACGGACACCCATAGTAAGTTTAACCGATTAGCTTCTTTGTATAGTAAGTGTTAGCGGGCACTTTGTTCTCCTTTGGAAGCATATCTCCGAGAGTACTCAATAATGCATCGAAGGCGGCATCGGACCATCCATACCTAGCCTTCAACATCAACAACTTAAGCACTGCACCGTAATGTCGTGAACTCTTTGGTGCAACCCTTACTCTCATTGTACAAGGGCTCTGCCGCTACCTGCTCTAAGGCCTCCATCCCTTTCATGAAAAACATTGATGGATCCGTATGACGACTCAATAGTGCAGCCATCAATTTCGCGTCTTCATCCTCCACTTGAGTTACGTTGGCGTCGGTTCCTCCAACATTTGCATCATCATCATGAACATCGGGCACAACATGTTCACTCTCTTGGGGACAATGGTGTTACGTCTCATGTCCGAACCGGTATACATCGTCAACAAGCATATCCGGGCCATTGAAATCGAGATTCACGGGGTCTTCGGCTACATACGTTTGCGAGCTTTCCTCTTCAAGCTTTGTCCAAATCAAGTAATCATTCATAAATCCTCGGCAGACCATATGAGCCATGATTGGACTTGTGTCTTCAAAAACAATAAGATTTTCTGCAGATGCGCACAAGGACAATATATGTGCTTCGTCTATGTTTCGAAAGCATGATTTTTAGCAAACATCGATAAACCTACGGACCTCAAATGCACGTAGAATGGATCTACTCTGTCTAAGTTATACATCAGAATGCTCTGTCCATTGTTACCTGTTATAGAGTTTAATAGATTTAAATAATGTAATCACTGAAAAGGAGACATTAATGTTCTGTGATAATTACTAACAAACCTTAAGATGATCAGCAAACTCCTTCAATGGATTATAGATGAAAAGGACTCCTCGCTTGTATATTTCTCAAATAATACACGTCGGGCTAAATCATATATAGTTAAAACAACTAGTTAAATAAATACGCCTCTAAAAAATAACTAAAGCAAGACTAAATAATAAAACCCTAATTAAAGAATTACCGGTACTTAATTAAACAAAACATAACTAAATAATTAAAGCATCATTTTATTAGATGAAATCCTAAAAACTAAAGGAAGACTACTTACTGAAACCCTAATTAAAGCCTAACCACTACTTAAATTAACAAAACAAAACTTAATAATTAAAGAGAAAATAATTTTTAATCATCAATATGACAAATAAACTAGTAATTAAATAAGACTAAACACAAATAAATGAACTAAACATAATAAATTAAAGCATCATTTTATTATATGAAATCCTAAAAAATAAAGGAGGACTACTTAATGAAATCCAAATTAAAGCCTAACCACTGCTTAATTTAACAAAACAAAACTTAATAATTAAAGAGAAACTAATTTTCAAGCATCAATATGACCAATAAACTATTAATTAAACTAAAAATAACTAAAAATTTAAATAAGAGTAACTAATAAAACTCTAAAGGTTAAACTCTAGATAAAAAAGTGAAACCCTAGATATATAGTGACTAGAATAATTGAAAAAAAAACAAAAACCTGGCTACACTTCTCTCTCAACTTGAGGTGAAACCCTAAATCTCAAAAGTGGATAGGGTTGAGCAAGAATGGTGAAAATATAACTCTAAATGCCAAATTCTAGATACAAAAGTAAAAACCTAGTTCAAAACTGTGGCTAAAATTGATGAAAAAATGGTAAAAAGCTAGTTACTCTTCTCTCTCTCTAGAGTGAAACCCTAAATCCAAAATGTGGCTAGAATTGAGCATCAATGGTTAAAAAGAGGTAAGAGATATCAAAACTAACCTTTCTTAGCAACCTCCTTCAAAGAAATCAAGATCAAAACCTCTCCCCCTTGTTTCTTCTCAAATCTAGACCTCCAAAATCGCCTCCAATGTAAGGTGGCGGCGAGCTACAGTTCTGGTGGGGAAGAAGGAAGGGGTATATATAGCAGGGGATCAGAGGCGGTTCACTTAATGAACCGCTTTGTGCAAATATATTAGCTTGGCGGTTCTCTTAAGTAAACCGCCCGGTGTAAATAGCCTCATTTACACCGGCGGTTCACTTAAGTAACCTTTGTGTTAACTGAGAAAGGCCAACACGGGCGGTTCCTTAAGTGAACCGCCCGGTGTAAATGAGGCTATTTACACTCGGCGGTTTACTTAAGAGAACCGCCAGTGCTAATCTATTTGCACAGACGGTTCTAGTTGTGGGACCGGCCTGTTGATTTTTACTGGCGTCCTTTTTCTAAAACCGCCGGTACAAATTTTTTCATGCAGTCAAGACAAATGCTTTGTGTACTAGTGTTGACATCTTTCTATAGTTGAAGACAAGGATTTCGCTGCAAGCCCGGTCCGTGGCCCATCCCAATGCACTACTCTCCGGAATTAGGGCACGCTTAAATTCTGCCAATACGTGTGTCCGATGCTCCATGGAACCTCAAGGATCTCCCCTTGTCTTCGCAACGTTACAGCCACCACTATCAGAATCCTGCTCTTTCTTTGAGTGCCAAGTAGTTTGCGAGTGTTTTTTCGGCACTCACCCAAGAAGCTCTTTGCCTAGTGTTTTTTACACTCGGCAAAGAAGGTATTTGCCGACTTTTTTTTACACTTAGCAAAGACATATTTCAAATCACATTTTAGAGCAGTAAATTAATTCAAATGAAAAAAATTCAACTATAAAATTGTTTAACTTTTCAAGATCTACAACTTTTATTTTGATAATTACTTCATTTGACAAATTGAAAGTAAATTTATTCATAAATCTTAAATATCTATCTAATAGTTTTACGAAACTACAAAAGAGATATATAAGATTTGTGAACAATATTTCTACCACTATATCTGATGACCAATTGACCAAATGAAAGATGTAGGTCTTAAAAAATTATACAACTTTGTAGTTAAACACTTTTAAATTGAATTAAAAGTATATTCAAATTTCTTAAATTTGAAATTTGAATTTTTCAAACAATCTCAGATAGAAAAACAGTCAAAATAAGAATTGTAGATCCTGAAAAGTTATAAAACTTTAGAGTTGACAATTTTTTATTTGAAATCATTTTGTCAACCAACTGAGTGGTCTTTGCCGAGTGCAATACTCGGCAAACTCTTTACCGAGTGCAAAATGAGTTCTACTCAGGCACTTAGGAAAGAACTGATTTGCAGAAGTGCACGGTGTCCCTCAATCTATTCACTGTGCAGGACTGTTGTGAGAACCAGAGAACACTGACCGTACGCAGTCCAATGGTGTGCTAATCATGTAGCAGAATGATATCGTGCAAGTTTGGCTTTCCCCGTGCATCCCAATCTCATGCACTCGTATACTACTAGTAGTCATTAACTTAGCCGGTGTATAGCTTTGTACATGGATCTTGTGCCATTGGGTCTACTATAAACTCTGAAGTGTGGACGACAACAGAGGATCAGGCAGTGCAAGCGGTTGAGAAGGATTCGCCACTCCTGTATATATATAGATATATGACCCCTTGCTCGTTCGCCAGTCAATGAGGCATGTGCATCTCTGTAACAGATTTTACTGCAGCATGGTGCTTCTATTTACCACAAATCTGTGCAGACCAGAGAAAAATAATGATGGAGAGTTAAAAGCAATTTCCATATTCCTCCATGCTGATAACACTATTCACCACGTAGAGTACATTATCTGCATTGATGGTAGATACTGAAACCCAATGAATTAAAAACTAAGGCATCAAAGCTCGCTACTAGTTTTACTCCAACTGTATAGATACTTGAATATGTCGGAACTGATGCCAATTAACCTTTGGGCAGAGTCCACCCCCGCCCCCCCCCCCCACCCCCTCCCCCACACAAAAAAAAACTCACTATATAATAAGAAACGATGTGAAGCAGCATCTCCAAACTTCGTCATATATATACACTACTAGAGAACAGGCCTTTGGTCGATGCACAAATTTGACGTTAGTCTCGGTATTTTTTACGTTCGGGACTAAATGTTCTTTAGTCCCGGTTGGTAATACCAACCAGGACTAAAAGGTCGATCTTTAGTCCCGGTTGGTGTTACCAACCTTACCAACTGGGACTAAATGTCGACTTTTTAGTCCGGGGTTGGTGTTACCAACCGGGACTAAAGATCCTTTTAGTCCCGATTGGTATTACCAACCGGGACTAAAGGTCTCCCATCCGGGACTAAAGGTCCCCCACGGATCAATTCAAAAGAAGAGTGTACAAAACTTTGTCACATGTGGTGTACAACTGAGTTGGTAAGGACTTTATGTGCGAGACGAGAAGTACTGGGTTCGAATCACACACACCACAACATTTATTTTTTCGCAGCCTTTAGTCCCGGTTTGTATACCCGGGACTAAAGGCCGGGACCTTTAGTCCCGAATTCTTAGTCCCGGTTGGGAAAACCGGGACTAAAGGCCTTTCCCAACCAGGACTAAAGGGCTGTTGTGTACTAGTGATACCTTGAAGGCTTCAACTTACGAATTTCAATAATGATTTTTCTTGTGTCTGTTGCGGCAAAAAATTTCCTCAAGCAAGCAATCGAGAGAATAACCTCACAACGAGACAGTTAGTTTAACATGAACTAGATGTCACACTACTACTAATTGAGGGTCCAAAAAAGAATTGTTGTTAGTCCTAGTGAAACACACTAAGAGAAGATCGAAGTAAATTCTTCATTACCGCAAGGAATGAAAATATTATTCAACCATCAGTTTGGTACATTCGATGTTAGTACTTTCACAAAAATTAACTTCAAATACACTACTACAGCAACTTTTATGGAGGCAGGCAAAACTGATTTTCCAAGGCAGTTTTCCTGTCCGCCTCACAACGAAGGTCACCTTAAATCCATGATTTCTTGAGGCGGACTAGAAGCCCGCCACCGTTAATAAAAATAAAAATAAATAAAAAAGGACGAGCACGGCCAAAGCCCATCTAGGGCCCAGAGTCGAGCCCATCCACCACTTCTGCGTCGTCGCCGGGGTGCGCTGCCGCCACCGCGCACATGCACGAAGAGGTGGAGGAAGGAGTGTCGCCGCCGCTGGATAGCAGCCGGGGGCGCTCGATCCGCCACCACCGGATGCTCACTGCTGTTGCTGGAGACCTCTACCGCTCTGCCGCCCGGAGTCACCGGATCCATGCCCATCATCATGCCTACGACAAGAGAGTGAGAGAGGTCCCGAGAGAAGAAAGAGAGGGTCTGAAATCCATGCACACCTCATCCACGACGGATCCGGACGCCGCGGGCCTCCAACCGGCTAGATCTGGCAGGATCGACGGGCTGGTCACCCTCCTCACCGGAAGCGGGGGCGCGCCGGGGGAGGGGAGCGGTGGGGGGTGCGCCGCCACGAGGGGAGAGGAGGGGGCGCACGATTAGAGGTGAGCGGAGGGAGCGTGCCGCCTCATCCACCACGGATCCAGGCGCCGTGGCCTCCAACTGGCCGGATCCGACTACCACGGTCGGCATCCTCACCGGAGCGGTGGGGTTGCGCCGCCGCGTCTAGAGGGGAGAGCGCGCCAGGTGTAAAGAGCTGGGCATGCCGCCGCTCAGAAGAGGAGGGGGCGACGGAAGAGAGTGGAAGAGGGGAGAAGTGAGGGAGAAACCCTAAGAGCTGATTTATATACATCAACACGATATCGATGGGCTTACCGCTGGGCCATCATTTATTGAGGCGGGCTTTAAACTATAACTGCCTCAGAAAATAGATTTATGAAGACGATTGTGGTAAGATGACCACTATAACTGCCTCAGAAATTTTGGCCCATCTATAGGATAGTTATTGAGAAAAACAAAACTGTGGCTGAGATTTGGGATGGCACCAATTTGAAGTGCGAGAAATATGTCACAAGGGCTTTATCAGTCTTGGTTAGAAATTGTAGAGTTGGTAGCCACTATTCACTTTACCTACGAGGAGGATGAAATGATTTGGCAATTGTCATCTTCTGGCACCTACTCCTCTCAAGCCCTTTATAAAATCATCAACTTTAGAGGTATTAAACCTATACATGTGTCTGCTATGTGGCACTTGAAAATATCCCCCGCAATCCACTTCTTCTTTTTTTTTTTTTGAAAGAAATAGAGCTTTAACTAGAGATAATTTAGCCAAAAGGAGGAAAGTGCATGATGATAGCTGTTTGTTTGTTACTGAAAAAGAATCTGCGCATCATGTCTTTTTTTTTTTTTTGACCATGTCTTCTTTGAGTGTGTGTCTTCTTTGAGTGTGTGGTAGCCAGACAGCGCTGGGCTGTTATTTCTGACACCATGGGTGTGGGCTTGGGAGATGATATGATGAACGTAGGGAAATTTTGGTTGAGTAACAAAAACCATTGTGTTCTGAATATGGTTACCTCAGCTGTCATTTGGTCAATTTGGAAACTGAGAAATGATCTTTGCTTTCAGAATGCTGGTTGGAGAAGCATGGATATGCTGCTCTGCAGGATTGCTAGCTGGATTGTTATAGAAATGGATAGTGCTTTGCCCGAGAAACAATCTGGGTATGCTGGAGGAGACCATCACCAGATCAAAGCTGCGGCAAAAAGACTCTTGTGGCTGCCAGCACCTCACCAGAACACCACCTGAAGCTCTTCAGAGGTGGGGAGTATGGAGGAAACTGGAAGCCTGCTCCGGCTGCCCTCATAAGCGGAGCATCCTGGTGTGGAATGCGCTGAATGCTTATTTGGAGCTGGAATAGTTCTATGTTCGGAGTTTGTTCTTTTTCTTTTTTTTCGTCGTTAGGCGTTTACGTGGTTGTGGTGAGCGTATGGTTTTGGGTCAAAAGCGTGTCGTTTCGGGGAGGTGTTAGCTAATTTGTTGCAAAGCGTCAATGTAATCTTTGTTCGATTAAGAGTCCAGCATCAATTAGGTTAGGGGTAAGGTGTGATTGAAGGCATGCTTGATCACGACCTAGTCCGTTCAGGTTTGGTCAGTCCACGCCGTGGCGAACACGGACGCATGTGGCGTGCATCACAGGAAACGGTGTTGCGCATCCATGTAAATGCGGCGTGGGGGGAGTCTGGTTGTAATCTAGGGACTATAAATATAAGAATAAAGGGGCCAAACAAGCTGCGATTTGGTAGCGTCATAATCCAATCAATTGTGTTCTTCGATTTTGTTTTTCATCTACTCGGGGAACTTCGCCCATGGTCACAGCGTCGTCGTGCGTCGTCATCAAGCGTTTCGGGCGTGCCGGGCTGATCGAGTCGATCGGGCGCCAACAAGTGGTACCCGAGCCACGGAGGAGGCGTTCGTCGACGGAGAGAAGGAGTAGAAGACTTGTGGTGGTTCAAGCCGCCGAATCAAAGAAGAGGGAGACATGAACGCCAGAAGCTGAGATGGGCGACGTGAAGGGGGATGGTGAGCCGAGCAAGTTGGGAGAATCCGTTGACCGCGCATTCAACCACGCCGCAGGCAATCTGACATGGCCAATGTTGACGTGCACCAACTACTAGGGTTGGTCGTCACACATCCAGTGTAATCTCGAAGCCCTCCTACTCTGGGATGCAGTCAAAGGCGACAATGCCGACAGACGTCAAGATCGTCTGGCACTGGGCGCTATGCTCCGGGGTGTACCGCAGGAGATGCACTCTATGCTTTTGAACAAGAAGACAACGAAGGAAGCTTGGGAAGGAATCAAGACAATGCGTCTTGGAGCAGATCGGGTTAAAAGAAGTGAACGCTCAAAAGCTTCTGGCTGAATTCGAGTCCATCGTGTTCAAGCCGGGGGAGACGATCGACGACTTTGCAATTCGAATCACCAAGCTGGTCACCGATCTTCGTGGGCTTGGGGAAGAGAGCGTAACAGATGCACGTGTGGTGAAGAAATTCCTCCGCGTGGTGCCACCTCGTTATAGTGAGGTGGCGGTGGCAATCGAGATGTTTAAAGATCTCAAAACTCTGACAATTGAAGAACTCATCGAGCACTTGCGTGCGGCCGAGGAGAGGTTTGAGCCTTCGGTGGATCAGGTCACTGAGAAGGCCAGGAGACTCTTGCTGACGGAGGAAGAGTGGACTACGAGGAACAAAAGCCTCATGGTTTCATATACATCCTCATCTGGAACGAAAGGAGGTGGAGGGGCTGGACATCAGGCCAAGAAGGACAAGCACTGGAAGCGCAAGAACGGTGGTGGTGAGGCGCGTGATCCCGTGTTTACGTCAATGGGCACACCTCGATGTAAAGGGAGGTGCCACAAGTGCGGTATCTATGGGCATTAGGGCAAGGAGTGTAAGAAGGCTCCTCAGGAGGAGCGGCAGGAGGCCGCACACCATACCAATGCTGAAGGGGAGAATGTTGCACTGCTGGTCACGCAGGTGTGCAACGTGGTTCAGTCCACGGCAGCAGCTACTCAGAAGGTGTTCCTGAACCAGGAACGGGTGTTTCCATCAACATACGATGCAGGAGCGTGGGTACTCGACACTGGCGCCACAAATCATATGACCGGGTGTCGTGAATCACTCGCATCCCTTGATGAAACAGTAAAAGGGGTAGTGTGGTTCGGAGATGGATCGAAGGTTGAAATTTGCGGAATCGGCGCTGTCATGATCACCGGGAAGAACCAAGATCATTTGGTACTGACTGAAGTTTACTACATACCATCGCTGCGATGCAATATCGTGAGCCTTGGGCAGCTAGAGGAGGCTGGATGTCGTGTGGAGATAGACCAAGGCGTCATGAAGGTGTATGAGCGCTCACAAGGAAACTTGAGCGTGCTTATTCGGGCGGAGAGAAAGAACCGGCTCTATATGATGAAGGTGAACCTCACTACACCGATATGCCTGATGACGAAGATGGATGAGTCGGCCTGGCTCTGGCACGCATGGTATGGCCATTTAAATTTCAGGTCACTTCGTGATTTGGGGATGAAGAAGATGGTGGAGGGCATCCCGCTAATACAGCGAGGTGAGCAAGTGTGCGATGGCTGCGCACTTGGAAAGCATCACCGAGCTCCTTTTCCCCGGGCAACAACATACTGTGCGAGCACTGGACTCGAACTAGTGCACGGGGAGCTATGCGGTCCGATAACACCAGCTACACTTGGAAGCAAGCTGTACTTCTTATTGATGGTGGATAACTACAGCCGCTACATGTGGTTGGAGTTGCTAAAATCCAAGGATGAAGCCTTTGTGTGTTTCAAGAAGATCAAGGCAGCTGCTGAATCTGAATCGGGCAAGCGTCTGAGAGCTTTCAGAACAGACCGAGGGCGAGAATTCAATTCAGGTGTGTTTACAATCTACTGTAATGAGCTTGGCATAAAGCGAAATACAACTGCACCCTACTCTCCTCAACAGAATGGCGTAGTCGAGCGCAGAAATCAATCTGTTGTGGAGATGGCCCGATGTCTATTGAAGAGCAAAGGTACACCGGCAGGTTCGGGGGAGGCGAGTGATGGTGGCGGTGTACCTGTTAAACCGTGCACCAACAAAGAGCTTGGATGGCAAGACGCCCTATGAGGCATGGTTCGGTAAGAAGCCTAGAGTTCATCATCTGCGAACGTTCGGGTGTATAGCCTATGCCAAGCAAGTAGGACCGGGCATCACAAAACTGTCGAGACAGGGGACAGTGCGGGGGGTTTTTCTTGGCTATGAGCCGGGGACCAAGGCGTCATGAGGGTTTATGATCTGTAAAGAAAAGTCGATGATCTCAGAGATGTGATATTTGATGAAAAGAAGAGCTAGAATTGGGGGAGAGTGGAGCAGGCAGCACTGAAATCGAGCCGATTTTCAGTATTTCCTATCTCGATGAAGCTACTTGTAGTGCATTCGACAACAGTAGGAGACAATGAGGAATTCATTCCACTTGCGCAGGAAGGGGAGCCGGTCTCGCCTATTCCATCAATTCCATCTCCAGGAAGTGCGGGTGAGGTGTCACCACACACTCCAGTACATTCTAATGGAGGATCGATCGGCCCAAATCAAATTCAGTGGGCAACGCCTCCCACTAGTGGTTCCGTTGACTCTGAAGGAGCACCTCTGCGATTCAGAACGCTGTCAGACTTGATGGATGCAACAGAAGAAGTTCAGATGGAATACAGCGAGGTGTGTCTTGTAGCAGCAGAAGAACCAAACTCAGTTGATCAAGCACTAACAGGAAGAGTGCTTTGGAGAAACGCTATGAAAGCTGAAATGCAGGCGATCGAGACCAACAAAACTTGGGAGGTCAGTGATCTTCCGAGGAATCAAAAGGCAATTGGTCTCAAGTGGGTTTTCAAGGT
Source organism: Chrysopogon serrulatus (assembly GCA_015844335.1). Classification (NCBI taxonomy): domain Eukaryota; kingdom Viridiplantae; phylum Streptophyta; class Magnoliopsida; order Poales; family Poaceae; genus Chrysopogon; species Chrysopogon serrulatus. The sequence continues at coordinate 115,448 of JADLZL010002215.1, forward strand.
TAAGAAAGACCCTTCAGACAACATTGTCAAGCACAAAGCTAGGCTCGTGGCAAAGGGATATGCTCAAGTACTGGGGAGTTGATTTTGATGAAGTGTTTGCACCGGTTGCACGTATTGAGGCGGTGAGGGTGTTATTGGCTCTAGCAGCACAAGGTGGATGGCAAGTACACCATATGGATGTAAAATCTGCATTCTTGAATGGAGACCTGTCAGAAACTGTTTATGTGAAAGAGCCCCCTGGTTTCATAATAGGTAATGGTGACAAAGTATTGAAGTTGAGGAAAGCTTTGTACGGTTTGAGGCAGGCACCTAGAGTTTGGAATGCTAAGCTTGACAAAGAGTTGTTGGCCCTGGGCTTTGTAAAAAGCAAGATGGACCATGCTGTATATAAGAGGAACAGCAAGACTTCTTTTCTTGTTGTAGGAGTATATGTTGATGACTTGATCATCTCGGTGCCTAGTGAAGGTGACATTGTTCAGTTTAAAGCAGAGATGAAAAGGAAGTTCAGCATGAGTGATCTTGGTCTTCTTAGTTATTACTTGGGCATAGAAGTAAAGCAAGGAGATGCAGGGATCATGCTCAGTCAAAGCTCGTATACAGTGAAGATACTTGAAAATGCAGGGATGGCAAACTGCAACGCCTGTGATACTCCAATGGAGCCTAGACTGAAACTTTACAAGAGTAAAGAAGGTGAGGCTATGGATCCAACAGCATATAGAAGCATTATTGGGAGCCTAAGATATATAGTTAATACCAGGCCGGATCTTGCCTATTCGGTGGGTGTGGTAAGCAGATACATGGAGGCTCCGGGAAAGGAACATTGGGTTGCTGTCAAGCGTATCTTGAGGTACTTGAAGGGCACCATTGGCTACGGCTGCAAGTATGAAAAAGGTATTGGGCTAAAACCCATCCTGCTTGGGTATAGCGACAGTGATTTTGCAGGAGATCCTGAGGATCGTAAGAGCACTACGGGTGTGGTTTACTTCCTTGGAGGTAGTCTGGTGACCTGGGCATCACAGAAGCAGAAGGTAGTAGCCTTATCTTCATGTGAGGCGGAGTATGTGGCAGCAGCAGCAGCAGCCTGTCAAGGCGTATGGCTGAGCCGATTGATAGCTGATGTTTTGGGAGCAAAGGAAACGCCGGTGAAGTTACTGATGGACAACATGTCTGCTATTGCTCTGAGCAGAAACCCTGTGCATCATGATCGTAGTAAGCATATCGATACAAGGTATCATTTCATTCGTGAGTGCATAGAGGAAGGAAAGGTGGAGGTGGAACACGTCGGGACAGCTGATCAGCTTGCCGACATCTTCACGAAATCGCTCGGGCGTGTAAAGTTCGTGGAACTCAGGAGTGCTCTCGGCGTGGTTGAGGTGCAACAAGTTAGGGGGAGATTTGTTAGCTAATTTGTTGCAAAGCGTCAATGTAATCTTTGTTCGGTTAAGAGTCCAGCGTCAATTAGGTTAGGGGTAAGGCGTGATTGAAGGCATGCTTGATCACGATCTAGTCCGTTCAGGTTTGGTCAGTCCACGCCGTGGCGAACACGGACGCATGTGGCGTGCATCGCAGGAAACGGTGTTGCGTGTCCATGTCGTATGGCATGGGGAGTCTGGTTGTAATCTAGGGACTATAAATATAAGAATAAAGGGGCCAAACAAGCTGCGATTTGGCAGCGTCATAATCCAATCAATTGTGTTCTTCCTGGTTTTATTTTTCATCTACTCAGGAACTCGCCGCGGTCACCGCGTCGTCGTCGTCATCAAGCGTTCCGGGCGTGCCAGGCTGATCGAGTCGATCAGGCGCCAACAGGAGGAGCCTGCTTTGGTTTAAATTTCGGTGCTGTAATGAATGTTGGTCTTTTGATTTTTATTGAAAGGCCGTGGCTTGTTGGCCCTTGAACTCTAAAAAAAATGAAATTTTCCAAGTACCGTTTATCCACTCCACTCTGGACTCCTATACAGGGACGGATCCAGTGGTAGGATTGAGTCGATGTAGGTCCAGTGGCCACAGGGAGCTGGAACAGTTGAGTACCGCTGAAAAACTAAGAATCAATTCAAACGCTTGTCACGTGATCACATATCAGAAGCAAGTTCGTGTTTCCCGATGCGTCCTAATCTCATGTATGCTAGCTCTTGTAGTACTATAGTACTAGTCTTTTTAACTTTGCAACGTAACCTTCTTGAGCGAATGAGTCTACGTAAAGAGGGTGAAGCAAATCAAGCAATCCAGAAGGGTTTTTCAACACTCTTATATATGACCACGTTCGCCAGCCAACGAGAGGCATGTGCGTCCCTGGAAAATGAAGCAGCAGGTTTTTACTGCAGCGCGATGCTCCTATTCATTACAAACCTAGCTACGCGTAGACAGAGAAAATATTATGACAGAGTTAAGATTAATAACACCAGAATATTTCCTTTTCATATTCTTCCGATCCATTATATGCTGATAGTACTATGCCCGAACCTTATCAAATAGAGTATGTACGACATTATTTTCTTTGAGGGTGGATACTTAAAAACGATGAATTAAAAGCAAAGGCATCTGCTCTGAGGCTCGCTGCTAGTTCTGTAATTAAAGTTGTCAGTGATGGTATAAAGTTTTATAAATGATATCATTTACAAAAGATGTCTAATCCGATCAAGAAGTATCTCTTCCATATTGAGCCAGCTGGTATTGTCTTAAAACACATACAGATATCCTCAATTGTCTAGTCTTCGTCTAGCTTTTGTTTTTGTTTTGAAGATTTTTTCCATTCCGCGTGCTCCCTCTCAAATATAACATGACCTCTCTTTCTAATTGAATAGGCGTTATGATGTGGTTGCCCGGCACAATAAGCCCATTTTGTTTAAAAAAAGGTCATCCTCTACATCAACAAATTATTTGACCATTTTTAGGCTATGACCATCCCACCGGATGTCAACCTGTTATTTTTGGGCTGTGCCCGGATGGGCTGCAAACTAGTTTTCTACTATGAAAATAATTCAAATCTATATATGAGCCGGGTTTGGGCTAAGAATTTTATTCAAGGATTGTATTTCATTGTGCAAACCCTCACCACCAGTGTATGCGCTGTGAGGTAGGCTTGGCCTAAAATGCTAGGCTTAAATTGTTAGTCCTACCCTTGAGTTGTATGTCTTAGAAACTCTTGAGTTGTACATCTTAGAGGTTCATGGCACACAATACTTGTTCATACAAACATTGGCAGCAGCAAAAGGCCGATAGCTTAGTGGTTACAAGAGACTCAGATTGCTATGATTCCTCTCCTCATGTTCATCTCGATGCCACTATTTGCAAGAAGTATTGTGGCTCATGAGCATTCAAGAAAATTGAAGGGAAAGCAAAAAAAACAGTTGAAACAGAGACGAAAGTAATTTACTTACTAGTTGGTTGGTTTTCTGAATTACAGCTAGAAATTTGACTGAAGAGAGTTTGCTCGATGTAGCAAATTCCACCCTATCCATACGTGTGAGTCTTCTGCAAGAAAGGTTAGCCATTTGATATCTACGATGAAATGCAGCAAGAAAAAAAATCGTAGACAAATAATGAGGCAATGAACGTGTGACTACCTAACCCCAACATACGTGAAATTTATGTGCATAAGTGCCCAATGTTAGGTGCATAGTTTAGTGTCACATTACGTGCTCAATATACGTCACATGGATATAGTTTATTACTCCTTTCATCTCAAATTATAAGTTATTCTAAAAATTTTGGATAGTCAAAGTTTTCAAGTTTAGCCAAATTTATGTAAGAAAATAATGAGTGTGTTTGGCTGCTGGTTTTTTACAACTGTGCTGTTGCTACTGCTGCTGCTAGCTCTCACAAATTTACTGTAGTGGCAGCCAGCAGCAGCCGAACAGGTTGAATAATACTCATGACACCAACTAAGTATCACTAGATTCTTTATTAGTCATATTTTTATAGTATATCTATTTGATGTCATAGACCTTTGTGTTTTGTTCTATAATTTTAGTCAAACTTAATAAAATTTAACTCTTTAATATTTTTGGAATGACTTATAATTTAGATGGAGGAAGTAGAAAGCTACTCAATTATGTAATATAGTTTTATTAATTGAGTTTGTATATTGTAAGATATTTTTTAATCCCTAAAGTTCACGGATCAATTAATAAATATGTTTTATTAATTTCTTTCATACATGTATATCTTATTTTTTCACTGATTATTTTTCATTGAAAGGGGCAAGGGACAAGGGAGAAGGGAACGATGCCCACAGAAAAGGAAGGGACCGTGTGCCGTTCCTTGTCTCCCCTGATGAGGTGATTTAACAATGTTTTCTTTTTCTTTTCCTAGATTAATTAATTTATTAATTCAAAAAATCTAGAAAATCAATGTCCGAGATTCATTTGAGGTATCACCTCCTGGGAAGTAAATTTTATACCGTAGCATTGCCCTTCACTATATATGAACTAAGTCAAAAAAGTGACGGGCATTCTTTTTGGATATTGAAAAAAACGATATGCTTCCATTCTACGCCCATCAATTTCAGTGTTAATTAAAAGTAGAAGGAATGTGCAAATGCCCATCACTTGGACAATCTTCTGTACACAATGTGTTATGAACGATTCAGTATGTTTCAGTGCCCATATCATAGAACGGAAAGGAGTATGCAAACCTTTCCACTCCCAGATTCATGCATCTTATTCCAAACTTGCAAGGGAATGAGCATTTTGATAGAGAGATCAGAGATTTTCTTTGGGATGCTTACAGTTGGCTTGTGAGAAGGTAGCTAGCTTTTGTACGGATATATAATCTGCACCATGCTCACAGTGTGGAATCTCTTGGAGACCACATTTTCTATCATCTCTAGTTTAGTAAAAAAAAAAAAAAAAGAAAAAAAAATCAGTGAAGGACCGCACGTTTCATGAATTCATGAAGGGTTAATTCAGTGAAGGACTTTCTTCACATTTCGTGGCGAGGTTCTCTCGTTGTGATTTATTTGTCCGCCTTCCTTGGCTTGGATGCAGTGAAGGACCGCGTGTCGGAGTGGCTCTTAAGTCTTAATTTTCACCTGAGAACTCATTATGTTTTCACCTTCTGTACACAAGGTCTCATGAGAGGATCAGTACGATTGAATGCTCATATCATAGAATGCAAAAGAGTTTGCATGCAAACCTTACACTCCCAGATTGATGCATCTAGCTCCCTCCTTCAAACCTTGCAAGGAAATGGGCATTTTGAGAGATATTTCTTCGCAGCCCATCCTGATTCTCTAATCCTCCCAAATCAGGCCATCGCATGCCTGAATCCTGCCAATACCGCCTTGGGCACTGACTAAAATCTCTAGGACTCCGCGATACTCTTGCGAGCAACCTGCGACGTTACCGCCGCAGCGCACCTGGAGGTCTCATCTCTCTGTTGAGTTGACACGGCAGGATTGTTTGATAACCCAAGAACACGGGGCAGTCAGTCCAATGGTGTACTAATCACCCGAGAAATTCAATGCACAGATGCAAGCTCGCGTTTCCCGATGCATCCCAATCTCATGCACTCTTGTAGTAGTATAGTACTAGTCTTTTAACTTCGCCTTTAGTTTGGGTACAGGAACCTAACCTTCTTGTGCGATTGAGACTATAGGGGACCAAGCAGGCAATTCAGAAGAATTCTTCACCACTCTTATATATATAGTATAGTATGACCCCTTGCTGGTTCGCCAGCCAATGAGAGGCATGTCCATCATCCCCAGGTTTTTACGGCAGCATGGTGCTCCTATTCACCAGAAACCTGCGCAGAGCACAGAGAAAATGTTATGACGGAGAGTTAGTATTAATAACAGCAGAGTGTTTTCTTTCTTCTTCCATTCCATGCTGGTAATGCTATGCCCGATCCATATCAAATAGAGTAGGTGTACATTATCCTCATTGATGTGAGATTATCGAATTTGTTGTCATGATCTGACTAATCTGTTGTCATGACGTGATTATTAGCTTTGTTCTAAATTAAACATTTTCATCTTTTACCATCAATTTTGTGAAATTTACGTAGTTTCGCAATATATACATTACATATATCAACCTACTAATGCACCGAATTTTGTTTGCTACAGCCACACGCGAAAAACGTCCCCCACTGAGGGCCTACTAATGCACATTCATTCATTTCTCATTCAAAGTCCGATCATCAGCCAGAAACCCTAATCAGAGCTCCTTAGCTAGGGCCTAGATAGCTAGTTAGAACTAGAGGGAGGCAAGCGCAGGTTTGGATTCCGGAGCCATCAAGAGCTTGGATTTGGTATAGTTCTTACCTCCTCTCGTCTTTGTTCTCTTTCATTGTATAGTTATATGATTGCTACAATTGAATTGATGAATACTTATCTACTTATATTCATAGTTATATTGTTCTTTGTCTATTGTGGTTATATATTTAGTATAGCTAGATTGACATTATACTTATCCATAGGTTCGTATAGCGCTCATCTAATTGATCATTGGGTGAGTGGTAAATATTGTGTAAGCATGATGCTTATATGTTGTTTATCTGCGAATGCATCCTATAAGCCGGGCTTGGTAGATCGCGGGTGTGATAATCCTGTTGAGTCCTATGTAGTCCAAACCCCGTTTATAGGCACAGTAGGGCTTTTGTACAAAGGAAGGGTGTGCTATATTCTCAAACTTCCCTAGTATGTCCACTATGAATAGATATAATGCTAACCTTAGCTATGACTACTAAGTGTTGCACTAACTATAATATGCATTGACATGTAGCTAGAAATAACACAGAAATATCTCTTGATGTTCTACTAGTAACCCTAATGATATAGCTAGGAGTCTCTATCTGTTTATGTTGATGATTATATACTTATCTTATCATTTATCTTGTGACTTACTCCTGCATTGAGTAGCGAGGACATGGTTATGCCTATCCAATACACTCTAGGTTAACACGCTACCTTTACACGAGAGCCATGTAGACCTTTCTTTGGGAAAATATAAATGACAACCCGTAATACTCCAGGTAAAATGCTACAATGGTATTTGATCTGTGCGCTTGAGGATACTATTTCTATATTCTAAATGGTCGCATGATTTAATACCACACCCTTTGGTGTTATGCTGGGGATGACAACTTGGCATTCTAGTGGCGGTGCTCTGCTAATGCATTTTTGGCGCCGTTGCTAGAGATAACATTAAGAGATGTCAACAAGTATTTTTGGCGCCGTTGCCGGGGAGAGCAATTGGCGATTAAAGGGATAGCGATAGACCTAATAAACTAATGAGATAGAGGAAACCATAGACCCCTACTCAATACAGGCTTACCCTTGTGCTTTCTATCTTTGTGATATCTTATGCAGGGTAATGAATGAGTGGTTTTGATCTGCCAGATAACTACGTTGAAAATCCAGAGAAACTCTTTCGAAGAAGAAAATTCCAGCAAGTGAGGAAAATCTTTGAATCTCCATCAAAGACACCCACTGCTGAGGTTCGTTCTTTGGAGGAGCAAGCTCCTACAAGTAAAGAAGAAGAGCAACAAGAAGGCAACTTAGCACCAGTTTTTGAAAAAATGGCTGATAAGTCACTGCGCGAGTTCTCCACTCCAAACACCAACAACATCCGCACTGGACCTAACGTCAAAGTTGGGGTGAATGGATTTGAGCTCAAGCCAGCCCTTATTATAATAGTGCAAGCCAACTTGTTCTGTGGAAAAGCACACGAAGATGCAAGTGCTCATCTCCAACACTTTCTGGAGATTTGCAGCACTTTCAAGGTGAAGGATGTACCAAAAGACACCGTCCTGCTATGTCTATTCCCATTCTCACTGTTGAAAAAGGCAAAGCAATAGTTCTACGCCAATAAAGACAATCATACAACTTGGGACAAGTGCTCCACAGCTTTTCTTTCAAGGTTCTTCCCTATGGGTAAGACAAGTGCCCTAAGGGGGAAGATCTCAAGTTTTCAGCAACAACATGATGAGTCAGTCCCCGAAGCATGGGAACGCTTTCAAGACTACATATCAGAATGTCCTCATCATGGGATGGAGAATTGGCTTCTTATGCAAACTTTCTATCATGGGCTTACCAACAAAGCACCGTAACAACGTCGATTTCTTCTTTGGAGGTGCATTTATGTCATTGACCATACCACAAGCTCTTTGCTCTTATAGAGAAGATGGCCTCCAATCAAGATTGGAATGATGAGCACCAAACAACCCCTTAAGAGGAGTGGAGGAATGCACCAGCTCAAGGAGGTAGACATCTCACGCCAAGATAGACCTGCTCATGAAGAAGCTAGAAGACAAGGCCGCCTGGAGAGACAAGATGTCATGCGCATCAATGATTCATGCATGACTTGTGAAGTGTGTGGCAATATGGGACACTCAGGCAACAGCTGCCCTGAGACCCGTGAGGATGTGAACTTCATCAACAACAACAACAACAATAACAATTATCGTCCTCAAAATCAAGGATGGAATCAGCAAAGGCCCAACTACCAAGGTAATTTCTCAGGTAACTTTCAAGGCACTAATTACAATAACTATGCTCAATTGCCTTTAAGAGAAGTGATCTCCAACCAAAATAAAATTATTGAGACTTTATCTAGGAAGGTAGCATCCAATGATAAAATGCTAGAAAATATAAACACTAAAATGGATAGCTTTACCTCTACTGTTAAGAACCAGCTTAGCTTTAATAAAATGATAGAACAACAATTAGCTCAGCTGGCGGTCGCTGTTCCACCGACCAACGAAGGTAAGATTCCAGGGCAACCTTTAGAGCTTGAGACCACGAATCTGGTTGATGTGTATGCAGGTTACTATGTTGAAGCATCATCAGAATGGAAGGATGAGTCCATGCCACCCAAGAGAGGAGATCCAGGGAGGCTTGTGATACCCATCTCTATTGGGCAGCATGACTTCCCTGAAGTTGTCTGCGATATAGGCGCCAGTGTCAACATCATGCCTAAGGTAATTTTTGACCAAGTCTTTCCATGGGCATCCTTGTTATACATGAATATGTGTTTGCAGCTTGCAGACTAAACGGTTAAGCACCCTGAAGGAATCTTAGATGACGTGTGCATACGAATTGGGAGATCATATGTCCCTGAAGACTTTATAGTCCTGGATACCGGCAGAGATCTCAATAGTCCAATCATTCTTGGCCGACCATTCCTGAGTACTGCAAAGGCTGTCATCTACACGGACAGTGCTAAGATTTGTTTCACCATCAAGGGCAATAAAGAGAAATTCAGTTTCAAGAACAAGACCCTTGAAGCTCCTATACATCCAAGAGAAGCTTACTTCCCAGTCAAGCCAACAAGTAAAGAAACTAAGAAGAAGAATTCAAATGGGACGAGAAAGAATAAGAACAGGAGGCAAGTAAGAAAGCACGTCCAAGTAGTCAATGTTGTTGAGTACAAGCATGACCACCTCTTAGCTTCACCATTCCTAGCCAAGAGAGAGGATCCAGGCATGCCAGCCATTGATTGCACTATTGGACAGTGCTCATTCTACAACACTTTCTGCGACACCGGATTAGCTATCAACATTATGTCCAAAAAGGTATATGACTTATTATTCGATACACCTCTATACCCTACCTATATGCAGCTGCAGCTGGTGGACAACACGACGAGATTCCCGGAGGGAGTAGCAAGAGACATCATGGTCAAAATCCACACCCACTACGTTCCGACCGACTTTATGATACTGGACATGGGAGAAGAAGATGAGACACCATCATCCTTGGGAGGCCGTTCCTCAGCACCACCAACGCTATCATCTATAATGGATAAGGCCAAGTCCACTTCCAATTCCCAGGAGAGAAGGTACGCTGTTATTTTAAAGATTATAACTCTCCTGGATTAGCAGCTTTCACCCTGTCCAAGAGGAGACGTCAGCGCTAGAGGAATCGCTCTCAAAAGAGCAACGTTGAGGAGGAGGCAATTAAAGAAGAATCTACAGCACCAAAGCAACAACCTACAAAGGTATAGAAAGAAAAGGTAACCTCCTCAACTGAGTCATTATCACCAGGAGATCCAATATCAGGGTCCCCATCCTCGAGATCCAATGAAGCACCCCAGGACTAACGAAGACGAGAAGTCTTGTCCGGAGGACTTTAAACTCCGAACCCTTGCCATAAGATAACAATGGTAGTTATCCATTTACTTTCGTGCACTTTTAAATTCATAGTAAGTTTTTATCATCTTTATAAGAAAACAATAAAAATATTTGGAAAACCTTAAAGCCCCATGTGACATACCTATAGTGCAAGCTAAAGGAGTGTTCACTGTGGTGGCCTAAAAATAAAATAAAAATTAGTATGCATATTTCCATTTGGTTTGATAAAAGAAAAATCCAAAAATAATCATTAAGCATCTTGCTGCACTACATGCACTATAACACCCTTTAAAAACTTCTCACAATAACCAAGTTCACGAAATGGCTAACCCCTAACTGTTTATCCTAATCCGTTCCACGAGTTTTGGTGTTTTGTGAGATATTTGCTGCAGAATGACTCTAAGAGCTAGTCCACCTAGGAAGCATCATCTTCATCACTCGAAGTACACCTTCCGTACACACAACTAAGCACTGTGTAAAGAAAGCAACTTCTTGTTGGATGAGATAAAGGTTCTCGGCTACACCAACTCTTACAAGCATGAGCTCCATTAAGAGGACTGCTCAACTTCAATGCTCAACCACAACAACAACCTGCTTAGAGGAAGGCATCCCCTTGGTATCCAGGTAAGTGTACCTACACGATTATCGAGTCAGTCATAAAAATTAAAAACACCAAAAATATGTGAGCACATGAAGGTTCACTATAGAATCTAAGAAAAATTAAAAATACCAAAAAATATATGGACACATGAAAGTCCATGCTTTTTAAGAGTCCTTAGAGATTTTAGAGTCTTATATAGTATGAGTCTTTGAAAAATAAAAAATCAAATAAAAATGTTTGTCTGTCTAGAGTCAATAAAAAGGAAGCTCTTGAGATGATTTGAAATGATGAAAAGCTACTCTGTTACAACACCTTTGAAATGCCTAGAGTTTATACAAAAGTTTTTCCAAGTTTTAGCTCCAACCGTTTGACAGGAGAATTTGCTCTGAGCCTGAAACTTGTGGGTTGTATATGCTTGAACTAAGTCTAGGTACCTGATTGATAAGATTGAGAAAGTCTGAGCTGCTATTTATCTTGTTCTAAGTGACACTAGAGTTCTAGAGATTTATCTTTTGAAAAATGCAAAAACATGATGAGTTCCTAATGACAAAGCTTACATTCGCACCAGAGCCAAACATGATGAGATAGGCTAGTTAAACTTCTACATACATGCTGCTTGTCTTGCATTGAGTTTTGTCAACCTTTGTGACCCTGGTGAGAAATTTGTCATGCTCTTGAATCAAGATCCACCTCCATATGCACTACTCTACACTGGAGTAGACGCAGCAACATGCTATTCCACCTACATCCATTCTAAAAATGTTTTTCTTCTACATTGGGAGAGAGCACCAAAAATATTCCATTAGGTTAGCCACCCAATAAATGCTCCATGTTCCTGTTGTTATCTCTCCAAAACCCATCAATGCCAAAAGAAGTGCTATGAGCTATGCTAAAAGATATTTGAAAAAAAGAAGAGAAAAGAAGAGAGAAAAGGAGAAGAAAAGTGTTGACACGAAACGTGACTCTCCGTGCCTCACACACACGCAAGCCGAAAAGCGTGGCTTCAATCGGACAACCGCACGGTTTGGAGATCCGGAAGCGTGCGGTCGGTTTGACCTGAAAAACCGACAAGGGACAAAAGATTGTTAAATATAAAATCGAACGTGCCGGATGAGACCGCATAGTTCCGTATATACGCCCCGGGGCCATTTTTATTTACGACATACAGACTATAGAAGCTGTCTGCCAATTATGCATATGATTCATTCGGCTAATATGAAGACAAAACACGTAAAGCATTGATTGCCGAATACGCATGCATGAGAAGACATGTTTGAACAAGTGAGAATTAACTACAAGTTGAAGCATAACCAAGCTCGGCAATTCAACTGACTCGGGGTCCATGAAGAAGGAACTAACAAACTATCACGAGTAAATCCATCAAGAACTTGCATCTGCCGCACGACACTCAATCCTATCAAGATCTAAACGTTTCTAACGTGCAAGAACCCGCAACATGTAACAATCTAGATTGATCTAATTCGGCCACTTGAGCATATGATCTATTTATCATGATAATAAAAGAATAAGAACGTTAAGAACGAATAGATCTATAAAAGTGTAGAGCCGAAACTAATCAATCCGGATCGGGCAAAAAAGTGTTACAAATAATTAAAAGCATTAAACACATGCAACACGTGGTAACTTAATGGATCTACTAGATCTTGCCAAATCTAATAGAGCCGATAACTAATCCTTGCTTCGCTAAGCTATCAAGCGGATGCCTGCCGCATGGCCATCTAGTCGAGATAAACAAAGCATAAACAAAGACTCTGGCAACTATCTTGCCTCGCTAAGCTATCAAGCGGACGCCGCCCACGGCCATCTAGTCAAGATAAACAAAGCATAAGCAAAGACTTCCCTCGATCATCAAGCGCGGGCGCCGCCCGACGGCCATCCAAATCGAGACGAACAAGACTACTTGCATCAACATCTAAATCCACCGCATGATACTAGACATGATAGCAAGGTTGCAGGAACTTACGGAGGTCGACGGATCGATGACTCCTCTCGAAGAACTCGACGACACGACAAAAGGGACTCGAAACTTGGCACGGGGCCGGTTGTGTTGATTTGATTGTGAATCTCCTTTACAATGGTCGAGGGTTTATATTTATACCCTGGACATAATATGAATCTTAAGAGGTTACGATTTACATAACATATTAAAAGTAACTCAAAAGTATGGTGACTCTCTTGCCATAGTCTTCTTCGAGTCCTTGATCATCACGCTCTTCTCCTTCTATTCGGCTTTCCGCTTGCCACCTTTTGCTTCCCGAATGAAACCACCACCTTCAAAGATAGCCGACCGCATGAATGCTTGCCAAATCGTCTAGAGTTAGCCGACCGCGTGGATGCTTACCGAACCGCGAGCTAGCCGAATGGATACTTGCCGAATGCTCCCGAATACTTGCGAAGTCCGCCATGTACCGGCTTGGCCCTGTCATCTTTCGGCCTTTACCAAAATCCGGTGTTAACACATGCCCCCTCAATTTCGGGATAAAAGTGATTTTATTCCGAAATTGACCAAAACTCGTTCCTCGTTTAGGTCAACACTGTTCACACTCGCACGCCCGAAAACCCGAGTCCTTTGATCCTAGATTCCAACCCACCTCAAGCTTTCAATGGCGACCAGGATGGAGTTAGGAGGTAATTCTTACTTTTTCTCATGTATTCGCAACTTTCAAATCGACCCGTTGTTTTCCTTCGACTCATTTTCCCCCCGTTGTCTTGTTCTCTCGAAGGATTACAAGGACGAGATTTTGATTCCCTATGCAGCAAATCCCGATTCTTATTTCCTGGGTCCAATGGGAGATCCTAACCCGATTGAATTCATTGAGAAGGAAACTCTGAGGATCCCTTTCAAATTCGGAATCACCCCGCCGAATCAGTGGCCGAACACCTTCAAGACTTGGCCGTTTCCTCCAATTGCCGGATGGCGAAATTGGTACTGGGAGGATGCCGGAGAAAAAGCGATCCTTCGGGAGTCCCAAGACATTCAGCATTGCCTAGAATTATCCTTGTCAGAGACACCCCGGAACGACTCCCTTCTGATAGCGACCACTCACTTCTGGGGTCGACGCTGCTAATGCCTTCATCTTTGGTCATGGCCCAATGTCTTTTTACTTTGGCCGACATTTTCATGATGACCGGCCTAAATGTGACAAAGACCGATGTACCCTTCCAAGTACAAGGATAGCGTAAAACCAAAAAGGCGCTTAAGTCGGAGGTGGATGGATGAAGTACATCAATACTTACAAATCATCCCGTGCATGTACTTGACAAAGAATACAAGGCTTTCTGAACATGTGGCCGTGTGCAGATTCATCTTACGTGGAAAATCAAATGAGCCGACCCTGAATTATATGGTAATGGCTGAAGAGTTGGCTGCAGGCACCTTGGTTCCCTTTGGGCAAATATTTCTTAGGGGCTGTCTATCACATGATGCACAAGACCGTTGTTCAAATGCGTCAACATGGGGAAATACATTGTGTGAACGGTCCTTGGTGGTTTGTCCGGATGTGGGCTGCAGTTGTACATGCATCAAATAGTGTCTCAGAGATCTCCATGACTTGGGCTTCCCTTCGAGTTAATCATGTGAAGATGACACAAGAAAAGAAAAGGCACGCCAAACATATGGAGAAGCAAGCATCCTCTATCAAGCATTGACATAGACATTGGTCACCTCTTCAAGCTGTTCTTCAAAGGTTTTGAGAATGTACTGCTCCCTTTATAGGGAAAATGAGAATTTGACTCTTCCCCCGCAAGTTTAGTTATGAGTCCGGGTGCTCGGACCAAGTGTCCATAGAGATTTTCAACTCCTTTATCAAGCCTTGCACTTTACCAGCAGAGTTCCACCATGGAAGGTTACTGCGCCCCACTTATGAATTTTACAACCCAAACATGGTGGCCAGACAGCTAGGATAGGATGGACAGTTGCCCCCAAAGGTCGTTCTTCTCCAGGATCATAAAGCCCAGGGAAGAGATAAAAGATGATATGGAGGCCAAAAAAGTTTTTGAACTTGGATGGGACTTGCCAACATATGCACCTTCCCCACTCGGATTGATACATGCTGCTCATCCCTTGTTTGCTTCCTGGTGGCGAGAATGGCATGCCCACATCTTTAATGTACCAGTGCATCCTTTATGCCAAGATCTGCAGGCCCATATTTTCTCACCATTGGATTCATTCCTGATTTTAACACTTTGTCATTCACAGGATATTGAGCCTACCCCTCCTTCTCGAGCAGTTCAGTATTACCAGGCTGGGCCTACTCCTGCTTTGGGATATAATGCCCCTACTTTGGCAGCTTTTATGAAAACCCCAGCAGTTTTGAGTTCAGCACTTCCAAGAAGAGAGAGCAAGAGGAAAATCACTGCTGAATCAAGCAAGGATGTCACTGTGCCCAGGAGAACAAGATCCGAGAAAGCTAAACTGTCTCCCAAGGTACATCCTTGTCAGTTTTTGTTTAGGCAATAATTTTGTACTCACTTCCTCTGCCTGCAGCCACAGGTTAAACTTTCAAGATCGGCCAATGTTCCAACAACCATTGAGATCCCTCCTCAAGCCTCTGCTGGAGACGCAGAAATCCAAGAAACCACTGGCTATACTGGTATTATTACCTCAGTTGATCGTTCCCTTTCTTTGTACTAGAGGCACTGAATAGTCTTATCATTCTGCTACTTCTATATTTTAGAAACAGATCAATTCCTGGACAGGACAGCAGAAGAATCCTCTTCTCACCAGGCTGCTAGCTCATCATCCCTGGGCATCCAATCAAGTCCCCAACCAAGCCGGAGCAGGATTCAACCTGAAGAAGACTCTATTCAAAAGGTAATACTTCTCTTTATTGGTTTCTTCAACAATTTTGACCAATCGGCTAATGGTTTTCCTTCCTTTAAGGATGAGGTCAAGCCGACTGTCAGCTACTCTTTCACAGTTGAAGAGTACATCAATGAGGGAGGTGAAGAAGCTACATCTCAACAGAGGTTATCAGCAGAGAACCAGGCTCGGTTAAAGGAAATATCCCTTTTACTGGCCAAAGATATAAATGCTCTCGTTCAAGATGTAGACCAGATAAGAGAACTTGTTGAGCTCATCGACCAAGACATCCCTCCAAATCTCAAGGTCCCTCTAGAATCTGCAACTCATCTTGATGATCATCTTGGCAAGGTCAGGAGAGCAAACAGGAACATAGCCTCTAGAGCCGCTCTACAGAATGATAATCTGACGAAAAAGCACCAAGTCAAAGAGCTGCACTCCCAGATCCAGGCTGCTAAACAGTCTTTGGTAACCCTAGAACCGGAACTGGAAGCCATGGAGGAAGAAAAGGCCAGGCTGGAAGCTCAACTGACTCAACTGAATGTGAGAATCCAGTCTCACAAAGATAAAATTGCCACCTTGCCGAACTCCATAGATATAGCCAAAACAAAGATAGCATCTCGCCATCAAGGAGCATCCAGATCAAAACCAGGCTTACCGTAATCCAAAGCTCGAGGAAGATGACAAGAAGGTGCTAGAAGAAGTCACCAAATTAGGAATGATGCCATAGACGCAATCAAACGTTCTTAAATGAGTAAAACATTCAGCTTGTAATATACTCGGATTCTGAACAATTATACTCCTTGTTATGTTTCGGTCTTTTTTCATTTTCGTCCGACTAGTGACATAGCCGAATGCTTTAAGCTTCCCGATTGGAAAAATAACCGACCGCTTCAAGGCTTCCCGATTAGAATGATAACCAAGCGCCTCAAGGCTTCCCGATTAGAAAGATAGCCGATTCCTTTGAACCGTTGTTTTTGATTTAGCCGATCTTGGCCCAAATCCGATAACGGCCCAAAAAGGAGTAAAACCCTATTTCGCCGCTTGAGATACTCCGAGGCATATGCCACGATCTCCACTCCGGTTTATAAATAAAGCCCTTCATCGGCATTCATTTGTTACCTCCGACTAGCATTCTCATCGCCGTCCCTTCATCTCTCGCCTCATCCAACCCTAAGAAGATCAAGCGTCAATGGCGGCGGCGGCGATGATCGTGGCAAGCGCCCTGCCGAGAGAGAGAGAGGAAGTCGAGCTCGAGCGCCGTCGCCGCCACGGGTGAGAATCAATCGGTGGTTTCTTTGCGGTTTATACTTTATGTTCATCTCCCCTAACCTCAGTTTTCTTCATCTGCTTAGGGCGAGGGTCATCATTAACCAGTCTCACCTCCTTCCCCCGATGGTGGTGACTCAACCGGGAACCTCAGACCAGCCGGTCCCCGTCTCCGGCTCCTCGAGTTCGTCGAGCTCTTCCGAGTCCGACAACTCATACAACGCCAACCCTTGGGGTCCGGCGGAATCAGAGGGTGAGGACCCTTTGTACATTCACGAGGAGGCGCTCCAGTTCCGCAAGGAAAGGGATGAAGCCCGGACCGAGCTGGGCGACGTCTCCAAGCAGTTCGGCATTGCGCAAGCCGAATGGGAGGATCAACGCAAGCAGCTTTGTGACGCTATCACTGGTTCGGCATCCTTGCACAAGTCTCTTCTTTCTCGATGTTCTTCATGTGCTGACTTACTTTCTCGTTTAGCATTGTCTGCAGAGAATGAGCGTCTGAAGGCGGCGGCGAACAGGGTGGCCGACAAGGTGAACGCCCAGGGGGAGACTACCGAGGCATGCCTGGATGCTGTGGACGGCCGTGTTGATCAGGCCATCATCCAAGGTGTGCACCTTGGTGTATCCCTCGGCCTAGCGGCAATGTCCTCTCGGACCAACGAGGATTATTCCTTCCAAGCCGTCGGCTTTGCCGGTGGCCCTCCTCATGAAATTGAGGACATCAATGAGCGCCTAGAGCAGTATGAAGACCATGCTGTCGCCCTTGCTGAGTCTACCAATCCTCAATCTGTCCTGAACAAGTTATTTCAGGAGTAGTTTGTATTAGGATGAACTGATTGTGAATAAATCCTTTTCTGCAATGCATTTTATTCCCTGTGTTGAATGCCGAATAGATCTCTTCCTGAATCAAAATCATTCCGAATGATGTCCTCTGAATTGCAATGACGTCATCTTAGCCGAGTAGATCTTAACCTTGCGTAGCAATCGACTTGACGTGTCATCCAGTATTGTCACTCAGCACTTCACTTTTCTCTTTTCCCGATAAACCAACCGGTCAGAATGCTGAAGTCAATTTCGAGCCACTCGGCTAAACATAGATATTTTTTGTACTAGAGGCGATATGAACCATATCGGCTATTTTGGTTCCATAATTTTGTGCTAAAGGCGATGTTTCCTCCATCGATTGTTTGGTTTCAGATTCTTTCTATGAACCAACCTCAACACTAGGGTAGTTTTTTTAAGATATCTTCCATTGATAGCTCGCGAATTCTTTCTCCAAACAAAGTCTTCAAAATATATGCATTGCCAGGCACACATCTTTCTACCCGAAAAGGTCCCTCCCAATTCGGAGACCACTTGCCGAATGCTCTATCTTTTGATCCAATCGGCAATATAGTTTTTCCAAACCGGATCACCTTCTCGCGAATTGTTTCATTCTAACTTTCTTATTATAATACTTGGCAACACGTATCTTATTCTTCTCAATATTTTCCAATGCCTTGAGACGAATCAAATGTAAATCCTCTAATTCATCTATCATCGATTTGTATAATCTTTCTTTTCCAAGTTCTTTTTTTGCAACATAACTCGTCTTGAACCCAATTGCAACTCCCATGGTAAACAAAGCATAATGCCCATAAATCAACTCATAAGGAGATGTTTGAGTTGACCCGTGACAAAGCCATTCGGTAAGCCCACAACGCTTCATTAAGAACGAATGATCTTAATCATAATCTTATTTGATGCTTCGCTTGACCATTGGCTTGTGCATAATAAGGAGAAGAATTATACAACTTAATTCCCATGTCTTCAAACAAAGTCACAAAACTCCGAAGAAGTAAACCGAGTCCCTTGATCGGTCGTTATAGTTTGAGGAATTCCAAACCTATAAATTATATGCTCTTTAACTTAAACCGATCATATTTTCGACGTGACTTTCTTCAACGGAATAGCTTCGACCCACTTGGTAAAATAATCCGTGGCCAAGAGCACAAACTTATGCCCTTTGCTAGAAGGAGGATGAATTTGACCAATTAAATCTATGCCCCATCCTCTAAATGGCCAAGGTTTGATTATTGGGTTCATATAGATCTTTGGAGCCTTTTGAATATTGCCGAACTTTTGACAATCGTGATATCCCTTATAATATTCAAAGCAATCCTCCAAAGATGGTTGGCCAAAAGTAACCAGTTCTCCGAATTATCCACTTCATTCGGTAAGCCGACCGATGTGCACCGCATAATCCTTCATGCACCTCATACATCACCTTTTCGGCCTTTTCTTGACTCAAACATTTAAGCAATACTCCATCTATAGACTTGTAGTATAAGTGATCATCGAGAAGTACAATTTGAGGGCTTTATACCCGAGCTTTGGGAAACTCTCTCGTGATGGATTTCTTAGATATTCGATGATTTCGCACCTCCAATCATCAACCACTTGCTCAGCATTCGAAACATCTTCATCTATAGTGAGGACTTCTTGATTTTCACAATATCCAGAAGCAGCTTGAGCCAACCTATTTGCTTCTTCATTGTGCCCCCTAGGGATATGATGCAAGGTTACTACCCGAAAGCTTTTCAAAAGTTTCCGGCATTCTTCATAATATTCTCTCAACACATCACTCTTGCATTCATATTGGCCAGTTAATTGGTTAATTACTAGCTCGAGAATCCCCAAAGATCTCAACAAAGAACGGCTTTCACTTCTATAAGAAGCCGAAGCCCTCTAAGCAATGCTTCATACTCCGCTTGATTGTTAGTAACATAAAATTCAATGGGAATAGCATACTCAAAAGTTGCTCCCTCGTGGAGAAATTAAGAGAATACCAGCACCACCACCTTTGCAACGGGATGAACCATCGAAGAATAAAACCTGGGGCACAATGTCGATCATCTCAATAGAAAGATCACGATGTGTGTAATAAAATCGGCAATAATTTGACCCTTCTTTGCTTTTGCCGATTCATATCTTAAATCAAACTCCGATAAAGCAAAAATCCACTTGCCAATCCTTCCATTTAAAATTGGCATTGATAGCATATGCTTTATTACATCAAAACTAGAAACTACCACACATTCGGCATTTAAAGGTAGTGGCGAAATTTGGTACATGAGTAATACACACACAAGTACAGTTTCTCCGTAGCCGAATATCTTGTTTCGGATCCAATAGTTTTCGGCTAAGGTAAGCTATTATTCTCTCCTTTCCTTCAAACTCTTGCATGAGGGCCGACCCTATTGTTAGACTATCGGCCGCCACGCACAATTTGAAAGGCTTGTCAAGTTGTGGAGGTACCAAAGACCGGTGGTGCCTTCATATATTCTTTTGATTTCATCAAAAGCCTCTTGTTGTACATCACCCCATACAAACTTTTGATCTTTCTTGAGCTTCAGGAAGTGGAGAGAAAGGCAAGACTCTTTTCGATAGATTGGATATAAACCTTCTTACAAAATTAATTTTGCCAAGCAAAGGATCAGAACTCCGTGAGATTAGTTGGAGGGACAACCTTGTCTATTGCTTCCATGCTCTTTTTCCAACTTCAATCCCTCCTTTATGGACAAGAAATCCTTTAAACTCACCGGCCGATACTCAAAAGCACATTTATTTGGATTCATTTTCAAACCATGTTTTCTAGTGCATTCCAGTCTTCTTCAAATCGGCTAAATGCTCTTCATGGTTTCTAGACTTGACCACCACGTCATCAATATAAATCTCCACAACCTTGCCGATCAACTCATGAAAGATGTAATTCATAGCTCTTTGATAAGTTGCACCGGCATTCTTTAACCCGAATGTCATGACGATCCATTCAAACAAACCAATATGACCAGGGCATCTGAATCTTTGTCTTTGAAATATCTTCTATTGCCATGAAAATCTGGTTATAACCAGCATTCCCGCCCATAAAACTAATAATTTCATACCCACCGCCGCATCTACCAAGCAAGTCGGCAACCGGCATTGGGTATCCATCCATCGGAGTAGCTTTATTAAGGTTTTGAAATCTATGCATACCCTCATCTTTCCATTCTTCTTGTATACAGGAACTATATTTGAAATCCATTCTCGCATACCGCATGGCCGAATGAAATTTGCTTCCAACAATCTTTTCGATCTCTTTCTTCACGTCGGCCAACACCTCCTCTTTATAGATCCTTCGTGGAGGTTGTTTGTAAGGACGATAACCGGACTTAATAGGTAACCGATGTTCAACAATAGAGCGATCTAATCCGGCATCTCTGTATAATCCCGTGCAAAACAATCTTTGAATTCCTTTAAAAGGGCTACCAACGTGTTTTGTACTCCGGGTTCAAGCTTGCACTAATGTACATCGGCCTTGGTTTAGCTTCATCACCAACATTTATCTCTTCTAACTTGTCGGCCGACATAAAACCTCGCCCAGACTTTCCTTTGTTGCCATCGATTGGATTACCCATTAAAAATTACTATGAGAGCCGATCGCTTGGATCGGCCGTTGATCTCTGTTGAAGACATTCACAGGACCTTCTCCCCATACTTTGCCGGAGAAACAATCAATGCCATCATATTCCCAAGAAGCAGGCTCCGGCAAAGAACACTTACGGAATCATCGGCGTGCACGACTTCAATGTCATCTCCAACCCATCGAATAAGAATCTGGTGCATGGTTGAAGGAATGCAACAATTGGCATGAATCCAGTCCCTTCCCGTAAGTAGATGTATGCCCCCTTGCCGTCAATGACAAAGAAGGTAGTGATCAAAGTTTTTGATCCAATCATCAACTCAACATGTACAGCTCCTCGAGTGTCGGAAGGATTACCGGCGAAATCCCCGAGAATCATGTCGGTCTTCAACAAATCTTCACTTGTCATCCCAAGCTTTTCAAGGTGGTGTATGGCATGATGTTGATAGCAGCTCCTCCATCAACAAACATCTTGGTCGAGGTTTGCCGTTGACATATCCTTTCAAATAAAGTGGTTTCAAATGGCGATGTTTGGTCGGGTTTGTCGAAAAAGTTGCCTGTTGTGTCAATACAAGCCGAGCCATCAAATCCTCGAAACTCACTTTCATCAAAATCGGAGTATACTTCTTCTTGATATCCCGATTCTCGTGAGCTATGAATTCGATGGGAGAAAAAAGGCCATGCATGCATCACCCGACGGGCCATACTCATCAGGTTTCTTTTTAGGGTGCCATGCCGGTTTTCCTCCGCATCGGCTTGCTCCAGATTCTTTGTTTCTCAAACGCTGAACTCTTTTTTCTAGCTCTTCCTCGGTCCGGAGGACACCATTGTCTTTTTCGCCGCACGTATTCATGAGGATTTCCATTGTATCCCCCGTGATAAGTCCATCGTTGATCTGCAAACCTCTTTCTTTGCTGATTTTTAAAACTATCTAATTTTATGCGCCGATCGTCCTCAGGAAATTGTATTCCAAGTCTTTCATGGACTGGACGGCGGTTGACTCGAGATTGCCTGTACCCGAAATATTGATCACTGCATTCAGGGCAATTATTTCTAGCAGACAACTTCAAGCCTTCATTCCAACAATGTTTAAAGAATGAACACCCCCAATGAGACTGCTCCATCTCTCTCATATGCTCTTCTTGCTCCCTCGCGGTATACCTCTTCTTCGTATCTCCGACGTTCCTCTATAAACCTCTCGCTCTTCATAGTACTCTCGTTCTTGTTGCCTTTGCCACTTGTTTAGCAGAATACGTGATGTAACCCTAGGCTTAGAAGTTTCACCTTTTTCGGTTCGGCTATTCTTGAACCGAACTTTCTCTTTCAGCTCCTCAGTTGTAATCTGGCCGATTAGGGTCGACAAAGACCGTTCTTCTTTTTGCTCGTCGAGGTTAACACCTTCACCTTACCTTTCCCTTTGGGATCATCTGCAAAACCATACTTACGGAGAAAGAGATCATGTTCTGAGGGAAAGGCTGACCATCAACCTTCATTTTGCCATCAAACTTCAGATGTCCCTCTTGAATAGCCTTCTGAATCCGAACCCTGAACACCAGATGGAGTGAGAATTAGTGTTATGATAGCCACAATATTTCTTGTCTTTCACTCCTTCGGGTCGCAAAGATAGGATGTCCATCCGCGTTTGATGCGTCCTTCCCTTACTAACAAATCAAAGAGCTTATCTCGATTTGGAGACGTCAAAGTCATAAGTTCCTTTTTGTTGCCTCAACCAACGCCTGGCTAACCCGAGTAGGTTCCTTCGCCCAAGTCAATTCAGGCTGCAGACTATCTCATCATCATCATCATATTCATCCGCTTCTTCCAGAAAACTTTGATACATTTCACTAGCAATGTTCCCCTTTTAGAAGCGGTTGTCTCTTTTGAACCCCCGAGCTTGATTACTCATAGCAGCCGGTCGTTGTGAAAGTTGACCAAGATCATCAAATTCCATGCCGAACGACTTCTCTCGACATTCGGCCGCATGCTCGCTATCGCCATCCGTGCAACCGATCATCCGGTAGGTTCAATGAATAACAAAGGTTCTTGGTCTCTAAAAATCTGCGAAGATACTCCCCGTGGTGTTTCATTAGCTCTCTGTCTCAGACTCATGAGGTCGACTAGCTTCTTTTCATTAGTGCCGGTGAAGAAGTACGCATGGAACTTCTGCTCCAGCTCTGCCCACGTACCAATGGAATGGGCTGGCAATGAGGTAAACCATGAGAAAGCTGGCCCTGTGAGGGACAAGGGAAAATACCGAATCCTCCAAGCTTCATCCGTGGATGCTTCCCCAAGTTGCATCAAGTACCGACCGATATGTTCCACGGTGCTAGTATCATCTTGACCAGAAAACTTAGTCAAGTCCGTCGAGGTTTCACCCTTGGAGGAAGTGCGACTCTATTGTACCATTCTCGGATAAGGAGACTTGTATGAATAGGATTGATTCTTTGGCTTTAGGCCGAACTCGATGCTGCATCATATCAGCCATCCTATGCATGATGATATCAACATCGACTTCGAGGTTCCACGTGCTTGTCTTCCGAATGTATTCCCCGATGCGCTCTCGTATCCCGGATTCGCAAAGCATCTAGAGCGTGTAATCAGTAAATTCTTGGTATCCATCTCCATACATGTTTCTCTGCAGATACGTTCGATCTTTGGAGATACCTTGAAAAGCTGATTGTGGTACATCTTCCGTCGTACCAAATGTTACCCGACCATAAGTAGGAGGCTGCTGTTTTTCATTGGGGGTTGGTCCATCTTTTTTTGAACCAGATGCTCCTTCACCTCCCTCGGGCTTTTCTTGGTACTTTGGTGGATTGAAAAGCGTTGGTCCATTAATTGGGCCTGCATTCTTCTCAAAATACTTATCACCGTTGGGCGAAGGTACTAACCATGATCGCATGAAAAGTGTTCAAGAAGGCGGTGTTATGATTTGTAATAGTTTCTCCCAAAGCTTTGTGAACCAACTCCGACACCTTTTGAGTTTCTTCTTCTTCGGTATAATCGGACCGATGCGGAAGAAGAACCCTTGGCAACAACGATTGCTTTTGGATGATCTTATTGCTCTTGTTCTTGGAGAAGGACATCAAACACTTCGCTGAAATTGATTACATGCTTGTTGCACCAACTCTCTTACATCCTCAGGCGGTTCATCCAAAGTCACATCCGTAACGTGATTGTTGCTGACTTGAGACATCTTGAGCAACGATGTCCCACCGGGGGCGTGCCAAAAAAGTGTGTTGACACGAAACGTGACTCTCCGTGCCTCACACACGACAAGCCGAAAAGCGTGGCTTCAATCGGACACTGCACGGTTTGGAGATCCGGAAGCGTGCCGGTCGGTTTGACGAAAACCGACAAGGGACAAAAGATTGTTAAATATAAAATCGAACGCACGGATGAGACCGCACAGTTCCGTATATACGGCCCCCGAAGCCACTTACGACGACATACGACTATAGAAGCTATCGCCAATTATGCATATGATTCATTCGGCTAATATGAAGACAAAACACGTAAAGCATTGATTGTCGAATACGCATGCATGAGAAGACATGTTTGAACAAGTGAGAATTAACTACAAGTTGAAGCATAACCAAGCTCGGCAATTCAACCGACTCGGGGTCCATGAAGAAGGAACTAACAAACTATCACGAGTAAATCCATCAAGAACTTGCATCCGCCGCACGACACTCAATCCTATCAAGATCTAAACATTTCTAACATGCAAGAACCCAACATGTAACAATCTAGATTGATCTAATTCGCCACTTGAGCATATGATCTATTTATCATGATAATAAAAAAGAATAAGAACGTTAAAGAACGAATAGATCTATAAAAGTGTAGAGCCGAAAGTAATCAATCCAGATCGGGCAAAAAAGTGTTATAAATAATTAAAAGCATTCAACACATGCAACACGTGGTAACTTAATGGATCTACTAGATCTTGCCAAATCTAATAGAGCCGATAACTAATCCTTGCTTCGCTAAGCTATCAAGCGGACGCCTGCCGCACGGCCATCTAGTCGAGATAAACAAAGCATAAGCAAAGACTTTTCGATCATCAAGCGTAGGCGCTTTGCCGCACGGCCATCCGGTCGAGGCGAACAAGACTACTTGCATCAACATCTAAATCCACCGCATGATACTAGACATGATAGCAAGGTTGCCGGAACTTACGGAGGTCGATGGATCGATGACTCCTCTCGAAGAACTCGACGACACGACAAAAGGGACTCGAAACTTGGCACGGGGCTGGTTGTGTTGATTTGATTGTGAATCTCCTTTACAATGGTCGAGGGTTTATATTTATACCCTAGACATAATATGAATCTTAAGAGGTTACGATTTACATAACATATTAAAAGTAACTCAAAAGTATGGCGACTCTCTTGCCATAGTCTTCTTCGGAGTCCTTGATCATCACGCTCTTCTCCTTCTATTCGGCTTCCTGCTTGCCACCTTTTCCTTCCCGAATGAAACCACCACCTTCAAAGATAGCCGACCGCATGAATGCTTGTCGAATCGCCTAGAGTTAGCCGACCGCGTGGATGCTTACCGAACTGCCCAGAGCTAGCCGAATGGATACTTGTCGAATGCTCCTCGAATACTTGCGAAGTTCGCCATATAATCGCCCCCTGTCATCTTCTCGGCCTTTACCAAAATCCAGTGTTAACAAAAAGAAAGATGGACAAGTGTCCCTGTGCAACAATGGGTACGTAGATGCCCAACTCCCTGAGATAAAAAAGAAAGAAAAAGATAGCTCATAACCTCTGGCCAGTTTCCAATGTTCAAAAGAAGAGAGAAGCATCCAAGGAGCTGAGTAGAATTAGGTTCCACCATATATCCACCATATTCATCCACCTATACATCTTGATTCGACTACATGACTCGTTTCTCCAGCGGATCCATTGTTTGACATTACAACACATGCATTGCAAGTTTGCTCTTTCAGTTTTCTCCTTATCTATGAGCTCCACATAAGCTTTAGCTATAGGATGAAAAGAGAGGTAACTATCATCACTGCCTTGGTGAGAATCCACAAATACCACATATAATGAGAGACTTGAGAGTGTCATACATGGGAGCTCTGAGTTTTATTTGAAAATCTCTAAAAACTCCAGAATGATAGTTGATCGAAGAGCTTGAGACATAGTGCTTAGATGGGATCTTTCTGTCTATCAAGTACTCAAGACCCAAGGAAGAGCCAATAAGTCCCACAGTCAAAGGTAATATGGGTAAGTTTGAAGGTCAGCTCAGTTATTGCATAACTTGGAGGGGAATTTCTGTCTGACTGCAGGTATATTTCTAGGGAGTTGCTCCGAGATGGCTACAATGCTTAAACATATATATATATATATCTTACAATAACTTTTCTAAGTTTTCTTTGCTAAGGGACTAGCAAAGGTTAAACTTGGGGGAGTTGTTGACGGTCGTTATTGTACGAAACCAACCGTCAACTAGCTATGGAAAAGGATACAATTGTGATCACTAAAGTAGATATAGGGTTTACACCGATGTAATTCCATGAGTTTTGGTGTTTCACTATTTCTACAGGCATAAACTAGAAAAGACGCAACCACGAGAGCTTATCGGAACATAGAACGGGAAAACGGACACTATGGCATCGCAGGAAGAATCTAGAAGAGACGAGAAGGCACAACGCCGAGCCAAGGGGCCAGCGGCCGCTAGGTGGGACCGGCCGGTCCACCCCAGACCGGCCGGTTCTGCCCGGGGCCCGATCGCAGCCCGGTTCGCTCCACCGCCTTTGAGGATCAATCCTAGCAGCCCATCAAGGTCAGTTTCATCCGATGGCTCACGATCATCGCCCAGAGCTATAAAAGGAGGGCAGGACCCCTTGGGAGGGAGGCACATTCATTCATTCCTCATTCAAAGTCCGATCATCAGCCAGAAACCCTAATCAGAGCTCCTTAGCTAGGGCCTAGATAGCTAGTTAGAACTAGAGGGAAGCAAGCGCAGGCTTGGATTCCGGAGCCACCAAGAGCTTGGATTTGGTATAGTTCTTACCTCCTCTCGCCTTTGTTCTCTTTCATTGTATAGTTATATGATTGCTACAATTGAATTGATGAATACTTATCTACTTATATTCATAGTTATATTGTTCTTTGTCTATTGTGGTTATATACTTAGTATAGCTAGATTGACATCATACTTATCTATAGGTTCGTATAGCGCTCGTCTAATTGATCGTTGGGTGAGTGGTAAACATTGTGTAAGCATGATGCTTATACGTTGTTTATCTGCGAATGCACCCTATAAGCCGGGCTTGGTAGATCACGGGTGTGACAATCCTGTTGAGTCCTATGTACTCCAAACCCCGTTTATAGGCACAGTAGGGCTTTTGTACGAAGGAAGGGTGTGCTATGTACTCAAACTTCCCTAGTGTTGACGGTGGATAGCGTCAATATTTTATATATCAAAAGGCATGAAACACACATCAATATCTAGAAGGCTAGGGGTTTATCTAACAATTTTCACGAGTTTTGGTGATTTATCAATTTTCAGAGACTGAATTAGGAAACACCGAAAAAAGAGCTTAACTACAAATCTACACCACGGAATTATCCAAAACTCAGGAATACGCCAAACTACTCTAGAAGGATCCAGAAGACACCAGAGCAAAGAAGAGGCGAAGCCACCTCCAGGTGGGGCCGGCCGCTGTTGGCATTTCTAACGTCACTACTAAAAAGCAGAGATAAACCCTGCTCCTAACAATGACCCCAGAAATGGTTGGTATATAATTACTTGTCATTAGCAACTAGTCACTCTTGAATTACTAACATTCCTAAACATGAAGTAGGTTGTCATCCCCAATTATATTGCTAGGAAATTAACATAGATTTATATTGTACTATTGTGACTAGGCAGATAAAATATATGAATAAGATATAAATGTAAACTAATGGGTTTACGCAAGCGAACAGATAATTATACCGTTGTAGCATTTTACCTAGGGAAGTCTCCAGGTTGTCGATTTATAATTATACCTCTGGGAAAGCTATGTAATAAACTATTATTGCCATATTGATGCGAAACTATGATAAACGATACTACCTAAGTCATATACTCTACTTATAACAGGCAGAGGTCACAAGATAAATAAAGATAAATGCGGGTGATAGCATAATCATCAAATATCATAATTAAAGATAATAATCAGAGCATCTTACTAGTCATAATCATAGCTAGCCATTGGATAAACTACGGAGATAGGTCTATAACTACATCAATTGAATAACTCTAATTAGGGCAACTACATCTAGTAATCATTGCTAAATCAACCCTAAATCATCATTGATGTAAAGAGGCATCAACTAATGAGGGTATTAAGACCTAAGTCACCTCCTTCGCGACCGTGCCCATGCTAGTCCTACATACCGGGGGTGGACTACAGAGGAACTAACGTAGCTGTCACCTACGCAGACTACCAAACGTCCCAAAGCATATCGGGGTGCACTCGCAGATAAACAAGACATCTAGACACCACGTCTACATATCGCCTATCATCTACCCATTGTACATATGGATAAACGCTATACGAGCAATTACATGAATTCAATAAGATCGAAGTAACTAAACTAGACATATAATCAAAGTAGACAATGACTATTGTAATTAAGAACATATGAATATATTTAGAGTAAAGTCTCCCTAATCTGAATAATGAATACAATAAAGTAATTAAGAACTAGATCTATTACCGAACTCTGCTGCTCGGCCCGACGCCGGGGGCTCCAGATCCGATGAAGAACTAGATCTCCTCTACTTCTAATCTAGCTAGCTAATCCTATGAACTAGAAGGCTCTTGATGAACTTGAAGGCTCTTGATGCTTGATGGCTTGAGACCTTGATGAATAATGAATTGGCTCCTTTCGGGGGGTCTACCCTCATATTTATAGTCCGGTGGGATGCGTGCGCCGCAGGATCAAACCGACGTAACGTAGGGCCGAGATGCATCCTTGGAGGCGGTGGAGGAACATTCCAGAAGGGGAGCCAAACCCTAGGGGGGCGCCGCCGGCGCCATGGTGGGGGGCCGGCCCCACCGGGCGGCCTCGGCCCCCTCGCTCCTTCCGGTGTCTTCTGGAGTCTTCCTGAGTCTTTCCGTGATGTCCTTCGTGACGGATAAGTTTCGTGGTTATTTTGCATTAGAATCCCTCTTTTTCAGCTTTTCTGGAAATCACCCTGGAAATTATAGAATATGCAAAACTCGTGGAATTTGTCAGATAAAGCCCTAGACTAGTGTGTTATCTTGTTGTCCATCGGGTAAAAAGCCCTAGTAAAAGTTGACGCTAACAGGTGTCAACAATACCCCCAAGCTTTACCTTTTGCCAGTCCCTTGGCAAACACACCAAGTCTAGTTGATACTGTATTTGGATCAGGAGTTGCTACAATATCATTATACTTTCCAGTACACATGCTTTCAAATAAAATTTCCTCCGGATCAAACAATATATGCTCTAATCTTTAAACTTACTCATTTCACCTGTAATATGGGGTTTCACAGCTTTTGCATAAGTCTTGAGCAGTCGAAAGATAGAACAATTAAGCTAAGTGCTATGTCTCAAATTCTTTGCAATACTAACATTCTGAAGTTTTTGATAGGTTTTTAGAATAAAACTCAGAGCTTAATTGTATGACACCCTCAAGTCTCTCAATGTATGTGGTATTTGTGGTTCTCTCTTGAGTCGTTAATGTTGTTATGCCCCCTACAGCTAAAGGTATATATAGTGGCGCTTATAGGATTGGCATTAACAAGGATAGGCATACTTGCAAAACACGTATTGTAAAGTCAACTAGTGGATCCACAGAGAATCTAGGCATACAATCAAACCAAGATGTGCATGTGTATGGAATATGGTGGATGGGTGCATATGTGTTATTTATGGCTAACTCCTATTTCTACTTTTGCTCTTTTGGGAATGACTCTCTTTTAAAATCTTTCTCAGGAAAGACATGGGCTATCTTTATTATTTCTTTTTATTCAGGGAGGCGGGCATCTAGTACCCATTGTTTTTTGATTGCTGGGACACTTGTCCATCTTTTACTCCCTTTTTCTTTCTTCTCTTTTTTTTAATCTTTCTTTTCCTTGCTTTCTTTTCTTCATTTTTGCATAGCCACATGTATCCTTTGAATACAATAAATGAATGGAGAGATATAATCAGGACTTAGAGCATTAAAGACAGGGGTTATTCCTATAGGGTGTGTGTATATTTTTGCGTCCTCTCCCAGTGTAGGAGGTGAACATTTTATAATAAATATGTATGGAAGTATGGTGAATGATTGCAATTACTCCTTGAAGTAGGAATAATGCATATGTGAACTGGAGTGTGCAAATGATTCTTGGTTTTAAAAGCATGACAAGACTCTCATAAGGTATACAACACAGGTTGACTGAACTCAATGCAAGGCAAGCAGCTTAAATGTGAAAGGGTTTTCCTATCCTCTAAGATATTAATTTGGCTTTGGTAGGAATTCACATTTGTCATACGAGAGCTTATCATGTATTTTCTTAGATTTTTAAAAACAAAATCTCCAAAACTTAGTAATGCTAGGAAGAAGATAAATAGCAGCTCAACCTTTATGAATCATATCAATCAGCTACCTAGACTTAGCGCAAGCTTATACCTCCACAATTAATGGTTCAGAATAAATTCTCCAATTAAAACAACAATGCTTAGAACCAAGGAGATTTTAAGTTTGGCAAGTAGGTACTTTTAGTAAGCATTATAACAGAGCAACTATTCATCACATCCAAAACAATTTTAGTGTTCATCGATTTTAATAGCTCTAGCCTGGACTAATTATACTCTAATAAATATAGAACTAAATATTTATTTGGTTTTATTAGTTATATATCTTTTGTAGTTTTAAATTAAACTCCTAACAAAAAGACTCTATGACCTTGTGGACCTTCATGTGTCCACATATTTTTGGTATTTTATGATTATATAAAGTAGACTGAAAAAATCGCTTAGGTGTAGTCACCGATAACTAGGGGATGCTCCTCCCCCAAGCTTGATGATCGCAATATCTGGTGTAGATTCCTTTTTAGAGCGGACCAGCTAATAGCGAACCCGGTGGTCACCACCGATAGTCCCTCCTTGCTATAATGTTGTTCCTGCATAAATACTCCACAAGAAAACCAAAACTCGAGGCTCGAATTGAATAATGGGTTAGCGGTCACCAAAGAGTAATTGATCACCTTTATGAATTATTTTTATATTGTCTAATTTAAGCAGGATTCCATTTTTTTTTTAAGATGCAAGAATTAAATATGAATGCTATATATATTTATTTATTTTATTTATTTATTTTTTTATTTCTATTTTTATGCCACCACAGTGGGTATTCCTTCGAGGAAAATGCCATAGGGTATCCACATGGGCTTTATGATGCCATGAATAATGCAATAAATATTTTTATTATTTTTAATATGTGAACAGATAATGCTACTAAATAAATTGAGTTTACTAATGCATTTAATGGGATAGCTACCATCGACCTTATGGCTAGGGTACGGAATTTAAAGTCTATCGACAGGACTTAGGCAGTGAGCACTTACTCGGTGGGTTCATCGTCGAGGTAACCTCGATTAACTCCCCATCTTGCGGTGATGCGTCGTGTGCCTCCTTCCATCTTGCTTCGGTCTCTTTTGCTTCTTTCTCTTCTAACTCTTGCTCTTCATCTTTGTTTTCCTTCTCCCACGCTTCTAATCGTGCTAAGATCTCCTCCTTTTCTTCCTTGGCGATCTAGTCCATCCTTTCAGCTTCTTCTACCCAGCTACTCCAGCGAGGTGCTTGTTTGTTCTCTTCTTGCTCTGGGAAGCGATCTTCATATTTCACGATCTTGCCAGGAAAGTCTTCCCATCCACAAAGTGAGGCCGAGCGACCGACGGTGTGCTTGGCGTCTTCTCCTGTTGCGTTGCTTTCTCGGCCTGCTCATGGTTATTTAATGTTCTAAATCGACAGCGTACCTTTCCGGTAGGTAGGTTGAAGTGGATTTGTCCGGACCCAATGTAGATGTTGGCGTTAGCAGTGTAGAGGAACAGTCTTCCCAAGAGGATCGGGGAATCATCGTCTCGCTACATGTCAAGGACTAGAAAATCTGCAGGTATATATTGTCCTTGAATTCTTACCATGACATCCTTGACTACTCCTTCAGGGAACCTTAGTGATTGGTCCGTCATCTATAACTGAATACATGTTGGGTATAAAGGTAAATTAAATAATTCATCATATACCGCTTTGACATTACGTTGCGGCCTGATCCGATTGTCGCAGAGGCGGTGTGAGGAAAGGTGGTGTCTTTGATAGTGCATTCAATGATTGGGACACCGGATCACCTCTCTTGATTGGAAATGGCTTGGGTAGCTTTGTGATCGATTTTACGTGTTGAGAGCAAAGTGATTAGTTGAGTTGTCTCCTCGGTGCATGCTTGGTCCTCCTCCATCTTCTGTTGTTTCTATTGTTCTTCTTCTTTGGCATTGGTTCTTTGTTCTTGCTCTTCTTGTTGCTGAAATTGCTTCGGGGCTGCAGGGAGCTTTTTCAGGATGCGGTTCTTGAATGTGAATCTCTCCTTCTTGTCTTTGATGGAGAGGACGATCTTGGCCAACTCCGCATAGATGATGGCTTTTGTTGTGCATAGGAATGGTCAGCCCAAAATGATGGGTGCCTTCTCATCTACTCCCTGTCTCCATGACCACGAAGTCAACTGGGACATATGATCGCCCCACTCTAATAACAACTTCATCTAGTACTCCCTCGGGGTAGCAAATGGACTGATACGCAAGTCGCAAGCGCATGTTTGTGTACAACGGGGGATCTTTTAATATTTTCTCATAAATTACCTTAGGCATGATGTTGACACTTACGCCGAAGTCGCAGATAGCCTCTCGAAAAAAGCGTGGCATCCTATGGAGATAGGAATAACAGGTCTTCGGGGTCTCCCATCTTCTCCGGTAGAGAGTGGTCAATCCACCGTACATCTGCGGGCTCAATATGATATTGGGTTGCATTATGAATATCAACAAGGTTAGCGGTTTCTAAATCTTACGGTTGGCCTAGAATCTTGCCTTTCTCTAGTGGAGGAGCAAAGCAGCAGCTAACCGAGCTAATTGTGATTCTAACATTTTATTAAAGCTATGCTGATTCTTTATATGAAGCAAAAAAGTATCCATTCTAGCATGTATGTTTTCCAAAGTTTTATCATTTGATGTTAGCTTCCTAGTCATTTGATTTAGTAGTTTGGATTGACTAGTAACTAATTCTCTCAAAGGCGGAAGGTTATAATTATTAAAGTTGTTACCTTGGTAATTACCTTGTCGAGGTTGTTGATTCCACCCTTGATTTTCTTTGAGGACGATAGTAGGTGTTATTGTTGATGAAGTTCACATCCTCTTGCGGTGTAGGGCAACCGATACCGTGAGTGCCCGTAATCTCCATATTCTTCACATGTCATATGGAAATCATTGACGTGCATGACTTCCTTCTTCTCGATATCAAGCTTTTTCATGATGAGGTCTAGCTTAGCAATTGACCATGTCGGCTTCCTTGAGATGATGGATTCCTCCTCCCCTTCTTGCGAGGTTGAGTACGTTCTTCATTGCATGTTGAGTTTGAGGCCATCTTCTCGAGAAGTACTTTAGCATCGGCCGAGCTTTAGTGACAGGAAAGCTCCCCATTTGCAAAGCATCAATAGACTCACGGGTGCTAGAGATAAGCCCGTGATAGAAAGTTCTGCATTAATAGCCACTCCTCTATCCCATGATGAGGACAGTCTTCAATATAGTTCTAGAATCTTTCCCATGCTTCGATTGAATGATTCATCATGTTGTTGTTGGAAATTTGAAATCTTCCCACGCTTGAGCATTGGTCTTGGTGTAGGAAAGAATTTTGCCGGGAAAGCAAATCGAGCATAGGTCCCATGTAGTTTGCTTATCTTTGTTGATGTAGAACCATTGCTTGGCTTTCCCCTAATAATGAGAACGGGGAAAAGACGGAGTAAGATAGCATCTTTTGATACTCCTCGATAGTGAAGGTCTTTGCAGATTTCTAGAAAGTGTTGTAAGTGTGCACTTGCATCTTCATGTCCTTTTCCACAGGGTGGGTGGCTTGAACCATGGTGATGAGAGAGGCTTGAGCTCGAATCCATTCTCCCGGTGTTGACCGTTGGTCCAGTCCGGATGTTTGCTATTGTTGGGGGCGAGAACTCTCGCAGTGACTTCTCGGCCATGTCTTCAAACACGGGGAGCTAGGTTTTTCACCCTAAATACTCTTACGCTTGTTCTTCTACTTCTTCTTCGAATTCTTCTTCCAATTGTTGGAGCTGGCTCCGCCCGAAGAGTTAGCTTGAGCAGACAAAGGGTGTTCTTGATGGTGACTCGAATTTCTCCTTTATTTACGCAAGCCTTTTCCTTCTAAGGAGTTTCTCCGGATCGTCGGTAAAGTTCTTTGGAAGAGAAAAACCATTCATTCATCACCCCGCATAAGATAAGAAAATGATAACAACGAACGGTGTACCGATAGAGTTAGAGATCGATTGGTAATATGACTTTATCCATGTGTATATAGGTCATCAATATGTTCTAAGTTTATTGTGCCTTCCCGACAACGGCGCCAAAAATGCTTGTTGGCATTTCTAACGTCACTACTAAAAAGCGTAGATAAACCCTACTCCTAGCAATGACCCCAGAAATGGTTGGTATATAATTACTTGTCATTAGCAACTAGTCACTCTTGAATTACTAACATTCCTAAACATGAAGTAGGTTGTCATCCCCAATTATATTGCTAGGAAATTAACATAGATTTATATTGTACTATTGTGACTAGGCGAGATAAAATATATGAATAAGATATAAATGTAAACTAATGGGTTCGCAAGCGGACGGATAATTATACCGTTGTAGCATTTTACCTAGGGAAGTCTCCGGGTTGTCGATTTATAATTATACCTCTGGGAAAGCTATGTAATAAACTATTATTGCCATATTGATGCGAAACTATGATAAACGATACTACCTAAGTCGTATACTCTACTTATAACAGGCAGAGAGGTCACAAGATAAATAAAGATAAATACGGGTGATAGCATAATCATCAAATATCATAATTAAAGATAATCATCGAGCATCTTACTAGTCATAATCATAGCTAGCCATTGGATAAACTACGGAGATAGGTCTATAACTACATCAATTGAATAACTCTAATTAGTGCAACTACATCTAGTAATCATTGTTAAATCAACCCTAAATCATCATTGCATGTAAAGAGGCATCAACTAATGAGGGTATTAAGACCTAAGTCACCTCCTTCGCGACCATGCCCATGCTAGTCCTACATACGGGGGTGGACTACGGAGGAACTAACGTAGCTGTCACCTACGCAGACTATCACACGTCCCGGCATATCAGGGTGCACTCGCAGATAAACAAGACATCTAGACACCACGTCTACATATCGCCTATCATCTACCCATTGTACATATGGATAAACGCTATACGAGCAATTACATGAATTCAATAAGATCGAAGTAACTAAACTAGACATATAATCAAAGTAGACAATGACTATTGCAATTAAGAACATATGAATATATTTAGAGTAAAGTCTCCCTAATCTGAATAATGAATACAATAAAGTAATTAAGAACTAGATCTATTACCGAACTCTCACGCTCCCGGCTGGGACGCCGGGGGCTCCAGATCCGATGAAGAACTAGATCTCCTCTACTTCTAATCTAGCTAGCTAATCCTATGAACTAGAAGGCTCTTGATGAACTTGAAGGCTCGTGATGCTTGATGGCTTGAGACCTTGATGAATAATGAATTGGCTCCTTTCGGGGGGGGGTCTACCCTCATATTTATAGTCCGGTGGGATGCGCGTGCGCCCAAGAGGATCAAACCGACGTAACGTAAGGCCGAGATGCATCCTTGGAGGCGGTGGAGGAACATTCGAAGGGGGAGCCAAACCCTAACAGGGGGGCGCCGCCGCCATGGTGGGGCCGACCGGCCCCACCGGGCGGCCCTCGGCCCCCTCGCTCCTTCCGGTGTCTTACGGAGTCTTCCCCGAGTCTTCCCGTGATGTCCTTCGTGGCGGATAAGTTTCGTGGTTATTTTGCATTAGAATCCCTCTTTTTCAGCTTTTCTAGAAATCACCCTGGAAATTATAGAATATGCAAAACTCGTGGAATTTGTCAGATAAAGCCCTAGACTAGTGTGTTATCTTGTTGTCCATCGGGTAAAAAGCCCTAGTAAAAGTTGACGCTAACAGGTGTCAACAGCTGCCAGGCCGGCCGGTCCCCGATGAGGGGAACCCTCTCCCTCCATCTGGAATGTTCCTCCACCGCCTTTGAGGATCAATCTCAGCCCTACGTGAAGTCGGTTTGATCAAACGGCTGTCGTGCATCCCACCGGGCTATATAAGCAGAGCCAGACCTCCCCCTGGAAACCCTAGAATTCATTCTAATTCATTCAATACCTCATTCAAGTCATTCAAGGTAGAGCCAGTTGAAGATCAAGTCATCTAGAGCTTCAAGTTCTAGTTCGTCATAGCCTTCTAGTTCATAGTTTAGCATAGTTAGATCTAGATTAGAGTAAGTCAAGGCGTGTTAATCAGTCTTGGATTCTGGAAGTTATCAAGAAGAGAAGAGTCTGGTATAGTTCTTAAGTTTTTCTTTCTTATTGTATTATCTGCGTTCGTATGATATTTACTAGCAACATTGTTCTTCATCTTAGTTTAATTATTATGTTCATTGTCTACTTCAATATATCTAGTTTAGTTGGTTTGCTATTATATTCATGCACTGGTTCGTATAGCGCTCATCTAGTTGATCATATGGTGAGTGGTAGGCAATATGTAGACATGGTGTCTAGATGCTTTGCTTATCTACGGATATCCCCAGTTGTGCCGGGTAATAAGGTAGATCGTGGGTGTGACAAACCCATTAAGTTCTTTGTAGGCCTTCCCCCATACGGTGGATTGGTAGAGTGGGATTGTCAGGTTGAGAGGAGGTTCCTGTAACATTCTGCAAATTCCTATGTAATAAAAATCCCGACTTTTAAAATTTTTATGGAATTATGTGTTGCATGTAGAATCCGACCTATGCTTTTGCGAAATGTTCTCTTCTTCTATCCCTCCGAGCCACAATTTATAAAATTAAATAAAATATAATTAGCATAACCATGATAAATTTTTTCTAATTAAATTGTGCACCTCATATAGCGCAGATGCATGTGTGATTTGGTTATTAATTTTTCTTGTGCTTGGAGGTAACCCCTTCTCCTAAACCTAAACCCAAACATGCCAGCCGGCCTACCCTCCTTTCCTAGAGCCATCTGCTAATCATCTTTGCATGCCAGAGGAACAATAGCAGTTTTCACCAACCTACGTGCCTTGGTGCTGGATTGGCTAATCACGTCGAGCACTTAATCAGGCAGGCCACGATAGCTAGCAATGCATGGTCCTGTACACCCTGAGTACTCACGTACACACGTACACGCTACACCTAAACCTTCGCTAGCCAGCAGCTAGGCGCACGCACAAACCGTGCTGGCCATAGGCTTGGGCATGCTGCCTATCTCGAGGTAGCAAGCTAGCTACCCAGCGCCTCCTCACGGGCCTCGGCCCACACAGCCCCAGCAGCTTGAACGCAGCCCAGCCGCCCTCTCCTCCCTCACGTGTCCCGCACGCTCGAACGGATGAGCACGCCGCCGCTTCTTCGGATGCCCTTCTCTCCGTCTCACGTCATGCGCGCATGCGCCTCTGCGCAAAGGGGCCCACTGGCCAGCCGCACCGTCACCTCCTGCGTGAGATCAACGCAGCGGAAGGGAGCGCCTCTTCCCATGGGCCCGCGTGCCAGCCACATGGGAGAGAGAAGCCGAGACGCCGTCGCTGCTCTGTCTTCTTTTCCGTCCGAGCATCGTCGTCTTCTCTCTTTTCTGTTTCCCCGTAGCTGCTCTCCGTCTGCACGCCGGCACAGAGCATGGCCACCTGCTCTTGGCACGGATGAGTGCCACGCGTCCGATGGCGCGGACGCCAAAAATCGCCGCCGCCCATGGGAGCCCTCACCCTGTCGAACCCTAGCAGCCAGCCTATAAAAGCCCAAACGGCCTCTTGCCTTTGCCACTCCCAGCAGCCGCCGCCACTCCTGCCCTTATCCCTGTTTCCTCCTCTCGTCTCGCCGTGGCGCACCAGGACGCGGCCACGGTGCTCGCTGGCCGGAGCCAGCTGAGCCGCGCGCGACCCCGCCGCCGCGCTCGCTGAAGCCCGCGTCCTCGCCAAGCCCCGCGTCGGTGGGCGCGTCGTCAAGACGCGTGGCCGTGGCAACTCCGCAGCCCCGTCACGCCGCGACGCCGGCCGCCCCGACGAACCGCCTCGCCATACTGGAGCCGCCGCACAACTCCAAGTCGAGAGCGCCCGGTGAGCTCCATGCCGCCCAAAGGCCCTTCCTTCCGCCCTAGCCTCCTTCTCAGACCACGTTCCACACCGGCTCAAGCCCTTTCCTTTGACGCAGGAACGACCCGTTGGGAAGCCACGCTGCCTCCGCCTCCATGGTCGCCGCGACGCCGACCGTGCTCGTCGCGACGTGAAGCTGCGGACACGCGAACTCGGTGAGTGCCGTGCACCGTGGCCTCGCCAAGCCTGCGACCACAGCCCGGCGAGCCCTCCTCCCTGCACTGCGCGGCTCGCCGTCACCTCGCCGCCGGTGAGTCTTTCCTGCAACCAAGACCCCGCCTTTGTTGCCTACTGCCTCCTGTCCGGCCTTCGCGCCGTTGACCTGCTCATGCCAACGCAGGCCACAGCCACCGGGCAGCCCCGGTGCCCTCGCGACGACGCCTGCGACCTCGGCGAGTGACGCGCCCGGCTCCCTCGCCACGGACGCGACGTCGACCCGGCCGCGCCGCGCCGTCGTGCACAAACGCTGCACTCCGACGACGCCA
The DNA here is from genome assembly GCA_015844335.1 of Chrysopogon serrulatus. Lineage (NCBI taxonomy): Eukaryota > Viridiplantae > Streptophyta > Magnoliopsida > Poales > Poaceae > Chrysopogon > Chrysopogon serrulatus. The sequence continues at coordinate 154,623 of JADLZL010002215.1, forward strand.
CAGCTTCACAGCCGCCACTGCGGCGCGTCCGTCTGCACCGGCAGCGACGTCGCCTGGACACTGTGACGACCAGCGCCGGACGCGCTGCCCGCCGGTGAGCACACCCAAGACTTCTACTTTCTCCTTTCGCCCTGCTTGTTGCCCGGCCGTCGAGCCGCTGCCACCAGTGTGCCGTCCCACCACTAGATCAGCACAGCCTGGTTCCTGCCTTGCCGCCGCAGGTTCACACGGCCACAAGACGCCGCACCTGCTGTGACCTCGCAAAGCCCAGGAACCCGCTCGGACAAGCCATCACCACTGGCCGTCGCTACCGCGTCGTGCCGTAGCCATGCACACGCCACCTCCATCCGCACGCACATGGCTCCTCCGAAACAGACCCAAGGACCTCACCTTTCCTTGCCGTGGCCTCGCTGCCAGGGGCGGTTGCGAGCACCAGCTCGCCAACCAAGCTCTCACCTTGCCGTCCTTGCCGCACGGTCGAGCGTCGGCACGCCGTCGCACAGACCCCGGAACCCTCAAGGCCTTGCCTTCCTTGTGGCCCTCACCTTGACGACCACCCGAGCTCTCACCGCTACCTAGACCTTTGGTCGAGCAGCTGAGGAGCAGCTTCTGCCCTCTCTGCTCTAGCGGCCTTTGGCAAACCGAGCCCAGCTGAGCCTTTGATCGATCACCTACAGGACGCTCCTGCCTGCTCGTCGGGTTTGGAAAGCCCAACAGCAGCCCAGTGTTGGCCCTCTTCCCTTTCCCTTTCCTGCATCCCTCTTGGGCTCCTGCAGCAATGGGCCAGGTCCGCCTCCTGCCCGCGCGCGGACCATCAAAGCAAGACCCAGCCCAACTGATCCCCGACTCTTTTCCCTTTTCTGATTTTTTTCAGAAACCCTTGCCATCTTCCAAAATCCACCACAAATTTATCGTACCTCCAAAAATTATGAAACCAGTTTCATAATTTTTCTAAAATCTTCCTCTACCTCCTAGTGCAATTGGTTTGCTTATTTGAGTATGTTTTTAATGCAATTTTTATTGCTTCTTATTTGCTCGTCGTTCTCAGCTTTTATTTTGCGTAGCGACGATTCAGTGATCATATGGACCTGACGACGCACTTGGAGGTGATGGACCCTGATGGTGGACGACCTCGACTTCCAGAGACGCGTACCACTACTACCTCGACATCGCAGGTGTCATGGCAGCACCTTTACTTAGAGAATCCTATTAGACATTGCAAAGTAGAGCTGCTAGCGCTTTATATTTATTCTTTTGCTAGAATAGGAGTTGCATGATATTGCCTGAGCCTTGATTGCCTTGATTGAAACCACTTCACCCTGATTACCTAGCTTCGCGCTCGCCACTTATATTTATACTTGTCTACTTGCTTGCATTTACACCATCATAATTACATACATGCTTTTGATATGTGATGTGTGATGGTTTGGTGATATGTCGATGGTGGTTGGGGTTTGGCCGTGAGGCACCCCCATGAGGTATATGATGGTTTGATACGTGGCGGGAGCGGGGAATCCCGAGTGGGTGATGGTGATATGAGGAGTTCTGGAGATATTCCTTGCCCTCGACCTGTTTCTTTGGAGATACTGGCTAGAGCGAGAGGTTGCCGTGGTGGACGGAGTGCACCAAGGGTAGTTCCTGTGGTGGGAACACAGAGTCTTGGACGACGGTCCATGAGGGACATTTGGGATAAGGAGTTTGTGGATAGATCACCTCTGAGGGGTGAGTCTAGTGCTGTGAGGCACATGGTTTGGTGGAAGGTGCTTGCTCTAGCCAACTTAAGGACTGAGTAGGTTGCAACCATAAATCACGGGTTCTTTTCGTACACACCACATGCCTAGGTGGGTATGGCCCGTTGCCCAAATTAGTGCAGGCGACCACCAGTCTATGTGGGAGATAGTAGGCACGCGGTCTGTGGCCCTATGCAATTAGTGTTAGGAGGGTGGAGGTTACTTCGCATAACCTCGATGACACGACCCCAGCTTATGTAGTGGCGTCTATATATCTTCACTCTGGCTGGTGGATAGGTCTGGTGTTCGTCGGCCTAGTTTGTGGTGGTGGTGTTCATGTTGATGGTGACTCATTGGCGGTGTTCATGTGGGGTAACAGTGTACTCTCTGCAGAGGTTAAAATCTATACGTATAGCCGCGGTCTCGGTTGTGATCACTTACCTGTGTGCAGGGTTCAGCTCACTAGCTTCTCTTGTGCTTTGCTTTCTCTCTCCCCTAAAGATAGGTCCGGCTTGAGGCTGTTGAGATGAGGGGCGTGCGGAGGCCGCCTCGTCGCTTAGACTGAGGGATTGAGGGTGTTGTGAGGGATGATGAGTGGTGAGATATGAGATGAGATATGTGATGAGACATGTGGATGATGAGATGTGAGAATGAGATTTGGGATGGGAATTACAGAAGATTTATACTATACTAATGATGCTTTTTACGCATACGCTAGGATGCAAACTACAGCTAAACTATTAGGATCACCGGATCCCCTTTATTTTCTCTTTCCACCAAAGCTCATTCGGTCTTTCGACCATGGCCTCGCACATATCTGGTGGTGTGCAGATTTCTTTACTTGCAAGTGGTGTTGAGATTAGTAGTTGGTTTGCGGTCTACTCTCAAGGATGCCTCGTGGATTGGAAGATCATCATGCCCCATTTGCTACAAGTAGATTATCGGTGTTTTATTTGATTTAGCCCGGTGGGCTTGTAATTAGATTATGTATTAGGCTTATTTTTTTGTACTCGGTGGTTGTATGACTTTGTAA